>VYZM01011915.1:2590-14372 GCA_013398915.1 Dromas ardeola | reverse complement strand
ACGGATCAAGATCAAAGGCAGATGAACAGACAGAGTCCTCCTCGGACGCTGGCCATTGAAGAAAGAGGCTGACCCTTTGATCCCTCAGATTTTATACTGAGCGTGGGGCAGATGGGATGGAATACCCTGTCGGTCAGTTTTGGGTCACCTGTCCTGTCCGCTCCTCCCCACAGGTGTGACCCCTCTACGCTTTTCCGCTTCCGACCCTCCAACGGGGCACATAACGAAGTGAGCTGACCTTGGTTGTTACAGCAATAAGTATAAGCAAAGCCTCTCTGCATACCATCCCTTGGTATTAACTATAAACATCAGGCCTTATCACTGTGGAAGCAGACACTGTCTGAAGAACATGCTGTTAATTTCAGAGGGTTCAGTTAGTTAGAAGAGGCAACTGAGAAGTAAAATTACTGAAAAGAAAATTGGTTCCGTTTTACCTCAAACCAGGCTGACGCAAAAATGCCAGCACCATCATGGTATCAGTCAAGGATGATTATAGAACAGTCCAAAAATTAAAGTTTTCTCATTTGCTAAACTTAGTTATACAGTTTAGTTTTCTATGTTTTTAAGTTAATTAAAACTATACAGACAAACCATTGTGTTCGCTGACAGATACAGTATTGCATCAAAATGACTGTTACAGAGTCCTTCGAAATTTTCTCAGACATGTTGTAGCATTCATTTCTTAGAAATAGATAAGAATTTACTGATGAGGCAGAAGGGAAGAGGTGTGCCCAAATAATGAAGTGCCAGTTCATCAGAAATACTTATTTTACTGGAGCATTTATGAAAGCCAGGCTAATCTGAGTAATCTTTCTTTCACATTCTAACAGAAGACATTCATATTGCTCTTTCAAAGATTAATAAATCCCACTGAAGTTCTCACTTAACTTCTGGACCCTTAACTCATTCTATGACTATAGACAGAGCCTAGGTGCCTAAATTCAGTTTCTCTTTAAATGATGAATTTCAGCTGAAATTAAGAACAATAACACTTTCTAAATCTGTTCAGTCAAATATTTGTCTTTTCTGTGAAAAAAACCAAAACAGATACATTTCATTTCAATGTATTAACCCACAACTTTTAGAAAAGGATAGGAAATACTGTTTTTTTTAAAATTGTTTTATTTTTTAAAGTGTATATATGAACAGGAACACTGTCTCCTTAACAATTCAGTTCTGTCAGGGTACAAAGTAGACACTTCGACAGCGGTGAAGATGCTGACTTCCCTAAGGTCCTTCTGATCTTCTCTGCCCTCTAAAAATGCTGCATACGAAAACCCACCTTCAATCAGTCGATGAGCAGATTGATTTGTTCCCACTCCTCCCCATATGTGAAATGATCTTTCCAGAGAGTGGCAATTCAATAACTGGATTAATTTCATCATTATCTCCTCCAAGAAGGGTGGCAAAATACCACTGCGTTAGGCAGGAAACAAAAATTGTGAAGAAATAAAACTAGGACTGTACAGTAAAAAGTACTAATGACTACCGATTTAAATAGTGCCAGTGCATCCTTTGCAAAGCTGGGGTCTAATTCATTCTTTGAAATTTTGCCCAAGTCAATAGTTACTGAAATCAAATGCCTGAGGTACACAGCAATGAAAAGGCTTCAGCATGTCTCATTTTCCCACTTAGCTTACCCAGAGACATACCTCCAAATAAATGTGTGGAATTGCCCTGTATGAAGATGCTGTGACAAAGAATCGTAAGACCTCCCCCATCTTTTTTTTTTTTATTTTTTTGAAAAAATCTTTAATGTTTCCTTTCTGTGTCATTTTGAACTTCCAAATTGTTATTCCTCTGGGGTGAGTCTTGCTGCTCGTGCAAGAAATGCATGTGCTGGCTTGCATTACGCAGGGCCATATGGAGAAGCTCCCTCCCTGCTGTTTCCATGCACACAACCACCACCCCGCCTTTTAAAAACTTCTCTGATCGCGGATCAAAATGGAATGGTTTTGTGAAGTCACTTCTCTATCTTTGTCTGCAGAGGAGAGACGGAAGTGGATCTCTTCCCTCTCACAGGATGTCCAGTTGTGCACAGACAGGGCAGGCTAACCAGCAAAGGTTTACAGAAATCGATGTTTTGTTTCTCACCTACTAGACAAGGAATAGGAAAAGGAAAAAAGAAGGGAAGGAAAAATAGAGTGAACTGAGAATTGGGAAGCTGCCCATGGTCCTTTTCAGAGTTCTTTCTGACAAGCACGCACCATATTTGGTCCTGAAGTCATAACCTAGCTCTACATATAAAAAAAAAATCTTCTCTTACAAATTGGTTACTTTTTGCTGTACACTTTTTGATCTAAAAATATCACATGCTGCAGCAAATGCTTTTTCTTAAAAAAGGGACATAGTTCATAATAAAACTGTAGTGAATTACTTTTAACTACTTGTTATCTAATTTTGGATTATTTGAGTATACAATCAGCTAGAGAAACTCACAGGCCCTTTGCTGTATTGTACAATAGGACAACCCAATAAATGCTTTAGTTACAAAGTCAGTGAGTATGGCCCTGAGGGTAAGAGGAAGCCTTGGAACACAGTCTCTGGCTCTTTGCTCACTGGTAGGCTTTCAATCCCCACTGCATGCAGAATGTGATATTTAAGGATATTGGTTGGGCATGTAATAGAATCAGGGACAAAATTTTGGCTTTGAATCCATGCTTGAATCGTAAAATTTACTTTTCTTCCTGCCATTATGGTGATTTTGGCCTGGGCCTACCTGTGCTCAACACTGAAAGTTTGAGATTGCAATAAGGTTTCCAAATTCTACTTCTTAAATCTTCTTTTGATCTAATCATTTGCCTTGTCAGATATAATACCTAGGCTTCAATTTTCCTGGGGAATGCTTCTGAAAGGATGAGCCACTGCCCTCTATCCTCCTTCCCACTGATTAGCTCTGTCGCTCCATCTTCTCTATGGTCCCAGAACCTGCGCATCCATGCAGCGTAGAGATGAACCCAGCTGAGAACCAGCCAGCCCCCAATACTCCATACTGTTACTGAAGCGGGGACGACTGCTAAATATTCTTTTTGTTAAATGGAAAGAGTTTTGTGGAGTGAGAAAGCTACAAAATGTCAGATGATTGCGCAATAACTCATTCTGCTGATATGTTACGGTTGAGCCTCTTTACCCTCAAATGTTAAATTTGTGTTCCCATGGATCCCCGTTTGCCTTCTCTGACATTTCTCTAGTCATTCAGGAACCTAAAATGTCAGAAGATTAAAGCAGGAAAAGAAAGAATTTTCTTCTGGTTTGAGTCCATGAACAGTATCACTGTGGGGCTGGATGAGTGATGGTGTTGGTCTAAGGGAGGGGTAAGGACAGGTAGTTGGGAGCGGGGAGAGAGGTGAATAGGACGTCCTTTAACAATTTAGCTCAGCTAATTGTTACATTGGCTGAGCTGTATTGTCCAGCTGCACCTTTACCAGTTTTTTTCCTGAGACTGAGAATACCAGAAGTAGAGGAATGTTTGGTAAGGTGTGCATGATCTGAACTAGGAAACTGAAAAGAAAGCCAGCAGAGAAGGTGAAGAAGCAGATGTAAATGTAATCCTATGGGGGGACAGATATCCTCCTTAGGCACAGGTATGATAGGAGAGTTGAAAGTCATGATCAAGACAAAGAAGATCAGAAAATAAGCCCCAAAATGGCTTTTTTTCCCTTTCTTTTCTGCTGTTTGGAGAAATAGAAGCTGGTGTGCTTCCTTCATAACTAAAGGTCCTTCTCTCAAAGAATATCTTGCATCATTCATTTCCTCTAGTGTAAACAATCCCAAGTTCTGGCTAACTGCTGAAACCAAAGTGTTTATAAGACTATTGTCATAATCTGGAAAAATTAGACTGCATTGGTCATCTGCTTTCTTGATGTTGTTATAGAGTAGAAAAAGGTTGATTTTAGAGATAGTATGTCTCAAGCAGGGGAAGCTTGCTGCAGAAGAACTGTACTGCAAGGCAGCGGTAAGCACTTACTGTTACCAAGGGAGACCTATCATTATAGCAATTATAAATCATGTTAAACAAAAGCAGCAGTAATTATGGTTTTATTTGTGGGAATCAAGACATACAGTTATGAAGAAAAATGAGAGAGAGGGATTGAGTGGTTCATAATGGATGACACCGAATTCATAATATATGTATATAAAAAATGGTTGTTATACCTCGCTGTCACCACAGCCATCACATACCAAACCAGAACTAAAGATACAGGTAAACATAACATCTGCCCAGCTGTGCACAGCTGTAGAAAGCTATCAAAACCCAGCTGCAGCTTAGTGGTTCTCTCTGAAATCTTTCAGGAAGCAATTGCTAAAGCCTGTATTGACATCTCTTTTGACAACTGCCTAATCTCTTACAAGTTGTCGGTAAATGCTGCTTTACATCATCTTGTCAAAGATTGTCAGGGGGGAAAACAAGCATATTTTTCAAAGTCTAGTTCAGGTACGGTTTATCCCTGAAGTCTCCTATGCAGATTTGCTCCTCTCTCTTAGATCACAAAAAAACCCAAACGACAATGGGGAAACCTCACTGATATTTCAAATCCAGAGATTTAACGTTGTCTAAATAAATCTAACCTACAAGTTTTCCACTTAATCGGATACTTGACATATAGACACCAACATGAATTTTAATGGTCATTTAGATACTTACCTTCCTTCTTTCATTTTCAATATAGATATTGGAAGTCACAAAATACAGATATACGTCCAGGACCCAGAATGATCCAAAAGGGTACTTGGATTTGTATTATGGTCCATTTTAGATTACTAGGTCCAGACAAGTTACTGAATCAAATTCTGAATTTCTAACCACTTAAAATTTAAGTTTTTAATATTCAGGGTTTTGTTTTAAATATCTGCATATTGCCTAGTTCGTCCAGGCACACAGTAGCTTCCTACTTTATCCTCTCTTCCCTAAATAACATCCCCCTCTTATCACTAGGTACCAGACAACATTTTGTGTCAGCCTCTCTCGTTAAATAAGATAGCCAAATTAGAAGCTTTTCCCAACTGTACTTTGCTTCACTATACTTACCTCTTCATTGTTTCAGACCTGAAAAGGGGTTTTGTGTACCAGAAAATGTCTGTCTTTTCTTCATTGTGACAATTTAATATCCACTCTCCTTAAAAAAAAACCTCATCTTGCTTACGTGTATATAGGCATAGTCCAATACTTAAAAGGAAAAAAAAGAAGTTTAGGGTATGCCTTATCACATTTTTCTCAGCTGTCGTGTCTTGCTTATTTCTCATCCCAATATACGTCCCCACTGCAGGAATGAAGTACAGGGTTACTTACCACATTCCAGCCTGTGCTGTGTCTAACATGCACTAAAATGTCAAAATTCTGCTAGCTTTTTCTTTTCAGTGGCATTCTGGAGAAACAAAAACCAAAAAACCAAAACCCTGCTCTGATATGCTTAGACAGAGTAGATTACAAAGTTACAAAAGATTCTGAGGAAAAAAAATATGCTCATAGTATTAGATAATTTTTTAATAACTCTGGCACATTGCACATGATGTACCAGAAGTTGGTGGTAGAAAGGGTCCCTTTTCTCTACCTGATCTCATCACTGAACAAATGATAGCGGATCTTTATGAATTTCCCAGCTTTTAGAGCACAGCATCAGCACAAACAAGATATTGATACCGCTGCTGTTGTAGGTCCAGAACTTCTGATTCTTTCACGTTGGCAGAGCTTTGTAACAACAGAGAAGCAATGGCAGGAGTGCAGATGCGTATGTAACCCTGGAGACTACCTGGAGCCAGCAGTTCATTTGCTTCTACTGGTACTCTACATTTTAACACAATAATCAGATTCAGCTCTAATTCAGACATGCTGACAGACGTGGGAGTGGCTGGAGTCAGAAACAGAAACGTGTCCTCTGCACCCTTGTAGTTAATCCAGTCAGTGTTTGGATTTTTAAGAGCTTTAAAACTGAGTTGTTAATAACCCTTCTGGCCTGAAAATGTCATTTAAAGTCTTGGAAGGAGAACAGAACAACTCCCCAAACCTCAAACATTATGAATCTGTTCTTTTAAAGTGCGTTTTCTCATGTGTCTGTCAGTTTGTTTGTTTTTACGGTTTCTTAATGATACAGTATACTGAAAAAGAACAGGATTGGTCAGGTTTTAGTAACTGAGACCATTAATAAAATCCCTTTATAGGAAGCAAAAGTTTATGAGAAGCTGAACTCATTTGAGTCAAGTAGGAAAATGGTACTGTCCTTTTGATTCTCTGTAGTATAGTGTTCCTCACTGGAGAAAGATCCAAACCAGAGCTCCAGCCCTTGCTTTCTTCAGTTTGTGTGACCACTTAATGTAAAACTACATCACGACACAGACTTGTATGCTTTATGCAGAGAATTCTGTAAATGCAGAGAATTAAATTTACAGTTACTTAAAGCTACTCAGTGTATTTGCAAACTTTGTTAGAAAATCTCTCGTGCTTGTCTGAACAGAGTAAAAAATAATATACAGAGCAGGAGAAACCGTATTGTTTTTAAAACACTGGCTTTTAAAAGTAAAAAAAAATAAAATATGTATTTTAGCATTAGAAAAAACAACTTTCAGGAAAGATAGGAGGAATAAAGGAAAAATTTCTGTTGAGCTGTTTGAAATGATGTTGATGTGTGTTTTCTGTAGTCACAAACCCAAAGCAAATTCTGAGTCTTAGGAAAAGAAAAATTAATTGGGAACATGCTAGAGCAAATTCAATTCTTATGTAGTAATTGGTGCACCTATATCACAAAAAAGCAATTATCCCTGGAACCACTGTAATGCCATAAATTCCCTGTCTTAAGGATCTAAAACAAACATACACCCTTTCTGTAAGAGAAATTTGATCAAAACTTCTTAGAGACTTTTTCCTAGGGAGAGGTATTAAAATACAGTCCCTTTTTTAACTGAGAATCCTCCTCTGTAAACACCAGAGGATTATTTCTTTTGCAGACATCTAAATGTAAGAATGCTTTTCAGCTTCAGGGCATATTCTCTTTCCCCGACATGAAATGCTGTTTAAAAGAATTTGGGGATTTTTAATTTTTTTAATGTTTAACCAGGATTTATAGATTTGTAATTACCGCACAGTAGTTCTAGCCCAGATGCCGTACCTGAAGACCTCAGATGTCTGCATAGATCATACATCCACCACCTTACTGGTGTAAAGGAAGAGTACAAAGGAAAATACCTTTAGTACGTCCTAAAAACATTGAATTTACTGGACAAGCAGAGATCATCAAGGTAGTGTAAGCACAGTAGGTCCGAAACTTCCCCACTGTAGGACATCCCACTTAGTTGGGATGCTTGTCCTCCAGTGAGCATTTTTAGGCTGAAGTGGGCTTTCTCCTTCTTGTGGGCTTGTCTTATTCTGTGTAGTTGTCAAGATTGTGTAAAAAAAAAAAAAATAGAAAAAAGGAAAAATCATACTTGATAAAAGAAAGAGGGCATGAAGAAGACACATGGGGAGGAACAAAGAAAGATGCAGAAAGGAGGACAAATCAGCCTTATTATCTGATGAAGGACTGGATTGAATTTCTTAGGGTTCTGAGTCCAAAGACTCACTCAGAGAAGCAAGAATCCATCTGAATCTTCATCATAGGATCCTCCAGGAATCTGTTTCAGTTCCCAACACGTCTCTCTTCTAAAAAAAAGAAAAAAAAAAGATGGCTGGAATGGCGCCCCATCCTCACATCCTTTCAGTCGCCATTTTAGCCTAATTTCAGCTGTATATAATTTTAATCCCTTGATTTACAGTTCCACCCCACTCTTTAAACATCAGCTTTGGTTTGTTTTAAAAATATTGCTGTCTTTTTGAACCTTTCTCATCCCTATAAAATAACAGTAGTAGTAATGAAGAAAACAATTTCTTACTTTCCAAAATGGAGCACATTTGGAGTAGAGTTTTAGCCCCCAGTTTTGTAGCACTATGCCAACATTTTCTAAACCTTAAAAAACCTTTGGTTAATTCATCTTCAACCTCAAGGCGAGACTGAGACTTGTTCTTATCTGGTCTGAACCAGCCCTCCCACTTCCATTTGGTACACATCAAGCATTACGAACAAAACAGAGGACCCAGGAGAAACATAAACCAATAGCTTATTGTACATTTCTGAATTCTGCTTAACCGTTCCTCTTTCTTATAACTGGGTAATATTTCGACTTACTCAAAGTTCTTGCTTTTGCACAAAGTCAGGATATTTTATTGCCTGGGTTATAAGTTCACCGGAAGAACAAATTGGAAGACAATAATGCTGAACTTCTTATCTTTTGCTTTTATATGTTCAATTATTAAAAAAAAAATAATCCCCTTGTGATTGAAAGGAGAGAAATATGTTTCCACATCTGACTAGAGCAGCTCCAATTAAAAACGTAAACTGTTGCTATTACTCAGAAACAGCAAGTGACCTGGGAAATCTCTGTGGCTGTCACAACATACCATATACCTTTCCTTTTTCCATTTTAGTCCACTAGTGATACGGTTCCACAGAAAGATTTAACCTCTTTCAGGAGCACTTGTACCCGATGTGTCCTTTTGCTCACACAAGGAGCTGACTATGTTGCACAAAAAGGAGGAAGGGTTGTGTGATGAGCCCTTTTTGTCTGAATAAATGCTTTTCAGCAACTGACTGAAATTACGGACTCATTGACTGGTTTGTGCAGCTCTGTCTCCCCTCTCGTCTGAAAATGCATGTTGCCTGATTACAAAGTGAATTTTTCATTCTGGAAAATGCAGAGGTGTATCCTGGCAGCCCTGAGCCTGGAGCTGATTCTCTTGGGATGTCAGGGGTAAATTTAGATCAGGCACTTGTTTCTTATTTACCAATGATAATCATCATCATGTTCAATGTAGGGGCTTTGGAAGATAATATTTTAACTGTGTATTTTAGTACATTTCTTAGTTATCTGAAAGCTTAAAATACAGCTACATAAAATCTTTATATAATCGTGGTTAAAATCCACAAACCATACAATTTTAAGCTTGGAGAAGCCAGGTAATTGAATAACAGCAAAGCAGAAAGTATCCAGCACAGAAAATTTTCTTATTCCAGCTACATGAATGTTTTGTTTATTATACTGAAGACCAAGGGAAAAATTGTATTTACAAATTAGGAAGCATATTTTAAAAATATTCATTTGACATCTGCTCTGCTAATCTTCTAAACTCCAAGTCTCTAAAGTGTCCTGTGTGAATGCATTAAACCATGTATTGGCCTTTCCTGATTTCCATAACTTGAGCAATTTACCTCTACAGTTAGGTACTGGCAGATTGTTTCTACAAACTGAAATGCATTTTGACTGGTTATGTCCAAATAAAACTTTGCAGGGAATTACACATTTCAGCCTGTTAAAATGGATAGGAAATTTCTGGCGTATACAATTAGGCCAAAGGAAACAAAAAATAGTACACAAATCCCTACACCTGAAATGCTTTTAAAATGCAGCAGTGCTTTCTAACACTAGGATTAACTACATCAAAAACTTAAATGTGAATCCACCTTTAACTAATAGTATTAATACAGTATATTACATGACACTGATTAATCAATTATTTCTAAGAAGTGCTGTACTAGTACCAGATCAAATTCTGGTCTGGCTGTGTTTTTTATGTTCAGGCATGATCAGTATAAAGACTATTAATTGGATGTAATAAAGACATGAAAATGCCATTTTTGTATTTCATTTAGGTCTAATTTCAGATTTTGAATTCGTCTTTTCTCCTCCCTTCCTCTGATTCCAGTCATCTGACATTTTGGCTTAAGCTAAAGTCTCAACTTTTACAGGCATATGGAAAACCAAAAGGTTGGTTACAACGTCACCAATTTTCATCAGTGTTCCTGTGCTAGCAGACAGACAAAAGCAGAGGCTATGCCTAAGATTTCACATGAGCGGAAATGAATACTGTATTTAATAAATTGAATAAAATATTAATCCATAGCAAGGAAATTGTGATAGAGTTATTGTGAAATCATATAGACTATAGTCAATAGAAATGGAGACAAAATATGTCTAGTCAAATATTAATGAATTGAGAATTTCCTATTATGTTTAGAAAACAAAAGGATTTTTCCTGTAGATCTTTTCTCATATGGCATTTTTATTTTTACAGGGATTAGACACTATGCTCTCCCCCTGCACTATTGTATAATGTATTCTGGAATTCAGATTTGCATTTCCAGGAGGTTAATACTTCTTCTATAAGGTTTTTCAGGGTGAAAGGTCCTACTGCCTTGTCATTCTTATTGATGTTGACAGGCAGCTAAAGAGATATCACATCAGTGTTTGGAAAAATTACTATTTTATTATTGGCATGGATTGCACTAAATCAAGATGAATGGTCAGTAAACTGGGTAATGTAAACCTGCTCTTCTTCTCTTAAGAGCTTCATAAGAAGTAAGTCATCTCCTTTCTCAGCTAAAGCACTCCCTGCTGAAAATAAAATGTGACACCTGGACAGGGACAAACAGCTCTCCACCAGCTACCACTTAGAAGGGTTTTGTGTGCCTGTAGGCAGGAGACAGGATAAAACAGGCTTACTGAGAAAGCATCACCATGCGTAGCATGGACAAACACGGGTCAAGAGAAAGCCTAGAGTGGGTGAATGCAGGTCGAAACAGACAGTGTGCTGGAAAATCTTTTGATTCATCTGATGTTCATGTGAATGAGTTTTGTACATCTTTGTGCGTATGCTTGGGAGCCTAAATTCCTTGGTAGCCTTTTCATTTAATATTTTGTGTATTCAGAACTCAGTGACAGCAACATCTATTTATGAAGAAGTATAATCCAGCCTCTCCAATGCACTTTTGGTCCTGAAGCTGAAAGCCATCATGCTGATAGAGAAGAAAGATTAAGTTTTGGAGAAATCAGGGCTGCATTATCTTATCATTCCAAACTGGCTTGTAGTTCTTTATGAAATGTAACCTTGTCACATAATATGGAGTGAGCTCTGGCCTGTGCCAGCTAATATTGGCTTCTGTATTTAGGGTTAGCTACAGTGCATTTATGGACTTAACACATTCTGGCGATAGTAGCAAACAGGCATATTAGAGGCAGCACTGATTGGATCAACTCTGGTGTAGAGTTGATCAAATCTGACCCTCTATCAGATCCACAACCCCCAGGATCAATAAATAAGTTGAGAGGGTAAATTTGCAGAGACAATCTTTTTGATAATCATATGTAAGGGAACAGAAACTGCCCAAGATCCGTACAGGAGCAATATCCGTCTGTCCCAAGATCAGACTTCAGGTGTTTTAAAATCTTTAGATATAGCTTTACCTACAAACCATGTTGACAGTGCTGAAGGATTTCTTTACACCAACCCAGCAGCTTTGAGAAATGATGATCTACTTAAGGAGTGTTATAAACAATATTAATATCTATGAGCTTGGTATTTCATGTACATTTCTGAGCTGCTCTAAATATGAAAGAACATGCAATTTTAAAATGGTCTATAAAAATTTTTACTACAGTGATTTTGTTATGTTAATTTTCCTCTTCTCCTTAATGTCATAAACTTTAATATTCATGTAGCGTCTTTCTTCATATTTCATGAATACACTGTGTATTTGGACAATAAAAGCATTCTGCAGACTCAATCACAATAAACACAATAGTATATAAAAAAAAATTCCAGATATGGCAAGTCATAACACAGCTGCATTAATTTGATTAGCCTGATTAACAAGGGTGTGCTTTGATGTGCTACAATGGTGAAGGGAGTCACCAGATCGGTACTGTGGGATAATCTGGCAGCCGCTAGAATGTGACAAAACGGCGGTTGTTGAAACTT
>VYZM01011914.1:69653-99175 GCA_013398915.1 Dromas ardeola | reverse complement strand
ATACCCTGGTTTTATCCCTTGCCATACCAAAATTAATGACAATGTTACTTAGTTGCAACGTACACTAGTGGATGTAAATGTACTTAACCGCAATGCAAGGATCCACAAACCTGGAACATTCCCTCACTGGCACATTTCTGAAAGAGACTGAAAACATCTGCTCTTTACATTCCAGTTTGATATAAGCCCCTCTTTCTGTATTAAAAACGGAAGTCGCAATCGTCCCACCAAGACCAAATTCTGCTCTCAGATCTGCGAGAAGTTTGTCAGAAAGTGGTAACAGAGAAGACAAGAGTTCTGCTTCCTGTGAGCACACATCTTTGAGTGTTAAGTTATGGGTGATATCATTTCAGGACTCTGGCATTGGCAAAATGTGCATGCCAGACACAGGAAACCAAGAAAAATAAGACAAACCACAGAAGCCTCCAAAATTGTATCATTTTTATAGTTTCGTGAGACGATGGATGGTGTCCCTGTGACTGACCTCCAAGAACTAGATTTTTAAGCCAATACAAATATTAGCTTATTTTTTTTAAGTCTCTGAACATTCATGTAATATTAGACACAGGACAATCTAGCTCAGTTTTGATCAGGTTTTTAGACAGGATAACAATTGTTTGGGTTTTTTTAATTTGTTTTTTTATACTGATTACCTTGTAAAAACAGAACAAAAGAGTTCAATGGTTTCTTATACGTAGCAACCATAACCTCAGAAGTCAGTGTTCTCTATGTTTAGTCTGGAAAAGATTTAAGTCATATTTACTTTATTTAGTTCTAGTTAAAAAGTTTTAAAAATGTCCATTGTAGTTCAGGTGAACATTGAAGGTCATTGCATTTGCTAATGAAAACTGCTTTTAATATACTAAAGTTAGCATTAACTAATTTTAAATGGTCTTGATTGGAGAAAGAAGCTGAAGGTGAACTAACTAAAGTTGTATTTAGTTTAGCTAGATTAACTAATTGTTAAGAAAAAGATGCTACGATATAAACTCAAAACATCCACATTCACAGGCATTCACTGAATGCCTTAAATGAACAATTATCTGCTGAAAGCATACTTGCCAACTGTTCTACTTAAAACTATTTCTATTTGTGTCACATGAATGGTTTTCTGTGACAGGCGTTTTTCCCAGTTTAGTTATAAATTCTAAACAAGAGAATAATGAACAAGACAGCTGTAGTCTGGATTTTTAGTAACATTAATATTAAATTTTATTACAGACGGTATTTTTAGCCAGTATTACTAGCCTCTATATAGCAACAACTGTTTCAGCAGTTCCAGGTGTGACAACAATGACAATTAACCAAATTAAGAAGTTGGTACTGCTGCATTCTTGATTCCCAGAATCTTCCCAAACCAAGGCACTGCAACTCTACACACAGCAAATGTATTTATTCAGGTTGAGAAGAGTTCCCTCTTTGTCTGATGGATATAAATATAAAATATCTTTTTTTGCCTTGACTATAAAGAATCACAGTCACTAATTACATTATTATTACACAATAAATGTATGTGCAATCTCCAACTGAACGAATTGCAGAGAATCAACACTAGAAGATGCTGAACCTCCCTCCCTAAGATGCCAGTTCTTGGCTTTCTGAGTAGCAGTATTCCAAATGCCTTATGTTTGAGCACTTGCATGCAGAAGTGAGCAGGACAATTAAGTGTCAATCCAGGTAAAACAGAGCAGGATCTCCCCTGTCTACCACTTGGCTTTGCACCAACATAATACTGGTTACATAGGAAGTACTGCCATGAGTCTAAACAAGCAATTAAGCAAGTCCTTAACTATTGCAAAAAAATACAATGGTATCAGAAGGCTCCATATATCAGACTTTTTTTCCTTTAAAGAAAAGAAATCAGATTACTACAAGTGGGCTTTCAACTCATGAGCTGATGAGAAGGAAAAAATAGCGAGAGAAGTGAATCATCCTTGTCCTGAGGCTTGCGGTGAACCATACAGGACCTCCTGAAATGTGGGCCTCTCCATTAAGTGACCACAATGACTTGCTTGTGTGTTCCACAGTACGCTATATGAATTTGGATGCATTAATGCTTTGTATACTTTAACGTAACTCACAGCGGCATTTAATTGTGCCACTAAATGTGTAATTTTAAATTTTTCTTTGTGTTAATCTTAAACTGGTACTCTCCCAGTTGCATGACAATATTTTAGTAAATTTCATATGTATTTATCTTAAATCTTGCAGCTTTGCTTTGAGCTAGATACATCAGAAAAATCATGTTGACAAGGACAATTTCAGTTCTGCTTTTTGCATCACTTCAACTCAATTGCTTGTATCACAAACAAGGATAACTCACCTACCAGAATAACCTTCATTGCAGTTCAAAACTGGGTCACTTTTGGATAACAAATTTAGGCTCCATATTATAAAGAGTTACAAACAAGTAACTAAGTAATCAGGCTAGGATTTGGAATATGCCTCAAATCCTTTGTCTGTCTCTAGACACAAACACACTTCTTCAAATCTCTGCAGACTTATCCTTAGAGAGCAGGACTGGAAAATTTCTTATTCTCATTACACAAACTGCAAAGCAAAGCATGGGAAGTTAAGTTTACCCAAGGTGACTTAGGTGACAGCAGCAAAGCAGGAATTTCGATGGACACAAGCAGCAAATATGCTGGTATAAATACTCTTCCAATTTATCCATCTTGAAGGGAAGCAGTAAACAACTGGAGTAAACATTTGAAAAATGCCCTAGCCAATGCTATTCTTGATAGTTTTGTTAACTATGAAACATTGTTAAGATGTAATTTATTTCCTGTTTACTTGCAATTCTCCCATTTTAGAGGATAAGGAAAAAAAGCCTTTGTATAACTCCTTCTCTAAAAACAATATTAAACAAGAAGGGTTTTCAAATACAGGGAGCAGGAGGGGTATTTGTTTCTTAAAAAAAAATACTACCATAACGCTGTAACAGTTAACTGTAAGCACTGCAGGAATTAAGAATATATTATCTGAATTTTTAAGTTTCTAGGAAGCAGTCTTATTAGCCTTAAGTTTAAAAGCTCTATTAAACAAAATAGCACATCACATGCATTTTCAAGTGCAATCCAACTCTTCGTTTTCCACTCACTTGACAGCGTTTTAAAATTACTGTTTGGAGAGTGCTAATTAGTAAGAATGTGGTAACAACCTTTTTTTTAATTGTTTGAAAACTTGGTTTAAAATTAAGAAAGTAGGAAGATTCTTTGATGTTGACAGCCAAAAATTTAGTGGTCTGTGTAAAACAGATTCATTAGTCTCATTTGTAACCAGCTCTGAATTGGCACAAATATGCCTACAGTGGGAGCAAGGGGCAAGCTGCACGGTGGTTTGTTTTTTTTTTTTTGTTTTTTTTTTTTTTTTTTTTTTTTTTTGTTACTACCAACATAAGTAGTTTATTTTTAAGAAACAAATACCAAACAATTAGAACAACCAACTTACCTCCCCCCCGACCCCCCAAAAAAATGTTGTAAGATCTAAGCCATATTTCTTTCCCTTGCTACTACAGAGATACTGACACCTTCTGGCAGTGAGTGAGGTGGCCAGATGAGAGCTTCTGATCCACTTCCAGCTATAAAGAACTGCCAAACATAAAATTAATTTGGCTTCAAAGTGGTAAGGTCTACTGCATTTCTAGTTCTCTCACTCAGAACTCAGTATTAGAGTTCTGCTGAGTACTTATAGAAGTCATTAATGAGGAAAAACAGCAATCATTTCAGATAAATCAATAATATAATTAAATCCAATTAGTATGAGCTAAGAAGAAATACATTTAGTCACTCCCTTGATTTGTTTTTCTAAAATGAGGTAACTAACAGATACATATTGTTGAACTGACCTCCTTTAACACAGTAGACAAAAACACACAAGCCAATGGATGAAAGACAAGGTAGACAAACTAAAAAGCAAATCCATCATTTTAATGCGTGTGCTATTAGAAGTGTTGCAATGACTTCTTCACTGCAAGTACTTAAATTGTATGTTCTCTAAAAAAACCACCACTATGGTGCTTCCTGAGATACCAGACTTGAAAAAAGCTAAACAAAATCCTATTTGATGGAGGCTGCAGAATAGTTCATATTAACTTCCCTGTCCTGCCCTGTTGTTTCTAAAATAATGCAAAGAATAAAACTTCTAGTCTTCTCAAATGTAGTCTTGTCTGTCTTATTGCTACACTCTCTATGCACCTCAAGCGTTGAGATTGCCTTGGTCCATGTCACATACACATTTGTAACACTAAACACAGTTACTGCAAAGCCATTAAAAAATCCTTCCCAGAACAGGACCTCACACAGGTATATGCCATGTTCCAAATTCAGATTTTTACATCTGTTAAAAGTAAGATTTTGCCTGGAGCACAGGAGTCTGGGGAGAATAAGAGCTCTTGGAACAGAAACTAATCCTTCACACAAGGCATGTCTCCCTGACAAGCATTTTTATCCTACTGACCTAATGTTTCCTACAGTCTCCTCCTATATGAAGGAATAAAACGTGTAGTCCCACTTTCCACAGAAAAGAACTGGAGATCAATAGTACTCTCAGATGGTACATTTTGGGATACATAAGCTGAACTCAACAATGAAAACAAGGAAGAAGGTCCTGCTCCAAATGGGGCAGTCACTCATGTCATTCACCACAGAACATTATTCTTCAGTTTAAAGTGAAGGTGAAAATTTGGTTTTAAGAAGTGATCACAGATGATGAAAAAATCATAACAGAAGTAATTCAGATGCACTATATACATAAAGCATCAGATTTTAAACAGATGGAATGGTATATTTTATTGTATTACATAAGCTATGCAGGGCACAGTAGAGGTATCTCAATCTGTTTCCTACAGAAGTCATTCGGAGTACCTGAAATGAATTTAGCTTACATTCTTGTAAAATCTGACAAAATTCACTCCATGTCTGGAATACACATTCTGCAGACACAGAGAGAATATAAACAGTTTTAGATACATGCCTCAAGCATGGAACTCCTGTCTCTACTGGAATAGTCTTGAATTGAGAAGACTGTTATATAACATTCGTAATATTAAGAAAAATACCTACATAATAACCTCTCCTGCAGTAGTACCAGAGGAATTCCCCCATACTTAATACTTCACTGTGCAACACATCAGGAGAGGTAACGCTTTCTCAAGTCTATCTTTCATTCAAAGCAAACATTCAAACAAAGCAAACAAGCCCAAAAGAATCATCTTAAACCTCTGAATACTTCTGAAAAGTTACTTTTCTACCTGAAGGAGAAAACTTTTAAATGTTCATAGAGATATGCAGATATATATACACATTTGTCCAGCATAGTTACCTCCTACTGCAACTGTTCTCCACCTCTTCTGATTTCCAACATCCCTTCAATCCTGTTTCCTAGAATGGTTGTTTTGTTATTAACTATCCCTGCTGTTTTTCCTTTTTATGCTAAATTATGTTATATCATTTTTCCTCACATCTTCCCTGTCACATTTAAGTTTTCATCATCCAGTAAAACTTTTTCTTGTGTGCAGAATTCATTCTATTTCCGGCATAGCACAGACACATAATCTCTGCAGAGTCATAGTCTCTCTGTCATGTATTCCCTGCCTGCTCTACTCCATGAATTCAAAAGGCTGTATGCCATATAGGCTATCCAGTGGATATGGAAGCTGGTGTGATTTACCAAATACCACCAAAAAAGTAAATAAACACCTTATCAGACCCAGTGCCTCATCATCTAGATCCCGCTCTAATATTCTCAATGTATTTTGGTTTTGCCATCCATTCTTGAGATAGGTCACGGGTATTTTACAAGAGAGACACTTGAAGCCTATATTTGTGATGGATTTTTCTTCAAGTGTACTTAAATCTACGTACTCCAGCAAGAAATTGTAATTCAACTGTAGATGATCCTGTAACTATAACTGTATAGCACTTTTGAGCTAACAAATTCAGGAATTGTTTTTAGTCTTGCCTTCCCCTCCCCACACCTTCTGTCTCCTGTCCTCTTGCTATCAGCTTAAAGCTCTTCCTGACTCTGCTCTTGAAACTACATTGCCTGGTTTCTGCATTACCTACCCAGCTGGCATAAATATTCAGACACCCTGTCATTTCACTGCCAGACTCAAAGGTATGTAATAACATGAGAAAGCCATAGAAGCCACAAGTATATTAATTTCTAGACAGATACAACCAAATGCTGTGTTGCTGCAGCCAAATTCAGGCCTGTTATCAGTATAAAACGACATCTACTGTTCAGAAAGGGATTCCCCCCTTTTTCTTCCCTCCTACATTGATAATTTTAATTTGGTACCATATCATTCCTAGACCAAGACACTGTTGAAACAATCAGCTGGTAGTTACTCTTTGATGCCAGTAGTAAAAGCGAGGAATTGTCTCTTAGCTTCACCACCTCAGAACTGTAACCTTTTTTGTAACCAACAAAATTAAGAGATGCTAACTGATAGACAAAACATGAATACCATGAGCTTTTAGTACTTCATAAAGTAACAGTATACCAATAATACATGAAAAATGTCACCGTATTGCAAATTCTATTAAAATACTATTATTTAAATGTAACAACTGTTTTTACAACCTGTTTGCAAAGCCCTATGGTCTTTCAATATTCTTCTGTCCTATAAAACTGACTAACTACTGTATTGATTTGTGTGAGAGGGAACATGTGGTTAATACCAACTGTTTAATTGGAACAAAAAGATTTAAGCAGGCTCAGTTGAATTTGGAAAAGTGACTTACCCACAGTTTCAAAACCATTACGTGATTTGGATGATCACAGACTTCTCATAATTCTCTGTGATACTGAATATTTGCAGTTTATACGATCATTCTGCTGAAGGAATGGCTAGTCAGCACTCTCAAAGGCGAAACTTGATTAGATCACCATTAGTAAATTTAGTTTTTCCAGACCAGATTCACCCTTTTAACAGGAGATAGCATTGCTATCCACTTTGTAAGAATACTTTGAAGCCCTGCTGATAAAATTAGAGAATATTAGTTACAGAAACAAGAAAAAGAGTATTAGATTAAAAAGCAAAAAACACACATAAAGACTTATGCCTCCAAGTTGCCATCTGCTTTCATTTGCTCCTACTCATTTCTTGTTTCCCAACCACCCTCATATCCTCCAACTTTCAGATGCATGCTTTTTAAAACAACTAAGCTCTCCCTCCTTTTCTTCAAGGTGTTTTTTTTTTTTCCTCCTTTCTTGTTTTTTTCTTTTCATTGGGTCATGTTTTATTGTATCTATCTTCCCCCCTACCCCATCATGACCTGTAACAATTTCATAGAATAGTTGGGGTTGGAAGGGACCAACCCCCCTGTCATGGGCAGGGACACCTCCCACTAGACCAGGTTGCCCAAAGCCCCATCCAGCCTGGCCTTGAACACTTAGGGAAGGGCCATCCACAGCTTCTCTGGGCAACCTGTTCCAGTGTCTCATCACCCTCACAGCAAAGAATTTCTTCCTAATATCTAATCTAATCTAGATCTCCCCTCTTTCAGTTTAAATGGCTACCCTTGTCCTATCACTACACTCCCTGATAAAGAGTCCCTCCCCCTCTTTCCTGTAGGTCCCCTTTTAAGTACTGAAAGGATGTTATATCTCCTATCTTGATACTGAATAATTTTTACTATGGAATATTACCCTACCCAGAGTCAACTTTAATTTAGGAATAAAGTCTTGCACAAATTCATTTGCATATATGTTATAGTATCTTCCGTAAAACAAACATCATTTAACATTAACTCTACACTTAACTATAAAACTTACATGCTATTATACACTTACATGTATTATATACTTACATGTAATGTAATAAAGGCCTCTATTCTATTAGCTGCCTTCTGAAAAGAATCCCCTATAATGTGAAGTTAGAACCCAAGCACAAACCAGAAGTCATACAGAAGTATTTTTAAGAAATCTACTTTAAGATCATACAATGTAATACAATCAAGAAGCACTTTTGCATTACATTAATAATTCCTCTAATACCTACCATTGAAACAGCACTCCAGCAAGTTATTATATGCCCTATGCTTTTTAGGGCATCATCAATTATATTTTTACTCTTCTGTCCATACAGGAGTATACAGGGAAAAAAGTGGGCCACCATTTTGTGACAAAATGGATGTATAAAATTTGCTTTATTTCCTCTGATTGTCTCTTTGAAGAAGCTAGAGTAAAACAAGTGATGGTATTTTCAATAAATGAACTACAAGAACAGGTAAGGCAGCATTTGCAGGCAACAGAATTAAAAGAGGCAGTACTGCTTTCACACATGTATCTTGCATGTAGGATTGTCCTATACACCTTTAAAATTACCTGTCCTTGAAAATACAAACACGAGTAGTTTGTCTCTTCTGATGATCCACTAAAGCAGGAACAAGTGACTCTGACTGAAGAGGCAAGCAACAGGCAAGGTGGGACTGTACAAAGCAACCTTGCAGCTCCCACACTGATAAATAAGCAATGGAGGAAAACAAATTATTTTTATGGGTTCCCTTCGAAAATTCATTCTGTCATTATTAATATATTTGTAGCAACACAAATTCATTCTAGGCAATAGTTCTATGACTGGAAACACAGAAACATTTATCCCTGGCCTTTATTTGTCACATCATACCAGAGATAGAAAAAATCTCATTGAAGATCAATGTTGAAAGACCTGCTTTTCAGCAGTAGGGATTTTCTAGTGGTGCACACATGAGAGGAAGCCTGTCCTAGAGCATCATTTACTCAATCCCTCATATCCCATACTTTCAACCCAAATGTAGAGGTTTGCTCCCACAAATGTACATATAACCTACTCTTGTGTGCAGCTTCTTTGTAATTTAGTGCTGCCGGGTCATCTTAGTTTCATAGATGCAAAATCTCTTAGAGAAAAAGAGTACACTGCAATTAAAAAAACACCCTGCCTCTCATAAGTCAATTTCAAAGTTTAAATTTTTGCAAAAAGCTCAGAGATGGAGGAAAAGTATTCATCTCAGGAATGAAGGTACCTTTGAAATGTACCCTTTCCATCGGCTGCAGAAAGAGACACTATCCTTTCCTAAAAAGGAAAAAAGGTTAGACATATCTTTACAGTGACTCAAATCCTGTTTTTAAAGGTAGAAATCTGAAATTCCGTATTACTTCATGATAATTCAGTCATCCAAAGCAAGGGCTCTAGCCTCCTGGATTCTTTCCCTTTAGCTGACCAGCTGCTGAAGACTGAAACTTGGTTTGTTATGAGGACAGTGTTCTTTTGTAACCCCTAGCTCTGGGGACTGATATTATGTGTGCCCTGTTGTTGGATAAGACTACAAACATGGAAGGAGGGGGTAAAACAGAGGAACACGTTCTATTTCTTCGGAGACCGTTCTATTAATGTGAGAATTTGGGGACCAAGTATTTGTGATATTCCTTTCTGCAGTCCCCAAGTTATTCCCACCAACAACATGACTGTATCAAATAGAAAGCTAACTGTTGAGACAGCAGATCTTACCTTATAGGGAAAACAAATAGTTACCGCAATGTTGGAAGTATAGTGAAGGCTGTTATTAACACCGAACAGCAGTTTTACTTCTGTCTTGGGGCCAGATTATGCTCAAGAGGAAAGAACGAAGAGGCAAAAAAGTGATCAGCTATTAAAAATTAAGACACAAACTTGTTCTGCTGCTGTTGTGCAAAGACAAAGCCATAGCTATTGTAGAAAGTTGGATTGCATATGTGACCTACATAAAATGCCCGGGGCAGCTGAAAAAGGTTTAGAAAAAAGTTTGGCATGGGACTTTGAATAAGAGAACACAGGCATCTGAAGGATTTTATTCCAGTCAGTATAGGACTGTACCTTTCAACTCACATTTTTATAAAAAAGATGAAAAGTCAGTAGTCAGACTAAAATATATAGTTGGTTTTCAAAGCATCTTCTCTATATTGATGAAATATGCAGAAAGTAATTTTTGACAATGATTAAAAATGCATCCTATTGTCCACAGCATACAGTTCATTTGAATATAGCTCTCTGAACATGACTACGTTCCAGATGATTAAAGATTTCTTCTTCTGTTTCTGGAGTGAGCTGTATATTATCTTTGATTGGAGATAACGGATCTGACTTTTTACAAGAGGGAAGTTTTTCATACTCTCTGCACAAAAACACAAAGACAAAACAAAACTCAAGAACGTTAACAATATTATATGTTTCTAACCACAGGCTTGTAAGAACATATGGGTTAAAATAAAGCAAGACCCCACACTTAACTACCCACTCATCTATGAATAAGCCCAAATAAACAAACATTTGTGATGGAAAGTTTTAATTTCAATTTCACTACAACTGAACAACTTCACTGAAAGTGATTTCAACTGTTCCAGTTATCCTACGACAGAATGATAGCTATTAGCTTTATATCTGAAAGACTGTATGTACCCCATCCTACTCTGGGTGGTACATGCTTCCTTAACATTTAAGTCTTCTGAATAACTGTAGTTTCATATATATCCTCTGAGTCTTGACATTAGGACAGAACAGGTTAGTGTCCCACATGATTTATTTGCCATCAGGCAATATAATTCTTAAGACATAAGGCTAATTTAGAAATATTTTAAAATCTGAAAAAAAAAAAAAACCGAGAAAACTCAGAGCTAAGTAAGTCCTGGCAGTGATAAAAATAGTTTTGTGAAATAAATTAAGAAAAGAATGTCCTAAAAGCTAATAAACAAGTACTATATTTACATAGAAGTAATATATACAAAAATATATCCCTAGTATATCCCCAGAAGTCACAGACCTACCACAACTGTATGGATAAAATGTGGATGTTGGGAGCTAAGTCTTGAAACCATCAGCAGAGAAAAGGACGAGTGCCATCTAGGCTCACTCTGTTCTATCTGCCTGTTTTCTGATAAATCAAAATATATGAATTTTCTCCCTGTGAACAACCCTGGTCAGACATTCCCAATTAGATATTGAGCAATACATACACAAACACTTTTGCTTCCTCTTTGATACCATCATTCTTAACCCACACCAAGAGGACAATAAAAAGTGAAATTTCTAAAAGTGTTAATACTGTAAATAATATTTTTTTAAACAGAAATCAGTTGTATGTTTATAATAGCCTACCGTAAGGCCCAAAACTTAAAAAAAATACATTCATCTGACTTAACACATGCTCAGCACTCTCACATTTACTACTCAGTGCAAAGAGAATACTTTCATCCTACTCACATTTGGTTTCAGGTTAATGAGACTAATAAGTTTTTTAAATAAGACTTTTTTATTCAAAGTTGAGATTGCTACTTGGAGCTGGGAAAGCTTTGCCACCAGGAGTTTTTACTGAGCCAACAGAAATAGTCTAAGTTAGAATACCTACACTTTTCATTTTAGGTTTTTTAAATAATCATTGTCTTTCAAGTTCAAACCTTGAAGATATTTGCAGAAATTTCAAGTTAGCCAAGTCATCTGCACAAGGGAAAACAATAGCATTTTATAGTGTGCAAAAATGTCTCTTGTAACCAGAGACTTCAGCTAACAGAAATATTCCATCAGTTAATTCACCAAGCAGAACAGTTCTGACAATCAACCATCTCAAAATGCAAGAGGCACATGCAATTAAACAGCAACAACCTTGTTTTCAATTAAGTTCAGCAACTTTTATGCAGCTGTTGCATTTAGACCACGAAATGCCTTTTGCTATTTGATGTCAAACAGCAGCAATAATTTTCATATAAATTATGTTAAACAAAATGCACTACTTCAATAAATGAATTTTAGCTGAGTTTTTTCCTCGTTAGAAAGAAAAAAGTTATTAGAAGAGCATATTTACCACAAATCATACTTCATTGTTATATCAAGCTCAGGAAGTTAAAAATTGTATGTAGAAGACATCTATCTTAAGTTATTACCTTTATTAAATTGTGTGGAAGAGATGTGTAGAGTCTGCTTTGAAAATTGTTTCTTTGGGGAAAAAAAAGTATACAGGGTGCTAAGTAGAGGGTTAAAGCAACTCACCTTTTAAATTGGAAGTTTTTCCGGAGTTCACTAATGGTGGCTTGCAGTCCCACCTTATTTTCAGCATCACAGTGATTTCTCTTTTGCACAGGTGACAGTTTCCTGCTTAATCCGCTTGCTTTAGCTGGTATCAATGGCTTGAGCTTTGTTACAATCCGTGACCCTATACAACTGGATTTTTGTAAGCCAGGAACCTGTGAGATTTTAATATTATAGCACAAATGGTTAAATGACAACCTGTAAGCAACAGATATTATGCTGCAAAGCTTATAATAAAAAAAATAAAGTGCTTTACATTCTGTTGAGATAATGCAATCTGAATTGCCACAACAAGGTATACTTAGATAGCTTCTATAATCCAAAAAAGGCATCTCAAACACATTAGACATAACGCAGCTCTAAGAACTGGCAAATCAGTTTCTATAGGTCTTTGTATTCTTAGAAGTTGCAAATACACATTTCTCATACATTCACATGAGAGCATAACAAAGATTCTTCAATGTCAGCTTTCAGAATTTTAAGAGAAGCTACCCTCTGGTATCACTCTGTGGTACATGACTGTTTTTCACAAAATCTAAGCAGAGCACAAATATCAGTATGATTATCCCAAGTATCACTAGACCTCTAGCTGGACCTTCTTATGTGGTTTCTGTACCTGGAACTCCAAACAGCTGTGCTTTGTCAGAATCTCTCTCTCAAATGCAACCAGTCAAATTTGAACACATCAATTAAGAGAAAAATACATGGGTTCATGATATCATCGATTCCAGCTATTCACCACCCCTGTTATTAAAAAAGTGTGTGCCTCATTTTCAATTCCCTTATCAGTTTCCAAGCACTGACTCTGTTTTTATATGCTTACAAGTACATGAAACTCATTTTGACATGGCCTAATACCTATAATTATGTCAGTGTGAATTTTACATTTCCCATTCTCATCCCTAACCCCAATCTCTTATATTCCTGTAATTTTTCTGGGGTCAATACCAGACGATAGCTACTCAGACTGCCATTATCATGCTTTTCTAATATAGATACAATATTGTTGATCCTTTTTGCCCTTTTGAACTTCATGCACAGAAAGTAAAGAGTTTATTTTAACAATAAACACACTAAAGTCTGATCTGCAGGATTTCTTTTTCCTGTGAGTAGCTTACCACACTTCATAAATTAAAAGTTATACCTATTGCTATCTATTTAATCACTCTCTCCCCATTTGTACTATATGTGCATAATCATGTCACAATAATTAAATACATATAAAGCACTTTCAAAGTTAAAACTTTCTTTGCCAAATAAGTTCACAAGTGGCAAAAGGCCAGAAGTGGCTTATTCATATTTTCTGTCATTTCCTTCTGTCTTACATACGCTTATTGTTTTCCCCAATTTTTTGGAAATTAGACATTTGAAAGCACTAGAACGTTTTACTGTTTGAGCCATTCTGCCACTTCATTGTAGAATATGAAGTACTTACAATTACCAGCTTCTAAGTGATCACTCATTTCCAGCCTGCTATTTTAGCTTTTGTCTGTCATTGTGAGGACCAAAACAATTATCAAAATACAACACCTGCAGAAGATATGGTGACTGTTTACTGTTGTAAGAAGTTCTTATTTTACAGTTGGCTACATAAGATTAGTTTAGGACACCCACATCGTATCCAAATGGGAAATATAAGCTTTATTTACTATAAAGAATAAAGCATTTTGCTTAAACGAATCCTCTTCACTGTTTTGCTGGATTACCTTTAGAAGATGGCACAGCTCTGCCTACTTCAGGTGCTTCACTTAACTAATGCAAATAGCTCTTCCTCATCTAAGTATTTGCTATTGGTCACCTAACACTTTTTTTTTTTTTCTCCTTAAAATAAAAGATGTCAGCAGCCTCTTCTTCAAAGAGAGCTCATATCTTGGTTCTTTCCAAAACAACATTGGATTTTGTCATCCCTGCACCACACACACTCATTATACAGTTTTTTTTATTGAAGCGACAGTGTTCCTACCTGAATAGACTAGGCAGATCTTGGAATCCCAAGAAAAATTAGGAAAAAAGAAACCAAACATTTAAAGTATAGGCTAAAAATTGGAACAAGAATATTAGGAAAAATAAAAATAAAATCCTAAAAATCCCTGCTTTATAGTATTTTGCTGTTTGTCTATTACCTCATTCATTTTGCAAAAAGTGTGAAGCCACTCATAATCCTACATTTTTTTGTGGTACCGAATTACATCAGACTTGTAACTTAGTTAAGCCAAAAATAGACAAAATTGCATGTTGAACACCCACTAAGAAACTTAAAACCAAAGTAGATTACTCTCTTTTGTCAATATTAGCCTCTTTGCTGAGCTCATAGCAATTGTAGAAAATAATTTGCAGTAAAAACCACAGCTAGAATAGTATCACAGAAAAAACTACAAGATCCTAGAGAGCTCACTATCTTACAGGCATCTCTTAGAGAAAAGCTTCTTTAGTTTTGATATTAGAATTGACTAGCTAGGCACTTCACATTTTGGATCGGAACAGTGATAAGAGTTGACAACTTTCCCAGATTGCCTCCCCCAATTTTTAAAAATCTCTACAGATCAGCTATGTTATTCAGCTTACTCAAATCAGAGTAATTTATGTTTTAAGTGATAGACACTCTCTTCCCTAGATCTGGAACTCATTATTCCCTTCAGTATCTTTTACTGTGCTTAACACCAGCAAAGGTTTCCCTTGTTTAAACACTTGCAGTAAGCAATCCTAAGCTAAAACTGAGGCGAAAGCATTGCTCCTTATCTCTGCCGCCCCCTCTTCAATTCTGGTAACTTGTTCCAATGGTCTCACCAGTACTACGACTCACAGGAGCCTGAGAGTCTGGGTGGGCCCAAGGTCCAATATAATTGACCTTTTGGTTGTTGTCAAGTAGTTTTCAGCCAGGTCAGTTTTCTGGTCCCACTCACTGTACGTACTATTACCAGCACCAAGGAAGCAGAGGGAATGTATGGCCAAGGAAATAAACAAGGGAAATCCTCCTGATGGCTGCTTGCTTTAAAGTAACCCTACTGTCCTCACAGATTTTCAGCAGACTCCTATTGTCTGAAGAACTCCAAGCATCCTGACATTTTTTTTGTCTATGATGCCTACATTACCACGGTAGTTCCATGCTGCATATTCTCCAGTAATTAGTATATTCTGTCTCCCAATGTACCTTTAAGCTGAATAAAACATTAAGTGAAACATATTGAATACATTCGTAAAAACAAAGTAACAAAATTCCGAATCCCAGAATGATTTCACTTCATTGCTCAGTCTTGTTGAGGAGAAGTGGGCAAAATGTTAATATAATGAAAAAGAATCAATTTTTGTCATTAGGTGTTCCAGAAAAAAGATGTAAATTCCAGCTTAACACAGAAGTTACTAACAATAACCACAAGATGTCACTATTATACAAGCCACACTCAATATTCTTGTTCAGCAGAGAGAAGCTTGTGATTTTTAATCTGTTAGTAGAGGTGTACACGAAAGGATGAAAGCGTCTTCCTTTGACTTATGAATCTTCTGACCAATTCTAATAACAATGCCTTAAGGAGTTAGACCAGTTTTAACTGTTAATGTATCAGAAGTTTTGTAAACTAGACAAATGGTTAAAGCTCTTTGTGAGATTTCTAAGACAAGGCACATCAGTTTATATTTAGACATCTAAGAAACCACATAGTAGTCAAGTTGCATGTGCCCAACCAATAGGAAAAATAACTAAAATGCGGACTCTGATGGAAAATTGACTGTCCTTTCATATTGATTCGTTAGTGTCTAACAAGGCTTTTAACTAAAGCCATTAAACAGGAAACGTTGACTAAAACCTTTACAGATTTTGAAATTTAAACATGCTTTTTCTAGTCAAAGAGGAAGGAGACCCTAAACTAGCAGATTTATCAAGACAAGCAGTGGAATGGGGTTGTACTTTGTAACTGTATCTGGATTATGAATATGACTGCAATTTGCACCATAAAACCTGTGTATTTAGCATGCCTGAGGAAAATTAAAAAGTGGGTTTTTTGCCTTAGCTTGGCTTCTTATTTTATACCAAAGTGTTTAAAATCCCCAAACAAGTTGCAACTGTGATATCATTCACAGGTGGCCTGGTTATAATTCATCTCAGCTCTGATATGAATGAGTAAGAATATAGTTTTCTCTTGCCAACCTGGGCATTGCTTAAGATTCTTTCATTGAGTTCTATAATGAACTAGAAGACAAGAAAAACTGATTTTCATCATTTGGTAGAGCTCATAAGAGTTAAAAGAATTCTTACCTTAGTCTTCATGTTCTTATTTTTTCTGTCAGTTTGAATAGCAGAAAATACTGGAGACCGAGTACGTTGATCATCAGCCAGTTTTGAACTGGAGTCAGATTCCTTCATTGAGATAAAATTAATTTGGTTTTAATGCAGTTTGTTTGGTGTTGTTTTTTTCTTTTTTGTTTTTCTTTCCCCACACAATGTGTATTTTTGTATCTACCACATATATATTTTAAAAGGTATAACGTTTTCAGCAATTTTAAGAATTTATACAAAACCTGGGCTTACTTTCAGCAAGCAACACTATGGTGACACACATATGCTTTCTGAAAGGACTTCTTCAGGGACTAACAAAAGCAGAAGAAAAGCTAGCCTACCAGGTTTTCTTATGACCCGCTGTAGTGAAAGCAGTGGAAAGACTGAAAACAAACTAAACCCAGACTTGATTTAAGCTAAGTCTATCCATTCTACACAACTGCATTAAGCATTGACAAGTTTTGTTAGCACAAGCTACATTATCTACAGGGTATCATTTTAAAGAAGAGACTTTGCCTAATTTCTTTTATGATTTAAAGTGAAAGCAAATGCTGAGGCAAAACCTACTTTTTTTACTTCTGCATCTGAACAGTTGTTAGACAGTTGCAGTACTTCTGAAGACTCCAAACTGCATTCTGCTGGCTCAAAAGACCTTTGAGAATGTGATGACTGTTCCAGTTCTGTTAAGGGGGAGGATTCCTCCTCCGATTTGTCAGATGCTGCCCCACTCTCTGTTTGTACCCCATTAACCCCATCTTCCTGGGATACCATGCGGTTGCTTCTCTGTTGGTGAAACTGCTGTGAAAATACAGTATGAGATGGACCAGGATTTCCAGAATTATTTACGAGGCTGCTAAGCCACTGGAAGCAACTTTTCTGCATTTCTCCAGGAGGTGTAAAGATAGTCCTTGTTGATTTTTCAGTTTCTGAAAACTGAGAAACATCTTCTGCAACATATTTTACTTCCTGTTTCTGGCAATCCTGCTCAGCATCTTGAGTTAGATCAGTGTCATCCTTCTTTGCTCCACCATCAAACATAATTGCATCATTGCAGAAAAACCTAAAAAAGTAAAAAAAAAGAAAAAAGATGAAGGCAAGGGAGAAGAAAGTTACTGCAAACGAGTATTTCATCTCCAAAATCCAACAGTTGTCTCTATCCACCAATATTATTTTTGAAGTGCACTCACAGACACAAGTTATTTTGACAATGGGCAAAGTCTTAGTTCCTCAGGGAGGCATTTAACAGATAAACAGTAAAAAAAGGGGGGTGTCGTTCTGTCGTTCATTGACATATTTGTCATAATTGACAAATACTAATAAGGTTCTCCATCTGAAAGAGAGAAATGCCTAGGAATTCGATAAAATTTAAGAATAAATTAATTATCATAAAGCTGAACCATAGTGAAACACCTTAGTGCCTTTTATTAAGGAAACAGAACCTATCTGTGTCTTTTCCATGCTGTAGCAGCAGCTCCTAAAAGTACAAGTCAGAGATTTTTAAGAAACTGAGCATTGCTTTAGAGAATAACCTACCATCACTGACAATTCTTAATTTTTAACGCAACATAATAAGACTCTCAGCTCAGGAAGGTGTGCACTAAAGCTAAAGAACATCAGTATTAAAACTGTTCTGTAAAATTATACTGTTCAAAAAAATCCAAGTTATTTAAGATAAAAATTACACAATAAGAGACACAGTTGTGATAATGCCTTGTAAAACCAATTGAAGTGTGGCAAAATGCAACTAAAAGACACAGCAAGTTAAAAAACCTAACAAACGCAAAGTCCCTCTTCTCAAAGTGTTGGTTCAGAGATCAGGAGCATCAACTGGATGGTATAAGAATAGGTATTTGTCATACAGCATGACCACGTTTGGCTTTACTGAAACAAAAAAAACCTGTCAACATAAGTCAGTATATGAGCAACTGCTTACATATTTAGCACAAAGCAGATACTTTTGAGAGAGATGTCATATGACCTTTACCTGGAAAAGAAATATGGCCAAATCCTAATTAATTTTGATACCCATAGGCTAGACTGTACCAAATAGTCCCAGCATCTTTGTCTCAGCGGTAAAAAATTTACATTATTTATCTCACAGATAGATAGCACATCTAGCACAAAAGGTTCTCCATCTCCATTCAGTACTACAGGTGCATTAATACCATTGCATAAGAAGTACAGGGTACCATTTTTCTTATTGTCAGTATTCAGGTTATTTTGGCAATTAGGACAACAAATAGCATTTTGCTACTTATTAAAACACGTGATGCAAGCATACCTGCTTCTTGTTCCTGGAACAATTACAGCATCCTTCTCTTTGTTTTTCCTTTGTAGAAAGGAAGCAAATTTATTTCTAACTCTTGGCAGGGAGTTAGAGTTTTCTTGAGTGACAGAATTCCCTGAAGAACCAAGGCTTTGTATTGCTGAGACACTCTTTTGTGCTTGATCATCATCATCACTCTCCTTCTTGAATTTTTTTGCTTTTGAAAATGAATATTGGTTCAACAGATCTCCATCTGAGATTTCTTCTAAATCTAAAGACAATTTAAACATCACCGTAGTAACCAACTATGAGAGAACCGAGCATTACATATTTACTCTCCCAGGCTTAAAAATATTAGCAAGGTCTGGTATGAACTTCACAGTTGAGAAGTCTTTAACAAAGTTGTTTTCTAGTACATAGCCTTAAAAGTACCTTTCTATAAAGAGGTAGATGAAGGGAAGACAGAACAGCTGAAATGAAATACGGTGTTGTTGGTTGGTGAGGTTTTCTTTTTTTGTTTTTAAACACTTCAAAAGCAAAACTAAACTTGACTTAAAGGCAGCCTGCTAAACTAACTACAAATCTTGATAAACCCCCATGGCGGGGGGGGGGGCTTGGAACCAGATGATCTTTAAGGTCCCTTCCAACTCTAACCATTCTATGATTCTATTCTATGATTCTAAACCAGGGAGTATGAAGATATCAGGAGTAACAGAGGCAAAAAAGGAGCCCTAGCAGCATAATTAGAAAGCAAAGGGAGCAGAAGAAGAAAAAAAATATTTAACATATCAGATAAGGCACAATGGGAAAAAAGAAGTGTCCCTTCTATTACAAGCTCACAGTTTATTTCTTCACATAGAACTTAGGTGGTATAGAAGACAAAATAGCACAGATTTACTAGAGAAAGCAAGGAAAGTTGGAATAAAGAATACCTATGCATGGGATATAGGCAGCACGGTGTTAGAAGCGTACAGAAAACATTCTTTAAGTTTTCTGTCTCACGAAATATCAACTCTAGGAAAAACAGGCTATTTCATTTCTTCACAAGCCATTTTAAGATGGAAAATAAAACAAATAAATATCTAAAAATAGAACAGTTGTTATTAAAATTGAAAAAACCCCAAAGTTTTATAAAAAAATTAAAGAAGTTAAAATCAAGTGCTGCTGAAAGTTTGCTGCCACGCTTAATCATTTTGTATTATGTACATCATAATACATTAAGTATCATGGCTCATCTTGCAGCTTGTCAAAAACAGAAAACAGACAATAAAAGTTAGATTTAGGCCTCTCAAAATCTCATGCCACCAAGTCAAAGATGAAATCCTTCCTTTCACCACAACGGTCTATTGTTATTTATATACTTATTTTAATAAAAACATACCATTCCTTGGCCTTTTTACCAAGAGCTCTTTGCCTGGAAGTTTTAGCCCTTTAACATTAATTATCTTCTCCATGCCTCTGGTTGTTGGTTTCTCTGGTAAATGCATTTTATGAGGAACTGTATCTGCATTAGGGCCAAGCTTGTAGTCTCTGCTCCAAATGCTATTTACATGATTAGAATGTCTGTCATTCCAGCCACAACTTCTCTGCTGTACAGGCTAAAAAAATATTAAAAATCAAGACACAGGTTTATAATTTTTGTCTTCCACATATGATTTCCTGAGTTAGTATATAAGGACATTTTGACATTTGCACACCACCTGCTGATATATTCTACACAAACATTTTCTTTTTGTTCCCACATTTCTCAAGCTTTTGATACAAATTATTTTTTTTGTGCGCTGACATGACTTCTTCATTCCAGTACGGCCCAAGTGACTAATTACTCAGACAAAATTAAAAGTTTAAATGTTATTTCTATTCAAAAAGGCTAATTTGGTAAACTACTTTCCTCAGACTTATACATTGGAAGCGATCATATACTCCAAAACTCTTTGAGAAATTTCTTTTTAAATCAGTTACTTCTGTCAATAGTACTAAGGACTTACCAAAAAAGTTTGAAAGAAAAACAAACATTAAAGCCAAATGCCTTGAAAAGTAAGATTTTACCTGTACAGAGAATGAAAAATATGTGTTTGTGGGAGCACATGGTTTCTGTAATAGCAGAATAGCTTTCACTGAAAAGTCAGTTGTGGGTAACATTCAATCGTGTTTTTCCATGAACGTTCAGACCCATGTCAAAATCTTTGTATATAACAAAGGTCCTGGACCTCAAACCAGCACACTGTAGAACAAAGATATTACCTGTGCAGTGTCAGGGTTATAGTTATCAATTTGTTCCATTGTATCAATATCAATGTTGCCAATGGCAATTTGAAATGCAGTAACATCACCAAAATGTCTGTCCCCATCATATTAAGGGAAAATATCTGAATATTATAATAAATTTCAAGAACTGTAGCATGACAGTTAGAATAGCCGTTTCCCATTTTTATGCCAAAACATCGCTAGAATATTAACCAAAAGAATTAATACCAGTATTCATGGCTCAATCTGATGCAACAGCAATTGTAATAGATCTGCAGTGCTTGGCAAATCATGAAAGTCAAGTGGAAAACCTTCAGTGATCAGCAGGAAAGTTACCATCTTTCTCCTTCTTAATTTCTGGAAATGCCAGAGATTAGCTGTCTTGAAGAACATACAAAGCTAGTAACTACTTCAAAGAGTCCCCTCTCTTTCTTCATTTTCCTAATCTTCCATGCTGAAATTTATGATACACAAATGTGGCAAAATGCTACTTGTTCTATAGGGAGAGATATCTGGTAAAACAGGGAATGCTTAGATTAGGGAATGATCTGAACACTGCAAGAATTAAACTGCCAGAGATTATAACGCACTTAACACACGCACAAATTACAGACAGTTGTAAAGCAACTCAAACAGTTTAAGTATAACATGTATTTAATGAGTTGGTTTCTAAAAAAAAACCAAACACTTCTGTCTAAAATGACATGTCAATGTTAGGCCACCCAGTTACCCCCCCGGGCTTTTTTTTTTTTTTTAATTAAAATCAAAACAAAAGGGGAAAGAAAAAAACCACAAACAACCCCACAACTTTTTAAGATTGCAGAAAAAACAGGCTTTAGTCAATAGCAGAGATGCAATGAAAAATAGTAAAATAAACCACAACTGCTCACCCTTATTTCCCCACCCTCCTGTTTCAACACATAAAGGATACCGTCCTGCATAAGTGAGTGTTTCTGGATCAATATCATCACCATATGCATTCAGAGGAACTAATTTTCTGTTGACAGGATCAAAAACTAACTGATAAAGGAATGTATTATTGGCTCGTGTAAAACCCTGTATGTATTCTTCTGGTACTGTTATATTCATCTTCAAGTACTGCCCCATTTTCTTAATAACCTGTAAAAAAAAAAACAAACTTAACTGCTTCATTTAAACAGGTTAAATACATGTCAGTTATTAAGTATCATTGATTTTCATTAAACATAGAATATGTTACAACAGATTCAACTGAAACAAAGGAGGGAAACAGAAGTTTAGTACATTGTTTTCCTACTCGCAAGCTGTTTACAATCATATAAATAACACAATTTAACTCTTTATGAGGACTTCTTGTCCAATAAATAAATACAAAATCTGAATATAAATATGGAGCACCTCCTAAAGTATATTTGTTAAAACTAATGCACATCAAATTTTATTATTCATATTACCAGAACACATAAGCAATATATGGCTGGTTTTAGGGTACAAAATCAAAACCAATCAGATTTCTTCCCCAACCTCCCCCATTACTCATCATAGAACAGCTACAGATTGATCTGGTAGCTTCTCCTATACATTGTTACTACACCACTCTAAAAGAAGTTCCTATTAATTCATTGATCTCTATGATTTTCAGTTTCACAGAGCGCAGATTATCTTCTTTTGAAGATCAAGTTTGTCATACTGCCAGAGGCAAGAATCTCTCCACCTCCCTAAATAAAACATCAGGGCCATACATCCTAAGTAAAGGGAAGTTTACTCAACTCATTAAGAAAAACAAGTTCAAACAGGCACTGTTGGACTACTTGATATCTTTGACTCACTCATGACTTCCCAACACTGTTGGAAAACAGCATGATGAATGTGATGACAAACTACTAAGTGAAAGTTTTTCAAGTGATTAAATCCTGATATTTTGCTCAAAATAAGATACATTAACTTCAACAAAATCATGGTTCCTCTGGGAAAAGTTCAAAGTTCGCTTTTTACTTCCACAAAAGCCAACAAAACCAATTGATTTGACGCCTGCTTTACATAAGGGGAGACCTTATCACTCTCTACAGCGACCTGAAAGGAGGCTGTAGCAAGGTGGGGGTCAGTCTCTCCTCTTAAGTAATGAGCGATAGGACATGAGGAAACAGCCTCAAGTTGCACCAGGGGAAGTTTAAATTGGGTATTAGGAAAAATTTCTTCACTGAAAGCATTGTCAAGCATTGGATCAGGCTACCCAGGGAAGTGATCGAGTTACTATCCCTGGAGTTATTTAAAAGACGTGTAGATGTGGCACTTAGGGACATGGTTTAGTGGTAGACTTGGCAGCATTAGGTTTAACATTGGACTCAATGATCTTAAAGGTCCTTTCCAACCTAAATGATTCTATGATATAAAACATTTTAAGACTAAAAATCATAGTTCTTTGCATACAGCCTGTGTGAGAAAAACACTAAGGCTTAAGAAGATAATACACTAAGTTAATTAGATTGCATATTCAGATGCTTTTCTGGATTAGATTTACCTGCCTCCAAGACAGCCATGTAAGGCTTTTTCCTTATCAGCTCTTAAAAACTCTTTTCTCCCTTACTATCTACACAGAAGTTATCCCCACTCTCTTAGCCTCTGCATTTCCTAGTAGTAGATTTGTTTTCATTTCATGCATTGGATAAAAAAAAATTAGGTAGCTTTTTTTCTTATTTTGCACTATACCAGATTTCTCTTCCATAACAATATTTTTAATATGTAAATGTCTGTATCCATATGTGTGTAATTAAATGCAAAACAGAAATCAAATAAGATTCCCAAACCCTGCCCCTCCTCCACATAGACAAAAATGTACTTATGCAAAAGTAACAGAGTTCAATTAGCAGTTCTAATAACTAATCTGCAAAAACAGGAGAAAGAGCAGGTAGTGTGAGGAAAAAAAAATAAAAATCTGGAGTCTTACAAAAAAATTAAGTCTGTCCTCAAATAGAATATGCCCTTGAAGGATTAGAACAATTCTTAATTTAAGTTTACATTGGCATATTTCATTAAATATATAACAACTTCAACACTTGAGTAAGTTTAGCTCAGCATCTGTCTAAAGCACAGGTAAAAAATACTTCTTTTAGCATTCTCCTCAAAGTGGAGAAAGTCAAGGACCCCCCATATATTTTCAATTCAGTGTTAATTTCATATATACAGATATAGGCTCCCAAAAAGTGAACACACAAAACACATCAACAAATGAAACCAAGTTTACCTTTATAATATCTGGATTGTTGGCTAATTTTAGTAACTTGCATGCTTTAGCTAACCCAATTCCATGAATTGATGAGAGGTAGTCACAACCAGAAAGAATACACATGTAGCGGAATTTCTCTTCTGTAAATACATTTCCAAACTGCTTGCAGTTTCCTAGTCGAGCTTGATCTATCTCTAGTCCATTTCCAAACTTGTCAATTTTCAGAAACACCTGGAAATTAAGAGGAAGTGAAAATAATAATTTCCACCCATAAGCTAGTTTGTTGCACTTAGTGGAAAAAACAAGAGTCCAAGTGCTATTGTCATCTCTTCTGTTTCCCCCATTTACTGTAGAAGAGTAAATCCATACATCAAACACATTTGGCAACTTCAAACTCTGCTTTTAAGATATCAGCAAGAGGTAAATGCTATTAATATTCTCTTCCATACCTTTTTACATCCAAAAGCTAAAAGATCAGAGTCTTCTGTAATTATAGCTTGAACCATGCCAGTCTTATTAAGATAAGCCAACTGAGCATCAGCTTCATAAGGAGCAACAATACAATCAACTCCCCGAGCTCGTGCAGCCTGTACATAAACAAGAATCATACAAGTACTTTGCATCAGTTTTCAGTAATTATCTTAAGACATCTGAAAGCATAAGAACCTCCACCTCAATAAACTGAAACCATGATCTTTTTAATCACACACCCACCCTACATTAGAGCCTGATATTTCTTACACAAAACTCAAGTTTCAAGTAATTTAGACCTATATAGCCTAGTTTACAAAAACAACCTTTCCCGCGTTGGCCTGTAACACTATGCTCACTGCATCTGACCACCGGTGCCAGCTTCAAACTCATGCAAGTTACATTCTGGACAAAGGAAAACAGCACTAGAACAAACGTAATACTATTTTGATAAAGATCCTATGACAGCAGTGGAAGGATAGCATAAAGCTATTAGAAAGGTTTTTAAGCAGCCAAAATTTTCTCTGCAGTCTGTTCTCAGAAACTAGCTGAGGGGAGGACAAAAAATAAAAACTGTTTAGCTTTTGTGTGGCAAAATAAAACTGTTGGTGCTACCAAAGTCACTTAATAGCAGTAAGAAGAGATGTATTTCAATTGACACATCATCATTATTTATACAACTGGGCATAATAAACTTGAAGTTAAAGTTTGTTAATTGTGCCTAACAATCTAATGTATGCAGGACAATCAGAAGCTAAGAAGAGGGGAATATTTTTCTTGCCGACAAGAGGTAGTGATGTAGCCATACAAAAGCAGAGTATGACATGCTATCTACTGCGTAGGTTTTTTTAAAACTGTCAGTATCAACAGCATTGACAACTTACTTTAATAACTTCATGAGCCATGACATGGGTAACATTTACACTGCGCCCAAAACATTCCCTAGCTTCTGACAATCTCCCTTCCTGCAACAATTGTTTCCCCTTCAGAAGATTGGCTTGACGCTTCCTGAAAGAGAAACAAAAATATCCACCAATTTCAGATTATTTTCCACTTAAAAGAACAAGTAGCAGAAAGGACTGAGAGACAGGTAGAAAAGGCGGGGGAGGGAGGGGGAATAATCTGTTTTGCAGATGAACACCTCCCAGATCTGTTCTACTGTGCAGTTTTTTAAAACATAGGAATAACTAATTGTATTGACAAGGATGATTAGATTAACATGTTGAAATTTATAATGTTTCTTCAGAAAACAGTGACAACTCGGCAACAGAAATCAGCAGTGTAAAAGGAAAGATCCACCCACTCTCAGGTTGCAGTAAAATAGATTTAATGGAATTTGAGAGTATCTGACATTAGATACTTGTTTTAGTGGACAGAAGGCATCGTTTACTTCATTCCAAATATTGGAAATTGTTGACTCCACACTGAAGGAAACACACGTCCCATGAGAATTTATAAATAAAAAATAGTGAAGAATTCTCACCACTTCAGTGAAAAGTCCCATTATATAAGGACCTGAATCCAAACCTGAAACAAGTTTATCTGATTATTTGCAGAGAAATGAAGAAGGTGGCGTTATTTTTAAAGAAAATTATATTGGGAAGAAGTATTTTTGTCTAGAGATCATAAGGGCGGGCAAACTAAAAGTCTTTAATGCATTACAGGAACTAATGTTCGGAGGTTTACTTCCTTCCTCTATAAAAGTGCTTTCATTTATGAAATGCATTTCTATTTTTGGAATAAAACCTCTAAGAAGAGGTTTGTATGATTTTTAAGTGTAAATGAAATGAAATAACACTACATTGCAGGAAAGTTTATCAGAGATTTCCACCTAGCTGAAGTTTGAAGTTTTTCAACTTTGAATATGAATTGTAGTGTTAAACATACCACTTTGCTTGCAAATCTATACAGTTCAGTACTTACTCTCGTCGGGCCTTTTCCACTTCCTTCTTAGAAGATAGGGTGCATCCATCAAATACCAAAATTGGTTTAATTCCAAATGAGAGGAGCATATCAACAAGTTTCATGCAGAAAGCTACATAACTGTATCAACAATAACAAAGGAAAAGAACAATAAACTTTCCTTTCCTTAAAGAACAATAAACTTCCTAGCACAAGTCTATTGCATATTTTCTGTTTGCAGTAAAGGAGAACTGCAAGTTTAGGACTAACTATTGTTCAAGGATCTTAATGGGCTGTGTATTTCCCCAGAATCGCAAAAAGAATAAGAACACTTAAATGCTGGGGGTATTTTGTTTTTTTGGTTCCTCCCCCCGAAAGGAGGTTGCTTCACCTTCCAACTCAGAACTGGACCGATCGCTCCCTACTTCTACACAAAATGAAATAAGAACTTGAGTATAATTCAGTTTGATTTTGCTACATTAGGATTCAACACTGCCAAAGACTTTACAAGTTAAAGCATGGATCATCTTTTTAGTTTCAGCAACCCAATTCATAATGGTCAGGGAAACAGGAGGCAAACGAGCATAGCACATTGTCCTTCCCAGAAGCCTTGTGAAAGGCCGACTAAATGCACTTTTTTAGACTTGGAGGAGTGATGGGGTATTAAACCTCTCTTTGTGGAACTATCCACCTCCTCTCTCCAGATAGTGGATACATGCAAAGGACAGATATGCAAACCTATCTTCCCATAGTAAAAATATAGGCACAGTACTGAAAATATTCCAAAAGACAAGAGAGTTCCCCAAACTGTATTAACAGTGAAGATGGTGTATGGACCAGGAGGCAATCTTCTTACTGCCTTCCAAGCCCGTCCCTTAGTAAAATATTTGTAGGGAATTCCAAACCAAATTTAGGTATTCCCTCAGACCTCTGATCTCCTTACCTGTTATTTCGGCAGATCTCTATGAGATCATTTTATCACCAGCACAGAACTAAAATCTAATAGCTTCTGTAAACACTAAGTGCATTACGATGGCGCTCAACAACAACAGAATATTCAAGTTTGTTTCTTCCTTTAAAGACACTGTTTAAAACAGCAAGAACAACAACCTTTCTGGCAGGGAGACATCTGGGACATCGAAGCACTTAGAATCTAAGTATATGAGCACTGAAGAAATTGGATTTAGAGCTACAAACTGAAAAATAACTATGATTTTTGAAAGACAGGAGCATATAGGATTGTAGCTATATAATAACGCAATTCAAATGAACTTTGAAGTGTGAAAGGACTCTCTACGCTATAGTTAAAGTGCCAGTCTAAGATCAGTGAACATTTGCGCATGGAAACAAGATTTGGTCAGAAAATATTCATGTAGTTAAAATCAACCATTATGACTATTAATGTTTCTCCTGTCAGTCAATTTCTTTCTCAACTGAAGTGTATCCTATTCTCAGGACTCTGAGGGATCTCCACTGCATTCAAAGGCAAGTAGCAAGGTTGGATGAAACTCTACAGTTCTTCAAACTAACTTTCTTGCCTCCAATCAAACATTTAATCAAAATTTTTAAGTGAAGTTTGATCTAGACTAATGAGTATAGCTTTATTTCTGAAGAGATAAAGATTATTTTTCATTTAAAACTATATTCAATTTAAAATAAAAGTTCAGCCCAGTTTTCCAGAGATGGGCAAGAACTTATGCAAGTTTCATCTAAGCTCCAAAGCTGAACTTGAAACACAACCACAATTTGTGTTTCCTTCCTTAGAAGTATAACTGTTTAAGTGAAAAAGCCATGTCACAATAGAAAAGTTACTCTTACTAAAAATATAGGGTGTTAAACCAAAAAACTTACACTTTATTCAGGGCAAAATACATTTATCAGAATTCCTCAGTATCATCACAACTTTTGTCACAGCAGTATCTACAAACTATCACTTTGTACAAATCAGGTTCCCGAAAATAATACTAGATTTGAAACATATGAATTGCATCTACAGCATCTCATCAGAGAGATTAGTTTATAATTGGGAGTGAGACATGCTGGAAAACACTAATTCACTTGTCATTAGTGTTTTAATATAAAATATTTCATAGAGTTTTTCCCCCAATATATACTTCCATATTGATTTTGCACAGTTGGAAAGCTATTTACTTAAGCCAACATTTCCATTTCCAAAAAGTACAACTGGAACAGAGAATTCAGAAGCAACACTAAGAAGTGAAACTGCTTTAACTTACTTTTTAGCTCAAGAAACGTCAAGCTAACAAAACTTTAATTTATAAAAGGACCGAGACCGAAATGGAACAAAGACTTACAGATCTGTTGGCTCTCCTCGGGCCAGCTTTTCAGCACAAGCATAAGCGCCTTTGTGCAGCCAACAGTAGGTGTCCACAGCTACCGTCTGCCCTTTGTATTTCTTCACGTGGGTAGGTTCAGCAGCCTCCTTGATAAACTGCAGCAGGCCCTGAATCCCCATGATGTTGCTTAAACTGCAGTCGGGAAAACGAAAAGGGTGAGCACGAGGAACGCCAGGTCAGGCTGCAGACCGGGTGCTGGGCCGAACCAGAAACAGGAGAAACCCCTGCGAGTGCCACCCCACGCAGCCGGAGCTCCTTCCCGCCGTCCGAAGAGATGCAAAACCTTTAAGCCCGCAGGCAGCTGGGGGGCAGCAGGCCCCGCGCACTCTCCCCCACAGACAGCGGGGCCGAGAGGGGGCACAAGGGGCGCCGGGCACGGCCTCCTCCCCGTGCTTCGGTCAGGGGCCGGCGGGGCCCCCCCGCGCCGTCCCTCACGGCCTCCCCCCGAGCGGCACGCACGTACCGACACCGGGAACGGTACCTGTCCGGGGACGGGAGGGCCTGAGGCAGCTCTCCCGGCTCGGGGCCGCCTCCCCCATGGCGCCGCCGGCGCCTTTACCTCGGGGCGGGCCGCCCCTGCCCGGGGTGGGGGGCGAGAGAGAGGCCGCAGGGGGCCGCCAAACGGCCGCCAACAGCCGCGGGGCACCGCGCGCGCCGGTACCTGACTGGGGGGAGGAAGGGGAGGCCCGCGCGCGGCGCTGCGCTCCGCTCCGCTCGGCCGTGGCGCGCGGTAGCCGCCCGGGGCTTTCAAGCAGCGC
>VYZM01011914.1:36390-69477 GCA_013398915.1 Dromas ardeola | reverse complement strand
CGGGCGTTCGGGTGCTTGGCCAGACTGACTGTGAGATCCTGGTCGTTTCGGAGTCGCTCTTGTGTTGCGTACCGGGACTTTTCCGGAACCTTCTCTTTCATTTGAAATCGAGCTTGAAAAATAAGGATTTAAGGACAGAGCGTTTGTAAGACAGCCACAATTGCTGGGGGTTCTGAGGGGGCCGTGAAATTTGCTGCTCGCAGAGGAAGTGTAGCTAATTCAACCATCTGCAAAAATATGAAAATACATGTAATACCCTGAAATAGATTCAGTGCTGTCGCACTGAGCCAGCGCGCCCCGTGCCAGATTCAGTTCTGCTGACTCTCAGCAAAGTGTAGAAAAAGGGGCAAGCGTTGCTTCCTTAACATGGGGACTAACACCTGTGTTTAAGAGCTTAGTGTTGTCAGTACTTCCTAATGCAAATTTTCTACAACCACTAAGTCGCTAGTGGAGAAAATTATGGTTAACATCCCGGAAAGACTGTGTCATCATAGTGTTTGGCATTTATTTTCAGTTCTTTCTTTTTATCCTTGCTGTGTGGTTACATCCGTACCCTGGTATATAGAAAAGTTTTTAAGGTAGCTATCAACTGAAAAAAAAGCACCATAGGAGTAAGAATGTATTTGTGTCTGTTGCTTTCTTATAATATTTATATGTAAAGAAGCTAAACACCAGTAAGTAAAAGTTACTGGTCTAAGTAGAGGTATGAATAAGGAACTTTAAATACAGTAACCATCAGTTTGTACTATTGCTGTAACCTGTATTCCGAATGAGTCATTTTGAGATGACAGTCAAACTGAACCTTTTATTTCTGATAATACTCTTCACAGTGATTGTTCTGCATTCGTTCAATTTCAGCAAAGGATCCATGACATAAGTTGAAGACAGTACATGGATAACAACAATGAACATGAAAATCATAAGCATTAAGTATACTGGAATCAAAAGGCATCACAGAATTTTGGCTGGACACAGGACTGAGTCCTGTAGCTAACCCAGTGAGTGGGAAGGGAGAGAATGGAAGCAGGTCACTGACTGCGAAGGAAGACGTGAGGGACACATGTTATAGCAGTGAAACCCTGCGGTTAATGTAAGAATTGATGGTTAAAGTTAGAATTTTAACTCTGTATTTACATACTACTATAACTGCTTTCATTTAAAAAAGCCCTGAACATCCATATCACATACTGAAATTTGAAGTGGTGCACAATGGAGTTTTACAAGAATAGTCCAACTGCACACAAAAAGGCATACAAATAGCATTTTTGTTTCACAAATCTAGTTAATGTTTTGGGACATCTCATGCATGGGATTAAGTCCCTATTTAACCATCTGGTGCACTATCTCATTCTGCCTATTTGGCATATTAAACGCAGTAAACATAGTTTGATAGCCAACATGTGGTCTGCACATACCACAGACTAGGACGACAAGGGACTCCACAGTGCCAACCTTAATTTCTTCCTATTGGCAACACACATGCTGAAACCTAGAACAGTCTCAAATTTATCTTATTCCTGATGTTTCTTGTCTTCAGGAAGTATGTCTTCATATATTACTGAAGAGAACAAATGCAGCCTAGAAACTCAGTAGAGAATGGGGAAAGAATTAGAACAAAAGAGAGATTATGCGTGCAAAACTGAATTATGCACATTTTCTCCGCACTCATGAAAACCTACATGTCTGCTTCTGCTTCATTTGTTGAGCTAGTATGCAGGTAATAGTGGAACAAATACAAGGGTGTGTGCATGTTTCCAGCTGAAAGTAAGGAGATCACTGGACCAGAAGTCTTACCAACACTCTAGAATAAAAATTACCACTGTATTGGAGGAGGTGTTTTTATTTACTGATTTTCTGAAATTAAAAAAGAAAGCATGATGTTTAACTGATTTATGAAGCTGCTCTTAGTGGAGATCTGTGAAGCTGTTGATTGAATCCTGATTAGGGGACATGTCTGTCTCTATGAAGAGGGTGTGAGAAATCATGATACTGTCTTAGAATAGAGGAAAAGTGATAGAGATGAAGAGGAATCAAATGTAGTACTTTGCTTGAAATTTCACAGGGTTTGAATATCTGGTATGTCTGTAATTACAGGCAGGAAATAACATATATCTATGTATAAAGTTTTCCATTCCTGAGCAACATGATTGTACATGTCCCTCCAGGCCTCGTGGAATAGCATAAATGCCATAAATAGCGTAAATAAATAATATTTCATAAATGCAATAACTAGTATAAATGCAATAGCATAAATTCATTTCAGAGTACCTTGAAGAGCTTTCTTTTTCCTTTCCTGTTTCCTTTCCTTTCTGTTTCCTACATAGGTAGGAACTATAAGATGGGCTTATCCTTGTGTGATGTGTCTGATGTGTCCTGATGAGATCCTGGTCTCACTCCAGAAGGCCCAGCCGGACGTGGAAATGAAGAAAACAGCCCCCTAGCAGTGGCTGTCCAGAGCACGCAGTTACATTTCCCACATCAGGGCCTGCACCAGTCACGTTAGCCACAACACAAGCCGTCTGAGATGTTAGTACTTCAGTTACACTGCAAAGATTTCAAATTAGAAGTGAAAAATAGATTTTCTGAAGTAAAATGATCAATGACTGATGACTTTTATGTTTGAAATACGTAATAAAGCTTCTATGTCTTGTTAGTTAACGTAAAGGTATGCTTGCTTAAATTAAAACAAAATCTGCAGTGAGAAATATATCTAGGCTGATATCTACCAGGTAACAGTATTTTTCTGCTTGCCATTTTGAAGTCTGTATAGTTCTTTCGATATTTTGACTGCGTTACATGGATGACTCAGTCAGCAGGGCAGAAAAGGAATGTTTCCAGACAGTGGACAGCAAGGCTTAAATTCAATGCATTTTGAAAAGAGCGCATCTGAATTATAACTTCTTAAGAATATTGTGTGTGCATTGAGAAATACATAGAAATAATTTGGCCATGTTGACAGCGTAAGATGTTTTAAAGCTGGAAATATTGATTAAATCCATCTTTACTCGTTGTTTTTTCACTCTGTGATTCTGTCTATATTTGACATGCTCCAGAAGTTTTAAATTCAATTGCAATGAGAATTCTGTTTGGATTAGGATCGCTTCTCTTAAGAACGTGTCCTTATATCAATTCTGACATTTTTTTTTCCCCTCAAACTGCTGTGTTCATGGGAAGAACAGTAATCAGGGCAGACAATATATACATCCATATAATTCAAAATGTCATGTGCAATTCAATTAAATGTACTTTTGACTGTTTTTTGTAGATTACATTAAAAATAGTCAGAAGGTGAACCTCAGAGTCAGAAGCACTGGAGCCAAGGAACTTGCATTGAAGGAAGCCAGAGATACCGAACTCTTGCCCAGCTCAGATTTTTCTCTTTGATTCCTTAATATGAAAGGATGGGTGCCTTGGAGCTGAAGAGTTAGCATCATATGCATTAACATTCAGTTTGTTACAAATGTCTTCAGCCTTATTATCTATGACCCACCTTCACTATCTCATGACTTCTATAAAATAATAGAAGTTTTATACAATGAGTGAAAGGCTTTGTTGGTTTCAGTAGAATCTTGACTTAAACTAGCTAAAGATCTTGGTCTTTAAGCTCAACAGTGTCTCTTGGAAGGAAATAGTTGGATGCTAATACTTTGGTGAGTTATTCCTTTAAAGAATTCTGTAGTATTGCAGTTTTATTTCCCATAGGTACCAGATGAAACTGGGAAGTAGCACCACCTTGTGGTTAGTTAATAATATATACAGTCCTTTCCTTTCACAAGTAGCTTGTGTATCTGGAGAATTTGCTAAGACTAGAAATTACTATGCCATGTATGTTGTATGTTTTTCATTTCCTTGGGCAGTTTTGTAATAGCGACTGTCAGACCACGTTACAAATAGACCTGGAAATAGAAAGTGTAGTGGAAACATTTTGTTTCCTTTACAATTGTTTTGTATCATGTAATAAAAAAGAAGAGCAATATAGAATATAGCTCGATTGACCCCTAATGGAAATCTAAGATAAATGCGCTGAAGTACCTCTAGAACTGCTTCTTTCTCAACACTGACTATACAGAGGAAATGGGATCACTAGGTCTGATGTAGAAAACTAGCCTTTACGCAGCTAAGGTAAAGCGAAATTAATTTTGTACTCACTGTGCACTATAATGGACAAAGACATCGTACAGATTTTTAGTAAACTTCCTTCCCTACACTGTCTGGCACTACTGGAATTGTCTTCACAGGGTAGATTAAAGTACTCAGAATGAAAACTGGCACTTTGCTGAAGCTCACAATCAGAGCATCATCTATGGTGACCTTAGTAGATCAGGTGTGTGGTTTATACTAGTTTTTCCAAAATTTCAGTGAATTCCTTATTGCTACTATATTGTCTTCACTGCTTAAGAATTTGATCACTTTCATTTCAGAAAGTCTGTGTGGCAGTTAGTTGGACCATTTAATCAATTTGTTAGAAAAGAAATTTGATTTCCCTCTGATAAGTAGCAGTATTGCATTTACTGCACCCTTTATCTGCCTTTTATTGAAATTCCCACTTATGAAGAGCATATTTTCCCACTTTTTTTTTTAGCTTAGCTGAGAACCCAGGCCTTAATAGCACAAGCGAACTCATGTACACACTCGTACACACTTGAGAAAAGTCTAGAGGAAGACATCTTTATATTTAGTAGCAGAGGAAGTGTTTTAAAAAGCTCGTCATTTATCAGGAAAATATTGTATCAATAATGTTAGTAAAGTCATTAAAAACCTGGATTATCTAGTTGATATTGCAACTACCATCTGCTTCAGTCATGCCAGGCAAAGAGCATGATTTATGTGACAAGTATCTCATTTATCAAATAATTCTGTTACACTGTTAATGCTGTTTGTAGGCTTCAGCCCTTGACAGGTACAGAGGAGGGCAGAAGAAAAGCCGTATTAGTTTCCTGCATCAGAATCCCAGGTAAACTCATTAGGCTGGTCACAGTTCCCATCTGCTCACCGCTGGGTGAACACAGCTCTTGGATTCTTTTTCCAGGGAAGAGATCTGTGAAGGTGATTCCAGCATTCCCTTCCTGTGCAAACCTTACTGCTTCGGTAAGGTCTGTGCCCACCAGCTTCTTCATGAGAATGCAGTAGTGCAGGAAACGAGCTCTGCCAAATAATACTGTGTGAAGCTCATTGAGCTCAACCCCAGCTAAGTAATATTTGAAGTGGATGTCTGTCAATAGCATGCTTGGCTGGAGGTGGCAAGATCATCTGACCTTCTCTTTGTGTCCTGGGGTTTTCCAGTGAAGGCAAGGACCACTAATCCACGTGTTGCCAGTGAATAGCAAAAACAAGCTGCTCCTCAGTAATCCTGTGGAAATGGGTGGAGGCATAATTTGTGTGATCCCCTCCGATCCTGCTGCCAGTGGAAACCTGCTCTCTGCCATCATGATGCATTGCCAACATTCTGATTTGGTGATCTGCTCCTCTGCTGTGACTTCTCTGAGTTTGCTTTGAGTGCTCAAGCAGTAATTCTCAGCTATAAGAAGGAGCACCCATGGACAGTCTCCTACTGATGTTCATCGTGAAAACAAAAGTATGTATCAGTGTCTAGGAGGAAGGCTGTCTACCTGTTCATATTCCAAAAATTCTGAAGTGGACAATTTAAACAAGAATGTTTAAATGCTGTAGTGCTAGGAACAGACTCGCTCTGGAGAGTTCTCCTTAGTAAGAAGTGACAACCCTCTTTAGTTGCTAGTGACTAAGAAATAGCATAGCAGTAACGTGGTCCCAGAAAGCACTCTCTCATCTGTGTCTCTAACACTCCTCTGCTTTTGGCCATTTTGCCAGAAAAGGAGAAGAAAGCTCATGTCCTGCTCAGGTCCCCATCTTGTCTGCTTGCTTCAGTGTTAGTTTTCGCTACAGGACATTAGGTGAGATTGAAAACATAATGCAGAACAAGGACATTTGAAAAGTATTGAAAATAAAGTGCTCTCCAGCCCATTTTGCGGGAGGATGGTGTGTTTAGATTTTTTTCCCCGGCACTGATCAGCCTCTTTCTGGAATTTCATTACAGCCCCTGCTTCCAAATTAGTAAAGGCTGAAGGGAGGGAGCAGGTAGGAGGCTCCTCTCTTGACTCCTCCAGCTGTGCTCCGTACCCTAAAAATACAGGGTCTCCTCCCATCCCAGCGAGTCCATAGGAGCCTCCAACATGGTGGGATGCTCGAAGGACAGAGTCACTGCACCCAAGGAGGCAGGGACAATTGAGGGGGTCACAACTGGCTCTCCTGGCTGGGGGCACGGTCTCTTCTACTTTAATCTCCACTTGTTTCTTAACAGATAATGCATTTGGGCCTTCCCTTTTTTTCAGCCTGTTCTTCTAAGGAAGGAAGACTTACATGCTCATGCGTCTTGCCTGAATGTGTACCTTCAGTAAACGTTGAAGCCATAGAGTTATTTTCATGTACTTTGACAAAGGGCTAGAAGTCTTGATGATACTCTGTCTGATTCATGAAAATGTGGAAAGGAATGGAATAGAATAGAACAGAACAGAATAGAATATTACAGTTGGAAGGGACCTACTACGATCATCTAGTCCAACTACCTGACCAATTCAGAGATGACCAAGTTAAAGCATGTTATTAAGGGCATTGTCCAAATGCTTTTTAAACACCGATGGGCTTGGGGCATCGATCACCTCTCTAGGAAGTCTATTCCAGTGTTTGACCACCTTCTCAGTAAAGAAACATTTCCAAATGTCCACACAGCTTTGAACCATTCCTATGCATCCTATCAGTGGATACCAGGGAGAAGAGCTCAGCACTTCCCTCTCCACTTCCCCTCCTCAGGAAGCTGTAGAGAGCAATGAAGTCACCCTTCAGCCTCCTTTTCTCCGAACTGGACAAATCCCAAAGTCCTTAGCCACTCCTCATAGGACATTCCTACCAGGCCTTTCACCAGATTTGTTGCTCTCCTCTGGATACATTGAAGGACCTTCATATCCTTCTTTAATTGTGGGCCCAGAAGTGCATCCAGTATTCAAGGTGAAGCCACGTCAACAGTGAATACAGCAGGATAATCACTTCTTTTGACCGGCTAGTTATGCTGTGTTTGATGCACCCCAGGATGGGGTTTGCCCTCTTGGCTGCCAGGATACGCTGCTGACTGGTATTGAGCCTGCTGCCCACCAGCACCCCTAGATTCCTTTCTGCAGGGCTGCTCTCCAGCCACTCCTCTGCCAATTTATACTTGTGTCCGGTTACGCTGTTGCTCCGGGGTAGCGTACAGAGCTTAACCTTTGGTCCATGCCATGGAGTGAGTGCCCTAGGGTCTTGCTGCCCTGATCATGCAGACATATGGATCATGATTTACAAATCACGATCAGTGCAGGCTTTCCTTTGCATGAAAGCTACAGAGAGGGCGAGCCTGGGGCAGTCTCTGGTTTCCTCTAGATGTGAAGTTGGCATGCAGGCAGGGAATATAGCTAGACCTGGAAAACCTGCGTTTTGGAAGTAGATTGTTGTCTATCTTGCCCCTACTAAAAGAAATGGTTTCCCTCACTTGGAAATCATGAAGATTGAGGAAGGAGGGCAGGAAATAAGGCTTCATTAACTCTGTTGCTAGCAGAACTACTTTTCTCCTGCCCCTACTTGCCAGTCATAAAGACTATTTTCAGATGTAATATATTTCATCTCTCCCTTTAGGACTACCAAGAGGCCTTTGAGCTACAGACCTGGGAGTCTGCTTCTGCAGTTACCATTTAACTTGTTGAGTTTAGCAGTTTGCTGCTTTTGCACAGACTCCAAAAAATTCACAAATTTTCCACTTAGGGACTAGTCTTACCCATTATAAACACAGATAGTAGTGACAGGGTGTAGGTTTGGTAAAAGATTGGTATTATCTGGATTCATAAGTGATTCCATAAGAAATAGGCTGAGCAACATTCACTCTGATGCATAAGAATGATACTAGCTAACAGAGTTAATTGTTGTCAGTTATTGAAAGTCTTTGTGAAGCTCAGCTTTATTAGCTGTATTTCTCTGAGTGTGTTCCTCCTTTCTCACTAATCTGTAGCTTACCAAAACTCAAGGAGTCTAAACAGGGATCATAAATTATGTCGAAGAAGTTAAAGCAGATGACCAACTGTAACAGAATGAAACAAGCCATGGAAGCTCCAGATCAATAGTATGGATCACCACAGTTATTCAGTAACCAGTCTACCTTCCAGAGTGCTAAGGGGTACGCAGCACATCCATTTCAGTTATTAACTAGCAGCTGATTCACCAGCCATGTTGTTCTCCTTCAGAGAACAACAATTTCCAGGAAGGCAGAAAAGCAAATGCCTGAGGCAGTCACTGCTTCAGCCATCTCAGTCTAATCTATTCCTGTGTTTGTCAGCAGCCTCACATCTCCACTGCAGTACCTTGTCTTGATAGCTTGTGCTCTGTTATGGATGTGCTGAAAACAGAAAAATGCAGTCTTCCTTGGTCTTTACAATACAGAAGAGGCACTAAAAGAGTTATATTTCAAATTGCTATTTACTTTCATAGAAAACTTTTCTTGTATGCATTGGCAATATGAGGATGTATGAACCACAGGCATAACACCCAGTCACTACACTGTCTCTCTTAAACTTTAAATGTTTCTCTAATCACCTAGCGCTGACAGCATTCATTTTGAGTACTCATAAGAAACAATGTCTTCCTGTAGTTAAGAGTATATGAACACAACATTTGTATAATGCAATAATGCTGTGAAATCTCCCTTGACAGTCTTGTTACTCATCAGAGGTTTGTCAGTGCTAAGGTAGGGATGTATAGGAGAATTAAGCCAAAGAGGAGCATTATTTGTAGTACAATCCGAAATCTAAGCAAAGCTCTACTGAAGTTTGTGAGACTTTTGTCAAAGCAAGACCTTTGTCAAAGCAAGACCTTTGTCAAAGCAAGACCAAGTAGCTCAGGGCCTAGTAGCAATTTTTGCCTTTTTTTTTTTTTTAAATTCACCACTTACCTATCATCAGAAATAATTTTTTCTCAGTTCATATGCAAAGATCCAGCTATGTATATTTGCAGCAACAGTTTGCAGCTACAGCAACTGTATGTGGACAAGTGGGTACATGCATGCAGGAATATTACCTTGCATGCCTTGCAATGATTCTGAGTAGAGAGATTATATTTTCTCAACCAGGAAGAAATAATGTATGGCTTCAAATACATAGATAAGTATGCATGCAAACAGATGTATCCTATCACCTTTCCTACATTGAAGTCTCAGAAAAATTCCTAGTCTTCTCGCAGGAGACCACAAGAACCAAAACCAGAAGTAGAACACCCATTTTTGCCGTTATACCTCAAAACCCTCTGCATTACCAGTTTTTCCACCTATACTGATGATATTAACTATTCTGAGCTTACCTTTGCTGTGGCTGTGCTGCTTGTGGCAAGTTTTTTGATCACTAAAAGCATATGTCAGTATAGACAACAGAAGCATGCTAACCTTCCAGTAAACCAGTGCATTTTTTTTTTCCTTTTTGTGATCCTTTGTTGTGAAATGATACGTCTAGGTGCAGATGAAGCCTCTGTGCCACATAGCTGCATGGTTCAGCCTGACCTCTAGAGACCTCTGGGACAGAGGGAGCCCCAGCTGAAGCCAGGTGCAATGGTCAGTTCGGTTTCACTTTTGAAGGTGCGGAGGCAGGAACAACTCTCTCTCCCTTTCTTTATAGGTAAATCTTCAAACTAGTCCTGCAGTGATTACTACCAGCTTAAAATAGTGTGGATTTTTTTTTTACCTTACAATAATGTAATTTTATGTATGATCAACAGAGAATTTGGAGCCTGTTACAGTTATTTTGTTCCTTATGCATGTGGACCTCACCCTTGTGCCGAAGAAGACAAACAGGTAAATTTTCAAACATATTCCTGCTAGCTGCAGGTGCTTCTGTGCTTCTCTGAACACCATCTCTTTTAGTTAAAATCCCATGGAAAGGTGTGTGTTTTCCTATGGTGTGGTCCAGAATAGCAGTTCTAGCCTGTGACTTAACATTTTTCCTCTGCATGTTTGATGTCCAGAAAACTCTATAAACCAGTCAGGGGTCATCTGATTTCCTCCAGACTCTCCAAGTCTGCCCAGAGCCTGAGCTGTGCCAAGGCGACTTTCTTCCAGTTAGGGAATTATACAGAGCTCTCTCTCCATATATCTTTAAGGCATGATCTAGTAGTGTTAACAGCCTGATTTAATCATTAACAAGAAATTGCAAAAGGATAAGCAGACTGCTGCAGATGACAATAAACAATTTGGCAGGCGGTGGGAAAGGACCAGCTGTGTCATCATATTTAAGGTGAGAGCCTGGGGCAAAGAAAACCTGAGTCCTTCTGAGGCAGGTGAGCAGCACCTGGGAGTTGTTGCTGTCAATTTATTTAACTTGGTGCTGGGCTCCACTGCACCCGAGTTAAGCTCTTCCTAGACTTACACACTCCACGTGTGCAGGCTATTTTTCTGAGAAAAGGGATTTTGAATAACACTTGAAAATATTTCTTTTCCCATTTCCAGTAATGCAAACTGTGAACTAGCAGGTGAAGGTCTGTGTTTCAGGGAAATGTAGGGAAGCGTGAACTATGCAATGACTTGGATAAAAGGTTGTTTTCAGTCAGTAGCTCATGTAAAAGGACTTTTTAATTGAAAGGTTAAAAAGAAACTAAAAAAGCTGTTAATCATGCTCTGCAGATTCTCAGGGATCTGATTCCAGCTTACAGACTTTTATGGGACTTTCAGCCCAGAAAGAAGAGGAGGATAGACAGGGTTTTTTCATGTACAGGCTCCTCAGTGTGGACCAGATCAGTGGGCAGTGGAGGTTGTCTCTAAAAAGCCAGCAGGATTCCCTCATAGCAGGAAAAGAATATTTTGCTGCATTACTTGGGTGAAGTTGCTCTCTCCTCTTCTTAGGGTAGGTGGCTGATGGTAGGGTGCTTTCATTCTGCACCCTGCCCTCTCAGTATTACTACTGGCTGCTCTTATACACGGTCTCAGGCTGGGAGCTGTGGACAGATTCTTGCACATCATCTTTCCTGCACTCTCCCTTGTGTGCTCCTCTTATCCTCTGTGTTTCTGCAAGTGACGTAATGATAGGGGCAGGATGGACAACAAGGCAGCCTGCCTCATCTACAAATGCATCTGTTTACATACTCCTCATGTGACCTTTATTGAGGGTTTTTTTTATTTACGGAAGTGAAAAGTATCCTTTTTTATTCTGCTCTTCACTGACTTCACTCACTCATTTTACATCTGTCCAACACAGTTATGCTCAAGACTCTGATCTTTCTAGAGATGTAATGCTTTCACACCAGAAAGCACTGTCAGCATCTTGCTGAGTTCCAGTTTTCCAAAAAATGGCAGAGTTAGTGGGGGCTTAAAATATCTTAGCTCCCTTGAAGAGAATAGAGACTTGAAAACTAAAGAGAATAGAGTCACTCGTTAATGCACTCACTAGTACCTATCTATAATGCTATCAAATTAACTCAGCCTGGAGCACAGGTAGAGATAGATCTTGGTAGCGCTCAATTTTTATCAGCCTGCTTATTTTAGACAAGCCCAGTGTCTGAGCTGACATAGCCTCTAGTTTCTGTAACCATGTGGATAACGGAAAGATATTTCACACAGGTCAATGAGATACAGATGTTCTATCAAATTTTGTTATAATTTGCTTAGATTTCAGAGGTGAAAAAAAGGGAGGCTTTGGTGGGAAAAATATTTCAAATATTTTGGTGGGATCTGGTGATTCTCTGGGATCAGATGGGATAATCAATTACTGTTTGTGTTTTCTGGGAAAATGAAGGAGGCCCAGTAACCTACCATTTCCCTTGCCCTGTTATTCCGGGAAAATCCTCTCTTTTAGAAACATTGCATCAGTTACATCTATCCACACTAAGTGCCCTGTTCATTTATGTTTCTCATATAAATACTCTTCTTTTTTTGTGCTACATGGAATAAAATTAAAATAGGTTAATCAGTAACTAATTATTCCAGCAGCAGCTGAACAGTCTCTCATGTGTTCCCAGCTGTAAGTAATCTAAAATCTGTCTTTTGCTTTTATGTAGGTACTGATATACTCCATATTGCTGAGTCTTCCAGCAGCAAATGAAGACTATGTATCTGTTCCTCCTTTCCATTTTATATTTGCTTTTGAAAGCCACTGACACCAAAGAGGTTATATTTGGTCATAACAATTTCACAGAATATCAAGTGGGCAACATGAACCTGATTCTCTCTGTCCCACATGGTGGTTCAATGGAACCCAAAGACATCCCTGATCGAGAGGCTGGCTGTTGGGATGGAAAGACATCCTCTTGTATTTTCTCTCATGAGTGTCCTTCTGCAAGTATTCAAAATTATAAGGAATGCAAAGTGTCTACCAACCAAGACAGGTATACTATAGAGGTGGCTCAGGCTCTCGCTGAAGAAATCAATAAAGTTACTGATGGCTTTTTCCCACATATCATTATAAACCACCTACAGAGGTTCAAGATGGATGCTAACAGGGAAAAGGAAGAAGCCTCCTTTGGAATTCCCCAAGCAGAGCAGGCCTGGGAGGAGTATATGGGATTTTTGACCACTGCAAAATCACAGATGACCGGGGGCCTGATTCTAGATATCCATGGACAAGCACATCCTGAAGGGTGGATAGAACTAGGTTACACACTTTCAAAAAGTTCCCTTAACTCAGGGGTCTTTTCTGCGTCATGTTCCTCAATTAGCCATCTGGCCAGTCGGCTAGTCAATGTGTCTTCTGAGACTTTGGTTGCAGGGAACAGAAGTTTGGGAAAATATATTGAAGGACAAAATAACACTTATGTTTGTGTGCCTTCTCCATCCAATCCTAGCCCAAATAATGGGAGCTATTATAGTGGTGGATACATAACAAAGACTTTTGGTTCCCGTAGTTCTGGCACCGTTGATGCCATTCAGCTTGAACTCCCTCAGTGGGTAAGGGCAGCTGAAGAACGTCCCAGATTTTGTAAAGCCCTAGCAAGGGCCGTAATGAAATTCTGGCAAACTAACTACTGCAGCCAGTACAACCATGAATTTCTGCCATGCTGAAAGAGACTGTCTTGTTAAGATACCTTTCCATAATACAGTAATGGTCTGGAACAACAGAACAACTGATACACCTGGAACATTTAAGCCTGCAATGTAATTGTGGATGTTGGTGGAAAGAAACTAACCTGCAAAGGAATACGTGTGTGTCAATGTCTCTACACTGACACACAGAAAATCCACAGCTAATACCAACCAGTCCGTTAGACACAACTTTGTATTAGATCCAGCATTGAAAAGACTGCTTGAAGATGAGTGGGAATACTTGCCTGGTATGCTTTTCTGTGCTTAATTTCTTTCCAATAGAATCCTCTGTTCTCTAGCACACAATAAACCACTATTCTTCTTCTAATGTATTCTGTGCAGTGCAGTGCCTTAGTAGATTATCTGTTCAAACAAATGAAGTGTCTCTGCTTTTGTTGTGACATTTAAGAAAGACAATTGGATAATATCATTGTGTAAAATGTTTGGGGCTGGGACCAGTTTCCATTTGGTGTTTATAAAGCCCTAGGAGCTGGGACTCTTCAAGTAAACGGTAATGCTGAGCAATGACACACAGTCTGAACTACTTTGGGTTCAGCTAACTTAATGAATTATGAAAAAAAAGTCTGAGAGCATTATAGCACTGTAATTTTGTCACAGTTTAAATAGCACAATAGTAAGGTAGTAAATGGATGGAAGGCTGCTAAAGATAACACATACTTATCATGCATTTTTGACAGTTTTCCTTACAGCATGGTTACCGCCTGAGAGCTGGTCCATTGCTTTCCTTCAGCATAGAATTAAACTCTTGATTGTTACTGGGAATAGCATTAAATTACATTACATTCTGCACAGTGGAGAATATAGTGGCATGAACAGACATGAGTACAAATCAGCTCTTGGAAAACATGGGCAATTAATAAGGAAAACCAAAGGAAGCAGGCAGCAAGACTGAAAAAAGTAAAAATCAAATATTAAGAACCTACAACATCCTAGCAGATTTTTGGTAAAAAGAAAAGAATGAGTAAATAGTCAGTTCTAAGTAAATTGACAGTTCTGAGGAAGTAAATAGTCAGTTAATAAACTGAAAAGAAGTGGGATGTCTGCATCTTGCAACCACAGTAAAATACTTTAGTTCTAACTATAAATAGGGACAATACAAGAGAGACATAAAACATAACACATAAGAGCACCAAAAGAAATGGGTAAGGAGCTCTCTGAACCTGAACTGTTCATTTTTAATAATCTTTGAAGACTAGGCAATTTTCAGGTAGCTGGAAGAGCTGATGTAGCTGTCTTTCAAAGGCAAATAGAACTTAGGGAACTGCAAGGGTGTTACCTTTCATATGCTACCTACTAAATCATGGGGTGGATGAAGGGAACACAAATAGTAACTGGCAGATTACACTTTATCTGGTGCCACTTGGTTTGTCAGACACGCTTCATTTTAGTTGCAATCACAAGGTTGGTTAATGTGGTGGGTTGACCCTGGCAGACACTAAGTGCCCACCCAGTTACTTGCGTACTTCTCCCAGTGGGACTGGGGAGAGACTTGGAAGAGCAAAAGTGAAAAAACTCCTGGGTTGAAATAAAGAAGTTTAACAGGTGAAGAAAAGCTGCATTGCAAGCAAACCAAAAGAAGGAATTCATCCTCTACTTCCCATCAGCAGGCAGATGTTTAGCCACTTCCTGGGAAGCAGGGCCTAAGCAAGCATAATGGTTACTTGGGAAGACAAACACCGTAACCGTGGAACATCTTGCGTTCCTCCTCCATTCCATGAGCTCTTATTGAAGAGCAAGACATTATATGGTATGGAATATCTCTGGTCATTTCAGGTCAGCTGTCGTGGCTGTGTCCCTTCCCAGCTTCTTGTGCACCTCCAAGCTACTCACTGGGGGTGGGAAAAAACCACCTTGATGTTGTGCAGGCACTGCTTAGCAGTAGCCAAAACTCTGGTGTATTATCAACACTTTTTAGTCACAAATCCAGAACACAGCACCCCACAGGCTGCTATGAAGAAAATTAGGTTCATCCCAGCCAGACCCAGTGCAGTTGATCATTTTTTGAATATACTCCCACAAGATATTTTGCTTAAAAAAAAGCAGTATTACTCCAAAATCTGTCATAGCCCTATAACAAACTGAAGACAGTTAATCATTGCAAGTCATTGTATATCCAGCTCGTCAGAAGACAGTCTTACCAGGAAGGCCAGCAGATCAAACGTTCATTACCAGTAATAAAGAAAAAAAAAAGTTTTCCCCCCAGATAGTATGTAATAATGGCAGTAGTTACATGGATTATCCTAAATACTCACTAAGGTGCCACACTTGACGTAGGTTTGTATCTTTAGCCAGACAAAGGATGATAGAATATGTATTCTGTGACCTGCGTCATGTTGTGACACTGTCCTGGAATGCTGAAGTGCCAGGAAGGATTCAGGGAATTGTAACAGATAATTAATTGAATATGAGCTCAGCATGCACTTTTCTGTCTTAGAGGATGAACACGCTCTTTGGGAGCATAAGCAAGGAACTAACAGACAGAAACAGCAGGGTACATTAACTCCTTGTGGCATATCTGATGCTTGTAAGATGGAGTTCTGAGGCAGACACGGAAAAAAAAGTTAACCACTGCAATGGAAAGAGATAAAAAGGCTACAGAAATCTGCCTTGTAGTGAGAGACTCACAAAGATCAAATTACAGTTAACCTTGCTATCATGAGGAACTGGAAGGCTGATAGAACCTGAGTAAAGGAGAACACCATTTGTGTTTTTCTTCTGCGTTCAAAACAGCTCACAGAGTGTGAGGTGTAATTTCTGTGTCACACTCCCCCGAGTTTCTGTTTCATAGGGTCCTTTTGGGAGAACTGAACCAGAGGCCCTGGGGAGCATCTGCAGGGATACTGGAGCTAGACCTGTGTGGGACCTGTTGGAGCTGACAGGGTTTGTTAGTTCAGACCAAGTGCCGTGTTAATGTAACACACTGCTTCCAGACCTGAGCTGGCTCCTGAAGCTGCAGGGCACTGCCCCTCAGCTAAAGTGCTCAGCTTGCTCCTTACTCACAGCTCAGACAAGTTGAAAGAATCATGGAGAGCAGACTTGGACTTCTGTGATTAAGAAGAATAATCTCTGGAAAGGATTTTTGATATCTGATGAAGCTTAATCTGGCAGAAAAAAGGCAGCATAATATCCAATATATGAAAGTCCAAACTTCACAAATTTGGAGCAGAGGAAACTTGTGGTTTTGACATGGAGAATAACTGGCAGCAAATGTACATTAAGAACCCTAGGATGCTCCCTTCAACTGGAAACCAAAATAGTAACACAAACAGTCATTTGGCCACAGAAGATATTCATGATGAATTTTCTGGCTTGTGCCACCCAGAAGGTTAGACTAGATGATACAGCCAGTCTCCTTTGGCACTAAAATTCATTAAGTTTTCTGTCAGAGTGTAAAATCAATTCTACCTATTTCTGATTGTTAAAGTTCCTGCAGCATCTTCCCTAAGGAAACAGATGTCTAATCTGAGATCTCAGGCAAGTGAGTTTTCATTTACGTAATATACACTCCAGTGGTCCTGGGTAAGATCCTTGTCTTAGGGCCATAATGAATTCTTAAATGTTGAACGGGCTATCCACTGATTTCAACAGGAATGATAAACCCAAGATCCCTTCTTCTTTTGCCATGTGCTTTCCCAAGCAGAAGGGCAGCTCATTAGGGAGCACAGGATGAAAGATGCTGTTCAATATGATACTATTATTACTTGTGCTAGTTAAAGATTTCAACTTCCTATTTAGATGAAAACAGAGAATAAAGCATAAGAAGAGCAAAGCTTTCTGACATTAATGTGCCATGGAAGAAGAAAAGGGACAAACCTATATTTTGGTTTCTTAAATGTTTGCAAGGAGATCAGTTTACAACAGTTGCCAGTTCTCTTCCAGTGGTATCCAAAGGTTCAGTTTGAGATTAAGGGTTCAGGGTCCAATCATAAAAATAGAGATGTTAAGTAGGTTTCAGCGCATCCCAGAAGGGAATAGTTTAAGATTTTCAATTAACGCAAAATCCACCAGAACAACATTGTTACTAGCCTCTCGTTAAGTAAACAGCCACTGGCAACTGCTGAAAAGGAGTATGAGTAAATTTTACAGTTTACAAGCTGAGTAAATTTAACAAATTTTGGTCTTGTTTACAACAGTTCAGTGTAAGGAATTCATATTGAATCACAATAATGATAAAATAATGTTTTACTTTCACCTTCATTACACCCTGAATCATACATTGATCTTCCTTTAAACAGATCTACTGTGCCCTAGGCTTGGTTTGTACTATATAATAGAAATGATGAAAATAATTGGGGTCAATTGAGTTGACCTATAGTGGTTTTTACTGTTTTAAATCCGCATAGCTAAGATTTAAATTGGTGCAACAAGGGATCAGGATTTTTCCCATAAACCTGAACTGACAGGCAGTAAAATGATAGAAAAACTAATTCAAAAAAATCTTATCAAAACAGATTTTCCATACTGTGACATGTTAGTGCATTTCTAAAACAAAGTAGCATAAACCAGAAGGAATCTGAGCTGCTGAAAATGATTTTTTCTGGGTAACACGGCAGTTTCATTCTGTTTATAATTCTGGTCAAGGCATCTTCTGAACAAACAAAAATATTGTCACTAAAAAGTATTAGAATGATAATTCTGAAGACTTGTCCACATAGCATTAACAAAACAATTGCAAGGAGCTTTGCTTGTTTTTTCCTTTTTCTGTTTCTGTAATTATGTTTAATTAATATAAAGTTAGCTCAGCTGAACATAGTGCAGAGTTAAACATGGCATGTTCTATGATGCTGAGACCTAAATCCAGGTATCTTTAAATCGGGCTGTTTCTCACTATTTGAACCTAGTTCTTGACCTTCCTTCTGTCTTATCTCCATGTGATAAACAAGGAAATAATATTTCTGGAAGAAGACATTTGACTAGGATACCGTGGCTACCTGTGGAACATCCCATCAACTCTTTGCCTATCCAAGGACACCACAGCTGCTAAAACATGAGAGAAAGGTTAGAGCAGTACCTCTGGAATAACATTTCTTGTTTTTCAGAGAAGTCTGTATGGCTAGCAGAACTTCTGAATATTTATGGTTCTGAATCTTTAAGCAGTTAATCATAGTAAGGTGCTTTCCTTCTTAACCATCAAAAAGTGGAGTGAGATGGGCTTTTCTGTGAGAGTCTTGTTATAATCATACACTGGCTTTATTAGAAATTATTCTCTGCATGAAGGAATGGAATAGAAGTAAAGATTTGATTCCTATATGCTCTGCTTCATAATGAAATGGATTTAAATACAATAGAAAAAAGCAGAAAAACAATTGAAATAAGGAACCTGCCAATCGACTTTCCTGAAGATGGATGCTATGTTTATTTGTCTTGACCCTATTCTCCACTGAAACCCGTCTCCATTGTCCATCCACTGCGACTGGACATCTCAGCTTTCTTCCACTGAAGACCTTTGAAAAATAAATCGCAAAATTTCAAGAACTTTTCAGGTGAACAAACTGCTGTGATAGCATTTTGTAACAGCACAAACAAAAAATTATTTGTTGTGCATGTAGCTCACAGAAAAAGTATGATCTTGTTTTACTGTAAATCCATTTCAGTGCCATTGACTTCAGTTTAGTTGCTCCTGACTTGCCAAGGCGCAAGACTCCCTGTATTTTATTTTCTTCTTGTGGAAGAAAACAAAACATAGATTTCCAAGACACATTAACGGTCAGAAGAATAGCATATTTGCCAACTATTTGAATGGTGTGCTCCCAAGTTTTCTGTTTTCTGAGATATTCTGTAATGCTGCGTGCACAAACATTAAGTCATATATATTTGAATGCAGAGTACCCTATTCATCCTGCCTAACTAGCCATCTAGATGTTAGGAGTCTCATTTAAGTTAGTTCTCTAGGTACCCTCTATAGAGTGAGATCAGCACCTCTGCTGGGTTGGTTCTTTCCATCCTATGATAGGTGGGATAGACGAGGCTGTGGACATTCTGGTCTTTCTCCATAGAAGGAACAACCTAGGAAGCCTTGCTAGACAGCTTGCAATAAATCAAATCAATAGTACCCATAAAACAGCATTAACTTACAATAGCCAAAGCTTTGTGCGGACAGGAATCAATAGTTTCTGGGCTGTCTAAAAGAGTCAAATTTCAGCAAAATGTTAATGACATGAGGTTGAACAGGAGAAGTAAATGTCTGGAATACTCACTCTGTGGCACGTTCTCTTCATCTGGCTTCCCAAACTTACACCAAATGGAGAATGGAGTTGGATAGGTAGTAATGCAAACCATGTTAGAAAATTAAATCAAAAAGCAGACAGTTAACAATAGAATGTCAGAGTACATGATTGTAATAATTTACTAGTGCTAATGGCTTCTGCTGTATGAATGCCACTGCAAAAGGTAGAAAAGAAAATGCTTGTGCTTACCTCATATATAGGAAGAAACCCAAATACTGCACCAGCCTCTCTGTTTCCAGACTCAAAAGTTTCCACAGGTTGTCTGTGGATCTGACCAAGGGAAGCCAAAGTCAGTGCATTACTAGCTGAAGACAAAAGGTAATGAAGACATTACTTCTGTTACTGAATTGCATGGTAATGCTCATGTTATCTGAAGAAAGGTATGTCATTACTATGTAGAGACATTATGGTTTATGCACAAGTTTTCTTTTTACCTTTGAACTTTTTTTTTTAAATTAGGAGAGGATCATTCTTCTGCTATAGAAAATGCATAACCAGCAAAATTCCAGCTTCACAAAATCAAGACAGTTAACAGCAAAATGCTTTTTATCACCTAAGATAACACTACGATTAAACACTTGCTTAGTTCTCTCACCTATTAACATCTTGGGTAAGCTCAATAAAGGAATCATTTTCAGGGTACTTGTCAGGTTTGGTGGATGCATACTATTAGAGGACAGTGGAAGTCTAGCCAAGGGGTAATGGAGTAAGAACTCCCTCCCAGACCACCGCTTCATCACAGGGGTGTTAGTCTGGCTATTTTTCAAATGCAACAAAAAATTGTATTAATTCCCATGACTTTTAAGGGCTAAGCCAAGTAACAAGGGAGGAGCTCCACCATTTTTCAGTTAGAGTTGTAGAAAGTATTCGTAATGATATCTAAATTAACTCAGAACTCCTGGTTTCTGACTTCATGGGGAGCCTGAAAGAACTATTGTGTATAACCAGGGATTCACTGTTCTAGTATTTTCACACGTCCTTCAAGTAAACTTTAGGATTTCTGTTGGAGTGTGTGAAAATTCTAGCTTTTTTAATAATGTCAAAGAAAACAAGTTAATTAGTGTGTGCTTCCTTCTAAACTGGAATTTGGAAATGTGAAATAATGCGAACAAAAACCAGAGAGGTTTCTTCGATCCCTCCATTTATGCATTTTTTTGTTCTAGCTTGTCCATTGAATGAGAAGGATATGCCGGGTTATTAATGGCTATTTTCTAAATGAGAAATACAATTGCATTTCCTATATGTTGCACAGAACAGAAACAAATTTGTCATATATATTAGCTACCTTTGGAGAAGCCAGAGCTTTGAAAAACTTGAAGTCCTGAATTACGTCCAAACATTCAGGCTTTTTTAAAACTGAAGGTGATCTGATCAGTGACTTCCACCTGTACATACGAGACAGAAAAATGATGCTCTTATCAAAATGGCAATTTTGAATGCAACGTTGTTAGATGGCTCCAAATAAAATTATTTTGAAGGATAATTATTCCATATATCTTCAAAATATAATTTATATTAGAGCCTTTACAGATGTCATGAAGAACTTCACTAGCACTTTGTCAAGATAGATACTTGCTTGTCAGCTTTAGGAGGCTGGAAATGTTAACATAAAAACCAGAAGTTACCACAACTGGGTGCTAACTTGCTCTCTGATAAAGGCTTTTCAGCATTTCTGTCAGTTCTGACTACAATTCCTGTATGCCACTTTCATAACAAAGGTTTCCTCTGGTCATATATCTGGTTTCCAAAGTTAATCACAAGAAGAAATGGTGGAGTGTCTGTTAGTGCAGATGAACACAGTTTCATTTATAATCAGAAAAATTAAATCAGAGAACAAAAGCTAAGGAATTATAAACTACAGAGAGAAACTGAGACCTATATGGGTCTCATATTTTTCTATATAGATCTATCTACCTGCTGATATTTCTCAATACATCACCTGAGCCACTTGTCTAAACTGTAAGCACCTATGCTCTTCAGCTAGGTTTGTACTTTATAGGTATATGCACATTTGGGTAATATCTGGTTATAACTTGATTTGTTAGATGAAATTTTAAAATATTATTTTAGTGACTTAAATGACAGCTATCCAATAAGCGAATTGTAGTAGCATCATGAAGATAACAGATTTGACCCAAGAGAAGCTCCTATATCCTGTCAAGAACAAAGCCTAGCATTCGTAAGTAACACAGCCTTCTGGATGATGGTTGACTAGCTATCCAGTACTCTATTTGGCACAGTTAATCCAAAGGAATCAAGTTACTCTTAAGGTGAGATCACACAGACTATACAGAATGATAAGACTGAAACTTTCTATTGCGCCGCGTGGTGCTGCTCCTTTTTTTTTTTTTTTTTCAGTTCTCTGCACAGATACGCAGGCTTCTCATTTGCTTCCTGCCTGTTTAATTAATGTGTTTTAAATGTATGCTACCCCTTAAATATTTGAAGGGTCCTCAAAAAGTAGTCACAGTTTGACACAGGCATATAATTTATGCAAAGTTTCTTTAAGGTTAACTGGCCTAATTATAGTATCTTTGATTCCAGAAGGTTCAAACTAGTTGCTGACTATTCAAAAGGACCACAGGGGTTAGTCCTTCAAACACAGCCGAGTACTGCTCTTTATTGATGAGTTAGTGTTCTGACTTCAGTGGGACTATTCACATTAGTAAGAATTCTATGTAGTAGTAAGTGTTAGCAGGGTGCCGACCTAAATGGGGTAACAGTAAAGCACCTTAGAGATTTCCCATTGTCCAAAAGCACTTTGGTTAAAATAAAAGGCAGCCTAAAAATGCACATGGTATATGAAACCTTATCACTAAAGCATGCATGAGTTTTTAAGCCCTGAAATAATTTTTCCCAGATTTGGACTGCTTTGTTACTAAAGGCAATGTGTATGTTGCCTCTGAAGATTCCTGCTTCAGTATTTATGTTCATTTGATTGATTTGGTCAACCGACTAATTAATGAACCAGAACTGGTAATATGACTTCAGCTGGAGGGCCACGGCTCTCTGGCTTGACTTGTAACTAACCAATGTCCCTTGAGAACTCTACCTCAAAGGAGGGAGGTCCGACACTGCTATTGAACACACAACGTTTATGCCAGTGACAGAACATCATGATCAGAGATATGCGAATGTATCCACAACATCCCAGCAAAATTAAGAAGACCATTTTTTTAAAAAATGAAAGATTAAACTGGGTTTAATCTTACACAAAGATTTGGGTTTGGGTTGAAACTATCCACATTAAGCTTTTTCGATGATTTTTTTGAGATCCCGGAAGTATATCAGCTTCTGGAACTGGAAGGGAAACAGACTGCTAACCTGAACAGTGTACATACCATACAGACTCTAATTAAGCTAAAATCTGAGTTGATTATCTAGTCATCACTGTTGCTGAATTCAAATCCTGAACACTACCTAATCCTGACTGTCACCTAGTCATAAGTTAACATATTTATCCATGCTGTGTAAAAATATTTTTTTAAAAGGATTTTTCTAAATAACTTATAGGAAATACTAATATTTTTCTGACCTCCACGTGAAAGGTGCTTTTTAAGTATATTTTCAGAACTGTTCCCCCAGTCATACATGTATGTAAATGTATGATATCTTACTTGTCCCTGTCCAGCATCAGAGGATATTCAAACTTCTTATTCTTTTCCATATGCTTGCTTTCCTCTTTAATTATAGTAGGAAAGTTATTAACATCACAAGGCAAAATCAACCGACTGATATCTGATAATTCAAACTTCCTGGGTTGTCCAAAGTAACCAAGATAGTATCCGTTCATGGCATGCCAGAGCCTACAGACATAGTAGAAGCAGTGCCAAAGGACAGAAAGGAAAAATGGATACTTTTAGAAGTAGAACAAAAGTGACAAAATATCTGTCTACGTTATCAAGTTCTGCAGCGGTATTCTAGAGTTCAGTATGCTAGTCATAAAAGAAGTCAATGAGTTTGAAGTTCACTGTTTATAATGTAAGTAACTCAAGAGTTAAAAAATCTCAGAAGGATGTTGTAAAAATCAGAAAACAAACAGTTCATCTTTGTAAATATGAAACTGAGGAGTAAAGGTACCAATATCCTGAATTGTTCCTACAGTAAGGTACTGCCACCAATTCAGGACCTACACAAAATTTCTTCATTGATTCCCCCCAAAACCCAAAAGAAACCCCTTCAAATGTACTTGTTAGCCAAGAAGAAATTACACTTGTGTATAAAGCATCTTCAGACTGCAATGGCGTAATTGCATAAGCATTGGTTAGATGCAATGCTTAGGACCCATGTTAATTTAACAAGTATTGAAAGCTGAAATAGAATTAGAACAAGAGGTCATTTCTAAAATGGTGGGGCCATTACCTATGCATTCAAGGTCACCTTGCTGAAAGAAAATGGCAGTCTGCAAAAGGTCTGACTTCCTGAGAAGTGTTACATTAAAAAAATTAGTTCTTTCAGGTGCAGAACAGAAAATGCACCCAATGTTGTATTTTATTTAAGTCCTAGCCTATATACAAGTCCATCAAGAAGAGGAACTTTGGAGATAGTTCAACTGATTTGCCATAGCAATAAGAAGTATTAGTCATTTTTGTACCTGACTGAACCATCAATAGATGCTGTCACTACCACATTTTTCTCCTCTTCATGAAATAAGTCAACCACTTCAGTAGAGTGTGCCCTCCAGCAGAGCTCCTCCTTTATTTGCTGAGGGAAAAAAGGAACATAACCACATTTCAGGCAGTTCTGTATGCTACCATGGTTGCAAGCTTAGTGGATTTATCAGCATGGCTTTCTGAAAATTAAGAAGTGAAAAAGTAATCCCTCCATGAAACAGCCTGCAAATGGCATATGCTAGAAACACTTCTCAGGGGACATGGATAAATTCATTTTAATGTAGCCTCTTTGAACACAATAGAATAATGCCAACAGCATTTTACTTATGTTTTTCTTGTTTTTCACAGCATCAAGTTATTATTTCAAGCAAAAAATGTGCCCTTTATGTGCAGGGAACATTTTTAGTCCCTGTAGAGCTCTGAATCCATTTTTCTCTATTTGTCTTATCTCAGTATACTGTTCAAGTTAAGAAAATCTGCCAGATTTTTCCTTACATTTTTACTGTTTTTTGGATCTTCTAAGAATGAGGCAATTCTCCAGCGCATAATATGTCCCTCTGTTTAAGAAAGGAAAAAGCAAAACATCAATACATTTCATTAGAGCTACACATTCACTAGTTGCTACCACATGCTCTTGGTAAACACTGGGCAGAATGAAGCAAAGATTACAGGTCAGTGAAAGTTATTTTATGGTGAACATCACTACTTCATTGTCAAGCACAAAGCACAAAATAATGGACCGTTCATTAATATGCAAAGAAATATATATACTGTTTGTGAGCAATTTGTCATTAACTGGATAGGTTTGAAATGGAAAGAACGTAAAGTTTTTTCTTTAAATGACATGAGTAAAAAATAAGAATCATCTTGTCAAGACAGTTATCTATTGCACAAACTAAGTATGAGAGCTTCCTGGGAATGAAACTATTTTTCAGTCCTGGTAAAATGGATAAAGTTAGATTAATTGCATACATAATTAAAGCTTAATGTTTTACAACCTTTTAGTGCACTCATGTGAAACTAGAATCAAAGAACTATTTTCCTTAGGACCCACGACTGTTCAGTTTCCTGCCTAGGCTCCCTCTTTCCTGCTGAAGTTGCCTCTCATCTCTCATTTCTACTACTAGACAGGGGAATCTTTTGTGTAATTTCAGCCTTCATGCTAGTCACATCTGGTTTCTAGGGCTATGCATTTGCAAGCAAGCAAGGAGGATGACAGAGAAGTTGACCTTTTCCTAACAAGGGGAAATCTATGCTGAGAACAAGAAATTGGTAGTAGCACTGCAGATAGAAGGGTGCGGAAAGCATGAAAAGCAAATACACATTGGCACAAACACAAAAGGACAGAGGAAGAGTATCAGATGAATAGGTTACAGGCTGGATACTTTTCCACAACTAATTAAAATCCTGTTCAGTGCATTCTGCCTTCCTGAACTCCTTTACTGATTTGAATCAATGAGGAGTGGAAACTCCTCTTCATTTTCAGCATTAATGTCAAGCTACTGCTCAGTTTTGAAACAAATGGGGAAAACAACCTTGCTCCATCCAACTTCTGACAGCAAAAGAGCAGGAAGCTGTCAGGAAACAGTTCTAATAGGTACTTTAGAAGAAAACTGACACATTAAAGGACAAAAATCTTGTATGACAGATGCAGAAGAGGAAAATTGCCAGTGATTCTAAAGGTTTAGAGGAGAATCAGACAGCAGGTAAACTCTTGGACTTTCTGCCAAATGAAAGCGAGATTTGGTGTGAAATTAACAGTCTAACAATGATCCGCTAGCACAGACCACAAGTACTTTCTTTCCTTATATAGCAGTGTACTGCTGAAGCCATTACTGTGCACTCCATAACAGTGTCTGAATCACGGCTCTTGGTACAGCCACAGCTGCAGGTTTTTTACTTAGTTTTATTACCACGGATGTGAAATTTTTGCTTGTTCTTAGCAATAATCTTTGCCCTTGGTATTAATACAGTAATTCAGATGAAAAATATATGCAGAGCTTGTGAATGAAGAAAATTGTAATGTCTTTTATGAAAACAATTCTACTGATAATGCTATTAATGTAATGCTAAGCTTTAACCTACCATCCTTTCATACCAGAAAATACCTTTTTCAATTATTTAATTATGGCTTTGATGGAAAAAATCCAGCAGCATTTGGACCTTCATTACCACATTTCTGGCACATCTACAGCATGCTGTTTTATGGTCCTACAAAGTGTCCTGAACAGAATGACTAACATGTTTACTCACCCTTACTACCTGCCAAAAGCATTTTAGTGGAGACGTCTGTACATAGTGCTGTCAGAGGAACTGAAGGATATTTTGAAAATGGCAAAAGTTCTTTCACTAAGTTTCCCTACAATAAATAAATAAACACATATTTCACTTTATAATACCTACATGAAAAAAAATAATCAGTGCATCAGAAGTTGAGTGCCATTGATTTGATCTGTTCAGCATTACTCAGTTCATATCTATTCAGAAAGCAGCTAAAAAAGTACTTTCTTAATCTACTGAATGATCAAGGTAGATGGGATGTATTGTTCTTCTGGACTGCCATCTCTTCTACGTCAAAAGAACAAGCTATTTCACTCTTCAAGCAATTCATAGTTTATATGTACATACCCGTACTTTACCACTTCTCTCTCATTTGCTGTGGAATATCATCAGTATGCATCTCATTTGCTACCCAAATGTCTTTTCTTGCTGCAAGTGAGCCCATGATGTCTCCTTCACCAACTTGTTTTATTTGTCAAGCAAGCATCAATAGACTTTCTCCCTTACTGTTTCTTCAAGTTTGGGAGGAGGTGAGGGAGAAAGTCTTGCAGGTAAGGAGAATCTTGACTGTGTGATCCATGTAATGATGATGACAATCATGTCAGTGATGATATCACTGTGTATTCCTACAGGAATCTAAGCACATTAATGTATCAGCTGTGAAGGCAACAAAACCCAACAAAGTCCACACCTACTGTACCTGGGGACATTTACCATCATATTCTACTTTTGCATAAAACATCTGCAAAGCTACCTTACCATCTTTCTGAAAAATTCTCCCTATGACTTGCCTTTGCTGACATTCCTGTTTAAGCCTTATATGGCTGATGTATTGTGATCACTGTCTGCCACAATGGCCAATATTACCTGACCATATCATGGTACTCCCCCTTCTTTCTGTATTTACTTTTTATCTCTTGCTTAGAGTAACGTGCTTTGTGCAATAGAGTCTCATAGGTCCGAGGCGATATGACAACTAAGCCATTGGCATTCTGTTGCATGACTGGCTTTACAAGCTGATTATAGATGTAGACACTATGTGTTAGGATACTATTCCCTCCTAATTTGTAACCCTACTAGTGCTAGCTGGCTTGTGCAATGTTCCAGACATATTTCTCTTCTTCTGAGAGCAGAACCCTTGCCTATCATCCTTTCTTAAAAGGTAAATGATGTGGGTGAAAAATCAACTTCTAGACTTTCACATAACTTTACAGTCAATTTTTGTTACAATTATTTCAAATCATGTTTCTTCATTTTTCACTTGCCGTTACTCTCTGCTACAGTTATTAAAGCAGAACTAATTTGTGTCATGGAAGAAACTATTAACCAAAAAATGCAATAAAATATCTGCTGCTGCAATTGCTAGTTAAAAAGCATGTTTCCAGAGATTAGTAGAATTGCCTTCTCAGTGGTACAGTCCCATCCCAAAGACATTCAGATAGTTACCTGGATACTCCATAGGCAGATACAGCCATTTTCATGAGCAGAAGCCAGTACTGGTGAGGGTCCTGCCACATCTTTGGATAACTGTACATTCATCTTCAAGTATTGGATAGTCTTATACTTAGTTGTGTCTTCTGCTTTGGAACACAAATCATCATACATTTCCTCAACAATTTTTAGTACTGCTTTTGAATGCACAGAAATTACATAACATCAGAAAAAAAGTAAATTGGAAAATAAACTCCATCATCAAGATGGCGTTACTCTGAAAACATTACAGATATGGATAAAAGACAACTGAAAAGAAATTAGAACAATCTTCATGATCTTATCTAAACCAGTCAGAACTATTGCTCCATGATGTGGTGGATCCTTATTTATGTGCTCTTATATAGAGAGCACAGCAAAAGATTTTAAAGAAACTGCAAGCACCAGTGAGAGTGGAGGAGTGCAAGACAGTGGTCATCAGGAAAGCTGAGAGGCAGTTCTGCAGCCTCTGCAGGAGGCTTCTAGATATTACTATAAATTCAGCAATGAACTAAATGACACTTAACAATTCTGGAATCATAGATTTCCATAGTTACTTATTCAGTTCAAACCTTTTGCTAAATGCAAGGTGGTGGTCACAGAGAACATTTTTTGAGTTCCTGCTGTGAACTCCCCGGAGCTGGAGATGCTGGGTGGGGTGGGGGGGAGGTCCCAAGAAGGTCCTCAGTGAAATGGACATTCAGTGGATGCAGGACCTAACATGAATGTCTCTTTCATTGAGCAGCTACAAGGCTTAGCGATATTCTGATTTCAGGGCATGTTTTCTTTGCAAGATAAATTCAGCTTGAATCCACATTTCAGATGATCAAATTTATTGTAATTGGGAAAGTCTGCTTTCCAGCAGAGGATGTATAAAGGATTCAGAAGAATCTAGAGGATCTACTTCTTGCAAATGCACTGACTCCATTTGCACAGCTTTAACTCTTAAACACTTGGCTCCCTCCTGTTACTGTTGTTTTAGGTTGTATACTACAGGGAAGATCTTTCCTTCTAAAATTCCATCTGCTCTTGAAGATTTTGTCTGTGAGGCCATTCACTCATACTTGACTCAAGTTGGCTCTTGCTATATCATTTCAATAATTCATTGCTCAAATATTTATGTGGAAGAGAAGTGTGTATAATTGACATTCTCAAATTCTGAAAGGTCTTCAGCATCATATCTATTTAGAAAAATCAGCAATTAAGCCCTTGCATGTCCTGCATCCTGGCCTGGCTTTTGGGAAATAACTGCAAATCAGGACTGAGCAAAAGACGTTGTGGTGTGTCATCCACATACCAATGGTATCCCAATTAATCTAAACACAGTTTGCAAGACAAACTAACAAACTCAATTTCTGTGGTAATCTGGGCAGAACTCATGCATCAACAACAAAGAGAATGAAAAACAACATCTTTCCATACCTGTTGTTATTTGAATATTAATTTCATCACTTTTTGTATTTTCCTAAAAGCAAGGAATAAAATGTAACAAAATTAGAAAATAGAACTTGGGTGTAACTACAGCACAGTTTTCTAATTGAAATTATTTTAAGAACTTAATTTTTTTTAAATTGAAGGATTCAAATATTCCCCCAGTTTCCATTCAGTCTGGGACAGCACTGAGTGAAAACAAGAAATATTTAATCTGAAAAGAATCAAAATCACAGATGAACAAATCACAAATGAAATTAATTGGAATTCAGGAGCACACTAAAAGTAAATTTGGCTGAATGGTATAAATTTCTTAGGACAAGCAAAGCCGATCGCTTACAGTCATGTGCACGTAACCTAGATCTCTTACTTAGAGAGTTTAATTCAGAACATGCATATAGTCTTGTTACTGCCTTGAGCAAAGATGAAAAAACTGCATAAACAGCAATAACATTTACTCACATCTTCATCTTCAGTATGAGAATTGTCATAGTCTTTCATTTGTGCCTTACTATATAGGCTTCTGAGGATCCACAAGGCTGACAGTAGTACGTATACAGGCCTCAAAAATTGCCAAGTCAAATAAGGCAGGAAAAACAAAGCAGCGATGAGTGTTTGAGGTATCTTAGAAGAGGACAGGCCACTTCTATCAAATCAATATTTTTCTGTAAGGCTTGATGTGTTGGGCTTATGAGGATCTTTTTAAGCACTGCAAATGTCTGTCCATTTTGTTATTCTAAAGACTGCATAGCAGAAGATATGTATATTTTAGTTTGCGGATGACACTTAGGCCTGTATCTACTTGGGAATCTATGAAAGTGCCATGCTCTGCTGAAACAAATGCTGGAAAGAATTGGAGAGGTAGCAGTTTTTTCCTCTTTTTGCCGAATTGCTATTTGTTGCTTTGCAGATATGGCACGTTCTTCTGGCATAAAAGGACAAAAAGTGTCACAAAAATCATAATGCTATCCTTAGCAAAAAGTTCACAGATGAAACACTGGCATCTTGATGATGAATTAAAAAAAAATTATCATGCTGTCATTTGAAAGCAATGTATCCAAGAAAGTGTGGCTGCAATGTAGATGTGGTTCCACTTTTATTCAAGTACTTCGTGACTGTCTATTTTACCTTCCCCATTGAGTTCTTCCATACTCCTATTTGAAAGCCAGAATTCCTACTGATAAGCATCTGTCAAACACTTTGATAGTCAGCTATTCCACGTTTCACAGAGCCAGCTGCCCGACAGAATGTATTCTTAATTCCCCACCTCATTCAGCTTAGGTGAACAAAGTTCATTTCCCTGTAATTGATATTTGGTTTTGTGCATGGCTTTATGGAGGGATTTTAGTAAGCTATAGGATTTTAAAACCAAAACCAAAATGAAACCAGAAATTTGTTTTGAATGCTACCAGATCCATGAAGCCACTATACCTACCTCACGTAGGTTCAAAGAACTGCCCTTGTGCTCTGGAATGACCCTGATACCACGCCTCACAGTAGCAGTAGTAGAAGGCAGGGAACTAATTTTCCTGTGTGAAAGAAATTATTGAAGTTCACTGACATTCTTGTAGATACTGTTTGCTCTCTGGAAATCAACATCATCCAGTGTAATAAAGCATAATAAAATAGTGCCTGAATTGACTCATTAGACTAAGGGTTGTCAGTGTTTTAGAAATTTATCCAAGTGACTAGGCAATATTTACATATTACACAGCCAGCCTTTCCTGTCAGGAGTTTTGAGCAAATTAAATCCATAGCAAATCAAAATTAACACTGATGTTCATCCTCAAGAAGTGAAGGGGGAAAAGCCAATGCCAATGGCTTGTTCTCTTTCATTTTACACAGTGCTTTGTTCTGCAAGTGATTTTCAACTAATTATAGAAGCTTATTTTCAATCTTTTAAGATAATGCTCAGAAACAGGATTCTGTGGAAGAATCTGAGGAAAAAAATTTGTATGTGGCCTTCAATATTTGTGTTTCTGAGTCAAGAAAAGTTCTGACTGTGCTAATGAGAGGTTCTTGCCACATAACTTACACCAGTGTTGCAACTGCTCTGTTTTTGACAAGAGTATCTGAATAACTGGGGTAATGTAAAACCCATATAGAATGTGTGCAGCTAGGGTAGCCCACTTAGAATAATAGAATCATAGAATAGTTTGGGTTGGAAGGGACCTTTAAAGGACTCTCCCTAAAGGAAGGGTCATCTAGTCCAACCCCCCTGCAATAAGCAGGGACATCTTCAACTAGATCAGGTTGCTCAGAGCCCCAACCAATCTGACCTTGAATGTTTCCAGGGATGAGGCATCTACCACCTCTCTGGGCAACCTGTTCAGGTGTTTCACCACCCTCATTGTAAAAAATTTCATTCTTATATCTAAGTCTAAATCTATCCTCTTTTAGTTTAAAACCATTACCCCTTGTCCTGCAACAGGACCTGCTAAAGAGTTTGTCCCCGTCTTTCCTGTAGACCCCCTTTAAGTACTGGAAGGCTGTTAGAAGGTGTCCCTGGAGCCTTCTCTTCTCCAGGCTTTCCTTATAGGAGAGGTGCTCCAGCCCTCTGATCTTTTTTGTGGCCCTCCTCTGGGACTGCTCCAACAGGTCCTTGTCTTTCCTGTACTGAGGACTCCAGAGCTGCACGCAGTACTCCAGATGGGGTTTCACGAGAGAGGAGTAGAGGGGCAGAATCACCTCCCTCGACCTGCTGGCCACGCTTCTTTTGATGCAGTCCAGTATACGGTTGGCTTTCTGAGCTGCAAGCACACATCGTTGGCTCATGTCCAGCTTTTCATCCACCAGTGCCCCCAAGTCCTTCTCAGCAGGGCTGCTCTCAATCCCTTCATCCCCCAGCCTGTATTGATACTGGGGGTTGCCCCGACCCAGGTGCAGGACCCTGCACTTGGCCTTGCTGAACCTCATGAGGTTCACATGGGCCCACTTCTCGAGCCTGTCCAGGTCCCTCTGGATGATATTCTTTCCCTCAGGCATATCAACCACACCACTCAGCTTGGTGTGATCCGCAAACTTGCTGAGGGTGTACTCCGCCCCATTGTCTATGTCATTGATGAAGATACTGAACAGTACTGGTCCCAGTGCGGACCCCTGAGGGACATCACTTGTCACCTATCTCCATCTGGACATCGAGCTGTTGACAACTACCCTCTGGATGTGATCATCCAACCAATTCCTCATCCACCGAACTGTTCACCCATTAAATCTGTATCTCTCCAATTTAGAGGGAAGGATGTTGTGGGGGACTGTGTCAAAGGTCTTTCAGAATTCCAAATAGATAACATCCGTAGCTCTTCCATTTTCCACTCATGTAGTCAATCCATCATAGAAGGCCACTAGATTGGTCAGGCAGGACTTGCCCCTACTGAAACCATGCTGGCTGTCTCAAATCACCTCACTGTCCCCCATGTGCCTTAGCATAGCTTCAAAGAGGATCTGTTCCAAGATCTTCCCAGGCACAGAGGTGAGGCTGATAGGTCAGTAGTTCCCTGGGTCCTCCTTTCTACTCTTTTTAAAAATGGGTGCAATTTTTCCCTTTTTCCAGTCACTGGGGACTTCACCTGACTGACATGGCTTTTCAAATATCATGGAGAGTGGCTTGGCAACTACATCAGTCATTTCCTCAGGACTCTGGGATGCATCCCATCAGGACCCATAGACTTACGTATGTTCAGGTTCCTAGATGGTCACAAACCTGATCTCTTATAGTGGGAGGAACTTGGCTCCAATAGTCCCTGCCTTGTGGCCCATCCACTTGAGAGGTGTGGGGAGAGAGGTTGCCAGTGAACACTGAGGCAAAAATGTTGTGGAGTACCTCAGCTTTCCCCTTGTCCATTGTTACCAATTTGCCAGTCTTGCTCATCAGAGGGGAATGGTACACTTTCTTTTACCTTCCTTTTCTGGTTGACATACCTGTAGAAGCCCTTCTTATTATTCTTTG
>VYZM01011914.1:12853-36098 GCA_013398915.1 Dromas ardeola | reverse complement strand
TTCTGCTCCCTTGTCTCTGAGGGCAGTTTCCCAGGGGGTCCTATAGTCTGACTCCTTGAAGAGCTGGAATTTTGCTTTCCTAAAATTCAGGGTCCTGACTTTAGTCTTCGCCTGACTCGTATATCTCAGAACTACAAACTCCATCATTGCATGATCACTGCAGCCCAGGCTGCCTCCAATCTTGATGTCACCAATTAGCTCACTTGCCATTGGTGACCATCAGGTCCAATATCACATCTCCTGTGGTGGGGCTGTCTATCACCTGGCTTAAGAAGTTATATCTTTGATGCACTCCAGGAGTCTCCTGGATTGCCTACAGCTTGCCAGACTACTTTTCCAGCAGATGTTGGCATGGTTGAAGTCCCCCAGCAGGACGAGAGCCTGCGAGCATGATGCCTCCTGTAGCTGAAGTAAGAAGGCTTCGTCAATGGGCTTCCCTTGATCAGGCAGCCTGTAGTAGACACTCTTCACACTCTATCCATTTCTTGATGTAGAGGGCAATGCCTCTGGCCCTCCTTCCTCACCTGTCCCCTCTGATAGCCACTGGTAGCCGCACTCCAGTCATGGGATTTGTCTCACCAGGTTTCAGTTACAGCAACCAGGTTGTAGCTTTCTGGGAGCATGGTTGTAGCTTTCTGGGAGCAACAAACATCCTCCTGTTTGTTGCCCATGCTGTGTGCATTGGTGTAGAGGCACTTCAGCTGAGCTGTCAGCTGTGTCACCTTCTTAGAGAAACATCCATTAATTCCTTCGGGGTATTTCACTGCTGTATCTCTCTTGGTTCCAGTTACATCAGGGTCCCCTGTCTCATGTCTGTAAGAATAAGTGTGCTGCAGTGTAGCCAACACGTCTCAGAGCAACAGGCTGCGGGCCCTCTCTAGCACCTCGTCCCTCTAACTGTTGCCTGTAGTCCCACAGCGTGTCACAGGCAAGCCTGATATTGCCCCCCTCCCCACTCAAGCCGACTTGAATTTGAACAGATGGCCATGATTTTGTAATTTTTCAGTGTTTGATTTTACAGGCTTGCTAGCATTCTTAACGCATTGTGTGTGCGTATATGATCACAGTCAAATTTATCCCGGTACCTTCCCAGTATATACAAAACATCCTACGCCTATATTATTCAAAGTCACTGTAGGATCCTTCAGCTTAAGAATAATCAGAACTTTTCTTGATTTATAAAAAATTATATTTGTGAATTGTAATCACAACATTTTTAATTTAGCTAGAATTTCTTAAATTGATCATTAAGCTTTAATGTCAAAAAGAAAATTTATGTTCAATTAAGTGGCACTAGTTCATTTAGGTGTGTAGTAAATGCATAAGCTACTTGAAGGTTTTAAAGCAACGTAAGTCCATAAACCATCCTTATGATTCAGGAGAGCAAAAAAGCTGCCTAATTGCTTAAGACCTTATAGCCACATAAGTATTTAAACCATACTGAGTCCTTTTGGCTACCATTGCCCTTGCATATCCATTGGAAGACAAGCACTTCTGAAGTTATGTACATGTGCCATGCCTTTCTCTCAACGTGAGCGTATTTGGCTAAAGTTCTGTTCTCCACCCAACACTACCAACCTATGCCAGCTTCTAATTTGTTTTAAGATGAAACTTGAGGCTGCGCACTTCAATGAGCTTGCCTCTCCTTGTTTGCTGAGAGTATCTAATATCATGAGGATTGTATCAGGTTTAAAATAAAGAAAAAGCCTGCTGCCACACAGAGTTATCACACGGAGATAAGCATAAAAGAAGGTACACTACACAGGAAAAATAATACCTGACAAAAGCTGACTTGTGTTGAATTCTTCAACAGAGTCGAGACTTATGAGGTCATTTAGAGGACAAAAGGATAGGTGACTGGAGTGGTGAAAAAAGAATATATAATATGGATTGATAAACTTTACAGAAATTTAAGGATGGGAAAGCTAATTAACTGTTGGAACTCGAACTGATTACATACAAAGAATATTTCAATTTAAAAGAGCTATCTCGGAGAAATGTTACGTCAGTTTACTACGACAAAATTCTAAATGACTGAACCTGTCCTGGGGGAAGATAAAATGCACACAGTTACCTGGAAGTGAAAGCACTCTGTACAAGGAATAACATGGCATTGACTCCAGATGCTTGAAGAACTGAAACCTGGCTGTCTTCATTAATTTTACACCTGCAAATAAAGATGTTTGTACAGGATGTGTCATATAGGCTGCGTATTGATCCCAGAAAAAGTTGCAGACTTTATTTGTAATCTAAAAAATTAAAAATTTCCTTTCCCAGAATGTATGTCATCTAGAAGTTTTAGACACAGTTTTTCAGAATGAGTTAATCAGTTCTGATGGATTAATGCCAGTGAAGAGTAGGTACAGAATGTGCCTATGCCAGGAAAAACAGGAACCTGATGGAATGATGAACACTTCATTCAGCCGAATATTTTCTTGAGAATTAGTATTTAAGAGAAAAGTGAAGTAATATGTTGAAGTTAACTACCTAAGTTAATGTTAGAAAAGTAACTTATTCCTGGCATTTAAGCCAGTCGTGTGAACCCTGGGTAAAATACTCTACTTAAAAAGCATTGATTTCCCTGTCTTCCATGCATTCACATGAATTGGGTCCCTCATATATCAGGAGGCAAAAGTAAAGGATGAGACAGAGCCAGAACTGCAGGTAAGTTTTGATTATTTCCCATGGCACAGAAAAACTCAGCTCACTTTCTCACAAACATGCCGATTTTACACATGAAGGATGCTGTGAAACTATTGGGTAGGATAGATAAATATTGACTTTGTATGGTCTTAAAAGGCATGTTTTCCATCACCAATACAGAAATACTGCTGTGCTGCTCCACTCAGTCTAACCAGACATGTTGTCATTGTTCACTTTCCTGATGTAACAGCTTAATCCACATGAGAACGTCTGGAACCATGCTACACTCCCTTTTTGTCGCTTTCTGTGAAAGGTTTTTACTCCCAAACCTCCAAAGTCACTTCAGATTTCTCCTTGTTGAATGTGTATTCTAGTCTTCTAGGTATAGACAATGATACTGATAACATAGCATATCTGCCATTATCATCTGAAGTGGCATTATTTCCAGATGTCCTCCCAAACATGAAACCTCCAAATTAACGACGGTTCTACAGCTCAGTAGCAGCCTCTAGTCAATGACAGAGTGACTTACATAGTGAAAGTTTCCTTCAGTGGCAGTGCTGAGTTATGTTAAAACACTATTCTTAATTACATCATCCCTTTCCCAAATGAATCTCTGTCTTAATCACTTCTCCTACCTGCAATGTCAGGACTAGTTAGCAAAGTAATTTGCAGTGGAGGGGCAGGGGGGGGACAGATAAATTGCTACTTTAACTCTTGCTTGTCCATCACCCTTTACAGTTCGGTATCTTAGAATTTCCAGTATGCCATTTGAAAAGTTTGTATGAAATACTGGAGATCAAAATGCCTCCATGATAGCAATACTTACAGGCATCTCACAGAAGCAGATTCAAAGTCCCACAAAATTATTGCACCATCCGCACTTCCTGTAGCTATCAAACTGCATCCTTCTACTTTTAAAACATCAAAACACTTAATTTCCACAGAAGGTACAAAATTCTACAAAGAACATTAAAAAAAATTGAGTAGGAGCAATGTGGACACTAGAAAGTGAAATGTTTAACTGTTAATTTAATAAGATGCCTAAATTTTCAATGTCTACAGCAACTGCATATTCAATGCTTTTCTAATAGTATTGTATTTGAGCTACACAGAAGCACCAGAAGGAAGCAGGGAGTGATAGTACTGGGAGAGTCCCTGCAGCAGAGGAGAGGGCCCTCCACCTGCCAACCTGACCTGCTGTCTGTGGCACATCTGCAATTAGATTGTGTAAAAACAGCTGTAAGAACTGAAGATTAATCAGAAGTAGGTAACTATAGAAATACTCTAATCAGGTGAAAGGAATAAGTCACTGAACAGAGATGTAATGACCTTTCCATAAACATCGTCCAGATATGTTACAAAGTTAGTGAAATTATATAAAACAAAACTGAAGTCTCATGGACTATTCAAATTAAACTGGTCAACAATTGAAACATAAATTTGGCATCTTATTTTACCAAAGCAGTAGAAAGAGAAAATGGAATCACTTTAACACCCAGCTTGATCTTTATGTGCCACTATTACTGAAGGTCAGTCTATCTATAGTAATGAACAGCATTTCATTTCTAGAAGAATTCATACGAGAACCTTAACTAACTATTTTGTGCAGGAATGTGAAGTGTGTATTCAGAGCATCTGCTTAATCATGGCGACAGCCATGCAATGCATTGTTAGGCAGATATAGCGCTTAGAAACCATCACCTTTTACATGATTTATTTTAGACCTTCAGTGTACTGAAAAGTTTGGAACACTTACTTGGTTTTTATCCTGTCATTCAAACATTAAATCCTTGAGGGCACAGTAAACATTTTAGTTCCTAATCTTCTGTAAATGATGTGGAACTTTGAAGTGTTTCTCACCTCTGTATCAGTCCTCGGAGAACTGGTGTCAGGCAGCAGCTGAATATCCGGAAACAATTCATGTGTTTGTAGGGTGTCAGGCTTCAATGAGAGAGACACAACTGGATTCCTTCGTGGAAATGACACTGACTCAGGAAGCATCCATGTGACATACATATATGATTGAAGTGAGTTACCCTATTAAAATAATTGACTTAATGGAGGAGGAACAAAAGGATTTCTCTATTCATAAGAAAATGATCAGCAAGCGTGTCCCAAAAGCTTGTTTCTGTGCCAAACTACAAAAACCATTACAGACTTCACCTGGCATGTGCCTATGCTGCAAACTGAAGCGCCAGACAGAGATATTCCAGCTCACTTTAAATTACCTGCTGTTACATTAGAAGCTGTCCAGCTGTGGAGTTCAGACCTTCTGATTTTATGCAGTTTAACTACCCTTTTAAAGTCTCTTTAGTTATACCTGCTTATTTTATTAACATTGCTTGTCTCCAGTTCATATCTACCGCACCAGCAAAACTGGTGGTTTTTCCAATTGCGTGAGAAGAACAAGCCATGGTTCAGCCATGGCACCAAGTCATTGATTCCTCCCCATTGTGCCTAGAGGTGACTGGGAGTTACCTTGGTAGTTTTTGCGCCTGTAACAAATTCACTTCAGTATTTAGTTTCTGCTTTAACCTCAATATTTCTGTCCATTTTGGGAACTGGTACTGAAACAATATTAATGTACTTAGGTTCGTATAGACTTGGAGGAGATTCAGCTCTTTACCAGCCTGTTTGTCAAGGGATACATTTACATTTCATAAATGGTTTAACATTTTCAGTAGTAACACTGGGGGGCAACTGGTGTGATGTACTATTTCAGAAAAAATCTGAATATCAAAAGCAAACTCTCTATAAAACAGCTATTTATTTGCAGGAGGCTTAAAAGTGATAAATTATTTACCAAGATGAGAACTTGTATGTTTTTATCCCCTAAATGTATCATCTGTCTAATAAAATTTATTACTTCTCCCCACAAACTTTGTTCCCTTGCACATAGTAGCTTTAAAGAGAATTTTGTCCCAAGTAAAACATTCCAATTTGAGGAAGAAAATTCTAACCAGTCTCAGCTGCTGGTGACCCAGAAACTCTTTAAACAGGGTAAACATTCTCTAAAATAACAACAGTAATATGTTAAAGCTTTTACCTTAAAAGATCTAGAACTACTGAAACCTCGATCACAAATAGAAAAAAAACATCAATGTGCCATTATAGGAAGTGCATGGAAAGAAATTATCAGAATGCTGGAAACCAGCGAGGGACTAATGAACGTATAAACACTTAGACAGTAAAGCAGAAAGCTAATTTGATGACATGCAGAAAATGGATTGTTCCTTGACAGCTTCTAAAAGTTTGTCTACTAATCAATGGAAAAGTCTTATTTTATCTCGAAAATTAGGAGCTACCAAACGAAAACAGAAAAAAAAATAAATTATATAACTATATTTGAAAAACCTGAATGATTTTCATTTTCCCACTCTGCTCCAAAACAAGAAGTGCATGTTGACTCTCAACAGCCTTCAGATAAACTATCTTCAGCAGACGACATTCATCTTTGCTGTGCTGGGCCAAAGGCAAGGCTTTAACTTCCTGCCCACTTTCAAACTCCCAAATTTTCACAGTTCCTACACAAGGATAAGAAAGATATACAGAAGGGAATTAAATTTCAGCAATAACCTGTGCTTCAAAGTCAGAAATTTGAACTGAATCAGACAGGGAAAGGAGAAGAAAAAAGAAAATCCAATTGAAGGTTCAGAGCCAGGTCACTAATCTTTCAAAAGCTGTAACAGGAAAGCACCCTTAGGGACACAAAACTTACCAGAAAACACCTTCACCACTAGTACCACCATTTTTCCATCTTTTTCCATGTCAGTTTTATGCTGCAGCTCAAAGGACAAAAGAAAGACCACTGCCATCTCACTTCTATTTCTGGACTAATGCTATCAGAGAGTAAGCAGAGTGGTGGGGCAGTCAGGCAGAAGACTGCAGGTTCTGAGCTACAGCAAGGAGCAGAGGGACCTGGTTGCTGGACTTGTCCCACAGAGTTAGTGAGGAGAAGGAGCTAGAGCATTATCTTAAGTGAAGCAGTTACTACATATGGCTCCACATTTGTAAGACTTGATAGCATTCACCTTCTGTCATGCTCTTAAGATCCATAAAGGGTAGAGTCTCTGCTCCCAAGTATAAATGAGAAACATTAGCCAGAATGCTGTGTGGAAAAGGCCATCTCCTCTTTATGTGAGGTAGCTTTCATATATTTCATATATTTTAATAGTTCAGGTATGTACTCTTGAACATTTGAATGTAAGAAGAATTATTCAGACGTGTTAACAGATTACAAAATTATCAAAGTTTGGGTCAGAATTCAGTGAGACTCTTGTGTATTGGAGAGGTCTTCTCACTTTTCCTAAAACTGGTGCACCTGAAATAACACAAGCAAAAAGTTCAGGAAACAAGTAGCTATATATATTCTAATGTTCAGTGCCTGCAGAAAATATAAAATTGAGCTTAGATACTATAAAATTGAAAAACAACCTTTCTCCATCTGCAGCCATTTAGTTACAGTGTGGTACACAGATTTAGGTCCTAACTCCCATGAGGAATCATCTTTTCAGACCAAGAGCTTTGCAAATAGTCTTCCATAGAGCAATAGGCTAGCAAAGTACCAGAGCTCAAGCAGCCAAGAATAACCTTTCTATGAATCACCTATCAAATAAAACCCGACCAAGACAATCCTCCCCCCCTGCTGCCTTTTTCAGCTGTGCATTCCTTTCTGTGCATACTTCCTCCCATCTTGGAAGAAAGCCAAAAGTCATTCTTCTGTCACTCAGACAGTCAAGGCAGAGTCCTGTCTGCTCATGTCACATGGCATTTTAAATAAATGTATTAGAAATGTGGTGATTACTTAATTGGTTTACCATTACATGCCCCAGTAGCAAGAAAAAAACCATTTATTTCAATGGCAGCACAGGTCACTTCAACATTCAGCCCATGCGCATCTTCAATCTGATATATTTGATATCCCGTTTCTAGGTCCCAGACCTGAAAAAAATAAGATGGTAATTATTTGTACTACAGCCTCTAAAAAACTAATCACACAATGTGTTCTAGTATAATTGGAGACAGACGAATACTTCCAAGAGCAAATTTTGACATCCCATGAAATAGGTTCTCTGTTACAACAGCACATTACCATGTTCTTTTACTGAAATACCAGTGTAATTTCCCTGAAAATGTCCCTCTGCCCAGAGAAGCAATTCTAGCAAGGGGAGGCTCTATTTAGTATGTTATGAGAAAGACCCTTGTTAAGTCAGGGAGACTGTTGTTAAATATAATGAGTTTTTAGAGTGCAAAAGCAAGGAAATCTAAATAGAAAGAATGGTTAGAGCTATAATTTCTATGCTGAATATCACAATGAGGCTTTTCATAAACATTTTGTCCCAAAATGTAGGAACAACTACATCTGATCATTATCTAGTCCTTTTGGGAATTTGCACTGTCTGCAGCACTAAGTGCCCAAAACTATCTTGTCATTGTAATGGTGTTGTAGCCACTACAGTCTAAGGAAGGTAGGGTTTACAGTGAGAAATAACACCTTTACCGAGTGTATAAAATGAACAAACCTTTACACAAACAAGGCTTTCTCCACAGGAATAGCATGCATCACCAGCTGGCCCAATAAGAGATGCTACCTCTCCCTACAAATCTTGCCATCTAACCCCTTCAAGGGGGTTAATGAAAACTGCAGGTCCTTGGTACCTCTGATGACCATTGTCACACTGTTAATTACACCAGTAATGATTCATTTTATTAATCTGTGGGTTTTCTGACACTTGCATGGCAACTATTTTTTAGTGGTTCAAATGCAAATGGTAAAGTTAACAGGCAAATTGAATCTTTTCATTCATGTTTCAACACAGACAGAGCTGTGATAAAAAGTGTTAAAAGTGATCTTCACCACTTTATTTTTCTTGTTAACTGGTTATTATATTCAACACTTCTCCCTCACTGTATGAAATCCTTAAGGCTCAGAACAACATGTTCTTGGAAATTATTTGAATGAGAAAAGGATCTACAGAAGGTCAGCAGATTGGCTCCAGAACTGCTAGCCAAATAGAAGCAGATCAGAGAAAAGAATAAGAAGTGAAACACGAGGATAAAAAATCAGAGTTTATATTTGGGGCACACTGTATGTGCCAATGAAACTTTTCAATTTTAGTGAAGGAAGGCAGCATTTTTTTCACAGTCCTGTTTTTACAAAGTAACGTTTTTCATGTTTTATACCAACCCACAGAATGTCTACAGTACACGTTTATATTCTACTAAGCTTACTGGGACTCAAGCACTTCCTAAACTTTAAAGAGAAGCTTATTAGATATGCCTTCTGAATTGACGAATAATGTGTAATTGTGCTTGCATGAATTGCTGATTGAATGTACAATTTGACATCATGGCAGTTAAAATTTTCCATTGTAGCTACAAAATAGCCAATGGACTTCCACTACTATTGCTGTACTTGCAAGAATCCATTGCAGGAATAGGTGAAGTGTACCTGTTCAGCCAAAGGAAATAAAATTACAACTAAATCCAGCACCTCCAAAGCCTTGCTCAATCTGCCTGGTGCTTGCAGTGCAATTATGTCAGTGCAGGTCAGGGAAGTAGTTTTCTGACAAAAGTAATGCTGCTGAGCCGAAATAGTTTATTCATCATGGCTACCACTTCCCTGGAGAATTTGAGCACAAAAATAGCCAGAAAACCAACACTATAATAACACAATAATAACACCAATCACTTATCTAATTGCCCAGTAACTTACTTGTAACAAAAAACTGAAACTTTTCTTTTTCAGTTTAAATGATGACAACTTACACTCACCTTCAGTATTGACTCAGAGCAGATAGTGAGAACCTGGTGAAAAGCCGTGTTGTAAATCAGAACATTGATGCTTTTCTCATGTGTCTGTGGCACATGTCTTGTGTCTTGTATCATATGAGTTAGGGGATAAATATCAATGACAGCTGAACCTGCACAGAGTGAGAGGAGTGAGAATATACAGATTTTGTGTATAATACCAGTAACTTTCCCTGGATATAAAAAGATTTTTATGTAAACCGTAGGGTTAATTTGAGTTATTTTGAAGAAAATAAGGAATATTTTCTGTTTCTTGAGAATATCTGTTCTCTAAACCAGAAAACATTCACACGTGCTCCCCACAAAGCACCACTTAAACAATGGCTAAGTATTTACCTGCCTTAAACAACCACCTGCCCACTTTTGATGGGATTGATACCCGGGCTCCAAATCACTAGGAGCCATAAATCCCCCAGTCTCAGAGTGGGTTGACGTGGAATGGAATGAAACCAAATAAATAAAACTCTAATTCACAGATATATCACTAAAATAAAGTCTGGTATCCGCTTTCTTAGAGATAAAGCAATTCTATCTGCAGGCAATGACGATGTCTTTCCAGTATCTTCGTTTATATGGCACTGCAGGTCTGAATGGTGTTTTCCAGACACCTTCTAGTGCTCTCGGATCAGAAAGGGTTGAAAAGACAGAGGTGCAGATGGGGAAGACAAGACAAAAGAATGGACAAGGTTTTTACAACGCAGGCTCACAAGCCAGACTACACATGCAGCCTATTTCAGTTCCAGTATTACTACGGTTCTACCAGTAGAGGAGCAGCAGTCATCAGCGAGTAGGCAGCAAAGGAGGACTTGGTGTAACTCCAAGCATAGGGGCCAGCAGCTTGAAAAAGGCGCAGAAGGAAAGCTGTGGCAATATTCAAATGAAGCATGAAGGTGAGCCGTGATTTATGGATGTTAGTGAACTAATAACTGAAAATCTCCTCTGTAAAGTCAGGTACTTGAATGAGAATGAATGAGAATTCATTCACCCACATACAGCCTCAATCTCTTGCCCTCTTCAGGGACAAGGAGACATTCACTTAGTCTTTTAATGGAATCATTAACAGAATCCAGGACCAGATTTTTACAGATATTTAGGCACTGCTCCAATCATTGTTTATTAGGGTAAAGTTACCTCATTTTGTCAAGGTACTACATTTATCCATGTAAAATGCCTACCTTACTAAGCCTTGAAAATCTCACTAACTCAAATTTGAACTGAAGATCATATCTGTATCCTTTAGTGATTAAAAATCTTTACAAAACTAGACTGATTAATATTCCGCGCATTTTTTAAATAAGACCTAGAAGCTGAAGTTTGTTAAGCTTTGCAGTGCTTACCAAATGCCTAAATATGTATAACAATGTGTGGACTCTAGTCCAATGTATATATTTAGGCTTCTAAAACAGGTTTATTGGCACAAAGATTCAGCAGACACTACCAGGTCACTGAAAAGAAAATGTTTCACGTTCATCTTCTTAGATTTGACAAGTTTTTCAAGCTTTGTGCCTTGTTCCTAAACCAAGGACAGAAAAAACTGTCTCCAAAGCCCATGACCTTATTTGCCTGGTATGCCTCAGGCCTCTATAGCCCCAGAACAGTTTTGAAGCTGTTTTTTTTCAGCGACTATGTCTCTGGGACAGACAAACGCTGCCAGTTTCCAGAGTCTCTACCTTAGATACAGAAGGCTAACATCCTCAGTGACACTGGTGAAGCTCTGGTCCCTCAGAGGTTCCAGGCTCCCTGCTAGAGAGTCAGGAAACAGAGCCCAGAAACCTCAGATGAGTTCCCACGATGTTTCATTCCTGATCAATCGTACAGTGTGTCTGTCGACACCACAGGCTGTGTGTCTCTCTACACTTGTGAGAGCTCCACAGAGACTATACTTTGATCTCCAAATGGGAGGAGGGTGCTAGAGGAATCATTAGGGGAATATCAGCAACTTAGTAGCTTTCAAGAAATGACAAAGCTACAGAAGAATGTCTGTAGCTTAATTTTTCTAAGGAAGGCTCACCTTGCTTTCCTCATTTCTTCTGGTTCCTGTTGTTAATTCCCATGTTGCATATTTTCATGCATATTTCTATATTGAAATTAGCACCTTAATTAGTCTTAATGTCCAAATACCCTTACCTCCCAGTATTCTGTGCATCTCATATACCTTATTCCTGTACTCAACTTCAGTTGTATGTAATCATAAAGGAAATTGCATTCTAGGAGAAGGGGGATGGATGCTTTCACATATCAATTGCAGTAACATACCAGTGATAAGTGTGCCACGATCATCGTCAAATACCATGGCAATGGTCTCTATCTCTCCAGGACTCCCTTGATTATCATGGAAGACCTGCAGCAGTGAAAGGGTCTGTATATCCCACACTCTAAAAATCTAGAGGGAGACAGAGGGGAGAAAATCTAGGACTGTATCATGTATTGCATTGGATTTCCAACTACTTTTTGTTTCTATGACAGCAATATTATATCCTCCAATGAAAATCACATTGTTAAGCATGGTACACCCCCAAATAAGCATGGCAAATACCAAAGGCATCTGTATCCCCATTTTACTAAGAATAAAAGGCACAGAAAGGCTGAGTTTTGTAATCTTGACCTGACAAGTCCACAGCAGAACCAGATCTCCTGAGATATTTGTTCTACTCCTTAATGACAAGATGACTCGTGTGATATTTTTCAGTCACATATAGATAAATTCCAAGAGTTTAAAAACTTGTATTTGAACTGGACAATTAAACAGTGTGCAACAGTACAAAGATAAATTTCAGAGGGTTCTAGATAAAGGAATTTCTGAAATCTTTGATTGACAGCAGATGTTGGAGCAAATCAGGATAAGAACACACTGCAGAAGGATCATTTTTATGCACATATAGCTCTTTTGCTCTCCATAAGCAAATGCTATCGATCACAGTTGGCATACTATCCTGTAAGGAACACGAGACATATTAGATACCTTTGTTCTTACTTTTGATTTCAACAGAAAACACAACACTTGCTTTAAACTCTCGAATTACTTGTCAATAATTATATGTTAAAAACACTTATTCATCTTGCCCTATCAAAAGCTGCGTTGAACTTACTGCTATCCTGTGCAAACTGCCCTTAACCCTGCAAGACATCATGATATAATTTCACAGATCCCATGGTTTTTAGTGTTGTGTATTTCCCTGCAAGATAATCTTGCTATGCTCTCAAAAGTTCCTCTGTCATCACCTCTGCCTGCAATTCTTATTCAGCTGCCAAAACTGTGGTGAGTTTTATATAGGTATCTATGCAAGTTATTTGTATTTTTTCAATTGCGTTATGAAAAGGCGGGGCTGCATTTTTAATTGGGATTTTAACACAAAGACACATGTTGGTACAATGCTCCCATCGGTACTGGAAGTATTGTGGGTGCTTACAAAAGTCATTGAATCTTTGGATTAAATGCTCCATAAAATGTAAGTCCATAAACCACATCAGCACAAACCCATGAAATAGTCCACTGAATTTGATAACTGAGCTGTGTCTCAGACAGAAATATCACATGAATAATTCTGCTTCCTGTGCTATAGTCCCTGGTGGTCTTCCTCTCTCAGCTGTTCCTTATTCTTAACTTGGTCACTCAGTGGCTTTTCTTAGGTGATCTTGATGCAGTTAGTCAAATTCTAACTTCATAGTCCTGTCCAGGAAGCATGAAGCAGCCAGCCTGCCCTGACTGGGGCTGGGTGGCAGTTTCTCTAAAAGAGCAATAATTTTGGGAGATCTAATGAGGATCCATTCACTCCCCTTGGTGAATCCATGCTGGGTGCTTCTGATAGCCCTCTTTTCCTCCACATGCCTTGAGATGATGCCCAGAACAAGCTGTTCCATCATCTTTCCAGGGATGGAGGTGAGGCTGACCGGCCTGTAGTTCCCCGGGTCCTCCTTCTTGCCCTTTTTGAAGACTGGAGTGACATTGGCTTTCCTCCAATCTTCAGGCACCTCTCCTGTTCTCCAGGACCTTTCAAAGATGGTGGAGAGCGGCCCAGCAATGACTTCCGCCAGCTCCCTCAGCACTCTCGGGTGCATCCCATCAGGGCCCATAGACTTGTGAATATCTAATTGGCCTAACTGGTCCCTCACTTGATCCTCCTCAACTCAGGGAAATTCTTCCTCTTGCCCCGTTACTTTCTCTAGAAATGCTGGCAACTGGTAGAAGAAAGATGGATTAAATTATCATTAAATACATTTGATTTGCAAAGTAATTTCTTTTAGCTCATCTTGCCTAACACCAAGCTAGAAATCTGACAGGAAGAACTCTGAGGAAAAACCAAGAACATGACATCTGTTAACCCCATAAAGAAAACACTTACAATCAAGTTCACTGCTGAAAACTCAGAAAATTCACTTCCTTAATATTATTCACCTTTTAATACAAAGATCTTTGAAGAACTAAAACAGCCCTGAGAAATACTTTGTCTGCAAATTTGGGATTGCATCATTTTACTTCTGCAGAGTACCACTAGTATCTGTCCATTTGATCACAGAAAAGCTTTTTTTTAATATGTATAACTACTTCAGGGAAAATTTTTGTTTTACACCTATAAACAGAAAAAGTAAGTGGTTTTCCAAAAGACACACAGCAAATCATAGTCTGAAACATAACCCACAAGTTTTGACTGTTTCAGCTTTCCTCACCATAGCTCATTCCTTTCTTCATTTTGAAATGTACTTAGTTTTCTGTTGAAGACAGCATGTGCCCATCCGTTATAATTCACAGGCAGCATGTTGTGTCCTTAAAAATGCTTTTGATAATGAGGAATACTTTTGTGCATATGTTCATGTTATGAAAAGTTGATTGCAATTGCCAGGAATGATTTATTCCAAAGAAACACACTATACAATTAAGAATGAATGTTTGTTACTCTGAATGTTATAAAATACTGAAGTATCTCTGTTTTTTTCACCTAAAAAAGGATCTCAGCAGGGAAAAGACACCATTGTTAAAAATCCCAACCAAATAGAAGACTGTTCACTCTTTGCAGAATAAAAATAAAGGAGACAGTAATGGGTGGAAATTATTCAGGGAGATAGATACACAGATTTTGAGATTATTGTAATTTCCAGCAGCAACCTGATTTTAAAGGAAGCTACAGAGGATCCAGCAAAATTCTGAAAAGGAAGGGAAGAAAAGAAACAGATACACTGATCAGTGTAAACACAGATGACCTTTGGCACCAGAGAGAAGTTCACACATGAGTGTTTCAGAATTTTAAGTAGAAAGAAAATTTCTCATTAATATCTTGTTTGTTTTCAGGAAAACTCAAAAGGAGAAGGCTCTAATGAACTTCTTACTGAGGCTAAATTTTCTCTGAGACAGCACTGAGTCAGAAGAACCATGTCCATCATATTAGTCTGGTTGACTTCTGATTACATTTCAGGAGTTTGCTCAGACATGCAATTTCTAAAGTATACAAAAAAGAGCTTTCGGGAGAAATAGTGAGAAGGCTTGAAAAAGGAAATCCTTGAAAAAGGAAGTCCAGTTGAATAGAAAAAATGATGAAACTGTTCATCCAGCTGACAGTAGACCAGCAAAAATAGAAAGAAGAACTGGTGATGAAAGTCGATAAAGTTAAGGCAATGTTGCAGGTAGATCTCCAACCTCAGTTCTGGCACAGTCACAATTAGAGCATGTAAAAAGAGCTGTAAGAACTGAAGATTAATCAGAAGCAGGTATCTATGGAGATACTCTAGTCAGGTGAAAAGAATAAGTCACTGAATGACCTTTCCATAAACATTATCCAGATCTGTTTCAAAGTTAGTAAAATCATACAAAACAAAACTGAAGACAGACAATTCTAATAATCTCATGGGCTATCCAAGTTAAATTGATCAACAATTAAAACATAAATTTGACAGCTTATTTGTCAAAACAATAAGAAAAGAAGATGATTTTACAGCATAAGTGAATGTAAGAGCCTTTTGCACTATTTCTTGCTGCTTGTTCAGCTATTAATGCCAGTACCACATTAAGAAAATGCAGTCACTTAAAGTGACAGGAAAAACCTGGACACATCACAGCGTTGATGAATCTCTTCCCTTCCTTCTGGCCTTCTTCTTTTCCCAGCCCATGGGCAGGGATGGGGAGATTACAGAAACCACGGTTCCACATGAGTAACTCCCACACAAGGCATCACCAGCATGGCCGCGAGATATAATGTCACTGCTGCTCATCTGCATCAGCACACATGACTGTGCATGAATTCATGCATGAAGAGCGGCAACAAAAGGCGTGCTTATTTGGAAATTAGGTGACTAGGGGGAGTTGCCTTAGGAATGTTTTGTTAATAGTAACATTGCTGTTGTCCTTATTTATTGAAGAACTTCCCACAGCAGCCTGACAAATGCCAGGAATCCCCGAAGCCCTCTGAAAACACATTCTTTATGCCAAAAGGCTTCTAGACTGTGTCTTCTGGAATCACAGAATACAGACTATATTCAAGCAAACAAAACACATTATGGAGGAGGGGGAGCGTGGAGAGGAGGAGCTTCAAGTGCTTTTGGAAACAACTTACAGCAACATTATATGAACAACACTGGCTTACATTCATGAAAACCTGGTTCTGTTTGGGTGCTAGCAGAACACCCACAGATACACCTTTTTTAAGAGTTAGCAGAGCAGGCATTCTTGCCTGTGTTCCCACAGCCTCCTTCACACAGTCGGTAACAGGCACAGAGGGGCACTCGAGGAATGCACGCTGCCTCTCTTTCCTATCGTCTTACTGCCACAGCTTTAGCAAACTACTCTGTTATCCTCTCCAGGACCACAGTCTGGATCACTTCCCTCTGTTCTGGGTTGCTCTTCTTGTGGCTTTCATTTTTCAACCCAATGACAAAACCACATAGTTACAGATGGAATTTCCACAGACACTAAGCAAAATTGGGAACCAAATCCCTCCAGAATTCAGTGGGAGTTCTTGCCAAAGCCTTCTGAAATCCCTTAAAAAGTTTAAATGTGTATATTTGCATACATAAACACTTTTCTCTTAGGCACTACCTTCCTTCAGGCTGTAAAATTCATAACATAGAAAAAAGCTTGAACTATCTTTTCTATTCCGGTCTAAAGCCTATGTTTTATGAGCATGTAAAAACAGCAACATCCCTCTCATATTTTTCCTAATACACATACACAGACAAATGAGGAGCAAAAGATTCATCTTACCAACTAAAATGGGAACAGCAGAGGGAGACAGAACAAAGATGGGAAACAGGACAAGACAAATTTGGTAAATTAATATCCTACATGCTCTCAGTGCAATAAAGTTCAGGCTCAGGAACACTGTATCCTGCTGGGTTATTATGAGGAGGCCACTGTGGAAACATGCTTTGGCTTTGGAAGAAGTGAATCCTCTTCTGCTCTTTTCTGTCTGTAATTAACTGAGAAGAAAAAGACTAAAGAAGTCCATGATTTGCTGACACCCCTTCCCCCACACCAAGAGATACTACCTTCAAATTACTGCTAGTAAAGAATAAGAAAGTGACCTTAAAACACTGCTCTAAAGAAAATATCTCAGCAACTCTCAAGAGAAAGCAGTAACTTCCTTTTAGTGCTTCCAAACTCTCATATCCCTGCTGATACTTTTTGTAAATTAAGGAAAATTGGTTTTTGGAAAAAGAGATAACTTTCCTCAGTTTTCCAAAATGATGATGCTACAAGTCGTTAAAACAACTTATGAAAAAACACCTGTGCAAGAAGATCCAAAATCCAACTACTCTTGAGGCAGAAAGAAGTTGCACTAGCCACAGCATTCACTGTAGGCATAGGCAGGAAGAGTAAGCAACAATTAAAGTTGATATTCTGGTGAAGTCTTTAGTTTATCTGCCCCCATTTGCTACACTGTTCAACTGTTTCAGAGGGGCATTGAAGGCTCCATGGTCTAACTGAAAAAAATTACGAATTCGTACTGAACATCTGAGCCCTCAAAGACAAAAATCACCAGGCATGAAGCAGAGGTCGAACTGCAGTTCTGCTTGCTGTGTTATTTGATAGAGTAAGTTATCTGCTGAGAATGCTGTTGTGTGTCTTGTGATCCCTGAAGGTGATCCTGCAAAGTACTACAACTCCCTGTAGTTATTAGAAGACTTAGGAACAAATTGATGTCAATGGGATTACTTGTGAGGCTAAGGCAAGGAGGATTTAGCTCTAAGCACATTAATGCAATGTGTTGCAGCAGATGGTACTATAACTGGTGCCTTATTGAGGCAGCAATTTGGTGAAGTTCAAAATTATGAACATTTCAAATCACTTCCTCAAACAGTACCATTAACCATATATAAGGTTATTTTCCTTTTCCCAAACATGGAGGAATGCTGTAAAGAAATCAAACTAGTTTACATGCAATAGTGAGTCTAATTGTATAGTAATGAGTGTGCAGGCTATTTACTGGCTGCTATGCAATGACTGAGAGTGTGTAAAGTCTCTGTATGTCTGTCTCTGTGCTGTGTGCTTGGTGTACTGACAATAGACCTACCTGAACTCTAATGCAAACATGAAATAACCCTCAACACTTCTGGATAACAGTTTCGGTGGACATTTAGATGGTGTGTGGGTCAGAAGCAGGAAGCTAGAGGTATAGAACAGAGGTGACTGCTCATGAACACCTAGATCAGAAGAGCTCAAAACCAGTCAGCTTCCTCCTATCAATCTTCAGCCAATCTTAGAATGATGCTCTCATCTTAGACATAGGGTTTGTAGTAATTTTCAGGTATACAACATTTTGTTTACATTTTGAAGATCTCCTATTTCTTCATTCCCCCATAGAAAAATAAGCAACCAGATAACTACAGGTCTGGAAGTCTATTTTTAATGTAGCTTAAACCCTAGATCTCTGTTTTCTGGTAGAAGAACTCTAGAAATCAGCACAGGCAGAATATAGATCTTGCTCTGTTTCAATCTGCAGCAAATACAGATTATTTAATGCTTTAACCATCAAATACTTGCCCAGAAACAGAACATCTAGTGGATCATTTCCTTCATGTATGCTGAGAATACATGAGGACAATCCATTCATGAAGGAAATTTGTGCATTCTCATATATACTGGGAAACAAAACATCATTTTGCAAAGATACATCCATAGCTAGAACAGATAGTTGCCTCAAATAGTCCAGCTGCATGCTGGTTGTAAGCATGCAGGTATGTTATACACCATGTAAGTCTAAGAACTAGAGAAGGACAATGGAGGTATGAGCCAAAAAAGTAAATTTAAAATTAGTTCTAATCCCTTGTACTTTTTCACAGAAACACAGAATGGTTGAGGTTGGAAAGGACTTCTGGACGTCATCTTGTATAACTCCACTGTTCAAGTGGGGCCACCTAGACCCAGTTGCCAAGGACCACATCCAGATGGATTTTGAATATCTCCAAGGATGGAGACTCCACAACCTCTCTGGGCAACTGGTGCCAGTGCTCAGTCTCCCTCACAGTAAAAGTTTCCTGATATTCAGACAGAACCTCCTGCGTTTCAATTTTCATTGCCTCTGGTCCTGTCACTGGGCACCACTGATAAGAGCCTGGATCCATCTTCTTTACAGACTCCATTCTGATATTTATATACATTGATGAGATCCTCCTTGAGTCTTCTCTTCTGTAGGCTAATTCTGTAGGGTTTACTTGCAGACTACCCAAGAGACAAAGGAATTTGAATTTGGGAAATGTCCCTGAAAATGGGACAGGAAATAACAGAAAATTGGAAAAGTAACACGAAAAGTCCAAAGAAGAATATTCAATGTTCTTGTAGGATTATGCAATATAGGAGGAGAAAAAAGTTCTTAATATCTGGGAGGAGCAAATAAACCGAAGAGGACAAAAGCACAGCCCAAGGGAAGGATTAACTTCATCTTTCAAAGCAGTATACAAAAAATGTATCTGATATAGATGTGGCCACATAATTTCTGTGAAGGACGACTGGAGAAGATTTCCCAAATGCCTCTTTTTCAAATTATCTAGATTAAATTTAATATTGTTGATATACAGTACATTTCAGTAACGGCCACGATTAGCAATGCTTTGACATAAATTAAAAAATGTGCTTCCAGCTCAGCTGCTCTCATTTTTCAGGAAGACAAATGACTGTATTATAAATGCATCCTTAAAACAATGTCATGTGCTTTCAAAATAGGTTAGATAAATGTCCACACTAACCTACACAGGCATTGATACAATCACCTGCTCAGTTCCAGGATAGGCAAAAGACATTTATGAATTCACACTGGGATATCACACAGCCTGTTTGCTATTAAGCAGACGTGGAGAGAGGACTGGAGACTGATAGCATTAAGGTTTAAGTAAATTTTCAAAATTCAGAAAAAAATGTAAATTAATAACATATCATATCTTCCCTGAAACCCTAAAAGTTGCCTTTGGGTTCTGTAAGAATAAAAATAACATATATATAACAGACTTAATTTAGTATGGGCAAATTTCAGCAAGGAAATGTTTATGTGCTTGCATATACTTGGCTGCATCAGATTTTGAAGAAATTATGAATGGAATGAAATTCTGCCATGCCCTGGAATAGAAATGCAAGATATCACCCTGTTTATTGCACTACTCTTCTACCATATGTAAATGTGTGCATTTCTCTTTTAGTATTAGCTGCCAAAAATGAAATTTCCTTTATAGAGAAAAAGACCAAAGAATATTCCTTCTCCTGATTTAAAACAAAGGTTCTGTGTTTTTTACAAATGATACTGTACAGTGGTATAAAGGCTGGGAATATATTCCTTACCCTAGCCCCACTGATCATCAAACAAAACTGAGATTGTTTTTGTGCATTGAAGCCTGTAGGGTCAAATCTTGCTCACCTGACTCAAGTGGTCTAATTCAATTAAACCCACCACTGGAGGCATTCTAGTAAAATCAATGGAAGAACTGGTGTAGCAAATTTTGTGTTGCTGACTTCCGTTGACAACGCAAGCAGGCAAGACATAAAGTTTCAGCTTCCACTGTTTTAGTTGTGAATCCCCACTCCACACTAAGTGAGAGACAGTGGTTGCCACTGCTTCACAGCCTTTCAGTACGAGGGCTATGCAGTCTGGTCTGGTCTCTGCCATTGGCCTTAATCTTCTTGTTTCCACAGAGCATTATGAGTATAAGATCATCTTTCAGACAATGAACTGCTTCTTGCCACATCTCCAGGTTTAATATTCCATGCCCCTATCAGTATTTTTTTTTTCCTCAGTGCTTCCTGAATGCATTCAGAGAGTTCTGTAATATGAAAAAATGAAATAATAAATGGTTCAGGCTGCAGGATGAGAATAAGAATGGGCAAACTAACTACAGAGAGGAAGGGGCTATGAAGGGCTGAGTGACATGGAGGAGAGGAAATATAAACATAGCATAGATTTCTTATTTAGCATTCTTCTATATAGGCTGGGGTGTCAGGTCAGTTTTCCATTATTTTTCTACCCCACAGATTGCTCTCATATTACCATACACTCCATAGAACTAATTCTACAAAGTTAAGCCATGTGACAGAAGAGGTCGACTGAAATCCATTCAGACCACCCAGCAACAGATGAAAAGCAAGCAGAACAGTCCTCCANCTTTGGAAGAAGTGAATCCTCTTCTGCTCTTTTCTGTCTGTAATTAACTGAGAAGAAAAAGACTAAAGAAGTCCATGATTTGCTGACACCCCTTCCCCCACACCAAGAGATACTACCTTCAAATTACTGCTAGTAAAGAATAAGAAAGTGACCTTAAAACACTGCTCTAAAGAAAATATCTCAGCAACTCTCAAGAGAAAGCAGTAACTTCCTTTTAGTGCTTCCAAACTCTCATATCCCTGCTGATACTTTTTGTAAATTAAGGAAAATTGGTTTTTGGAAAAAGAGATAACTTTCCTCAGTTTTCCAAAATGATGATGCTACAAGTCGTTAAAACAACTTATGAAAAAACACCTGTGCAAGAAGATCCAAAATCCAACTACTCTTGAGGCAGAAAGAAGTTGCACTAGCCACAGCATTCACTGTAGGCATAGGCAGGAAGAGTAAGCAACAATTAAAGTTGATATTCTGGTGAAGTCTTTAGTTTATCTGCCCCCATTTGCTACACTGTTCAACTGTTTCAGAGGGGCATTGAAGGCTCCATGGTCTAACTGAAAAAAATTACGAATTCGTACTGAACATCTGAGCCCTCAAAGACAAAAATCACCAGGCATGAAGCAGAGGTCGAACTGCAGTTCTGCTTGCTGTGTTATTTGATAGAGTAAGTTATCTGCTGAGAATGCTGTTGTGTGTCTTGTGATCCCTGAAGGTGATCCTGCAAAGTACTACAACTCCCTGTAGTTATTAGAAGACTTAGGAACAAATTGATGTCAATGGGATTACTTGTGAGGCTAAGGCAAGGAGGATTTAGCTCTAAGCACATTAATGCAATGTGTTGCAGCAGATGGTACTATAACTGGTGCCTTATTGAGGCAGCAATTTGGTGAAGTTCAAAATTATGAACATTTCAAATCACTTCCTCAAACAGTACCATTAACCATATATAAGGTTATTTTCCTTTTCCCAAACATGGAGGAATGCTGTAAAGAAATCAAACTAGTTTACATGCAATAGTGAGTCTAATTGTATAGTAATGAGTGTGCAGGCTATTTACTGGCTGCTATGCAATGACTGAGAGTGTGTAAAGTCTCTGTATGTCTGTCTCTGTGCTGTGTGCTTGGTGTACTGACAATAGACCTACCTGAACTCTAATGCAAACATGAAATAACCCTCAACACTTCTGGATAACAGTTTCGGTGGACATTTAGATGGTGTGTGGGTCAGAAGCAGGAAGCTAGAGGTATAGAACAGAGGTGACTGCTCATGAACACCTAGATCAGAAGAGCTCAAAACCAGTCAGCTTCCTCCTATCAATCTTCAGCCAATCTTAGAATGATGCTCTCATCTTAGACATAGGGTTTGTAGTAATTTTCAGGTATACAACATTTTGTTTACATTTTGAAGATCTCCTATTTCTTCATTCCCCCATAGAAAAATAAGCAACCAGATAACTACAGGTCTGGAAGTCTATTTTTAATGTAGCTTAAACCCTAGATCTCTGTTTTCTGGTAGAAGAACTCTAGAAATCAGCACAGGCAGAATATAGATCTTGCTCTGTTTCAATCTGCAGCAAATACAGATTATTTAATGCTTTAACCATCAAATACTTGCCCAGAAACAGAACATCTAGTGGATCATTTCCTTCATGTATGCTGAGAATACATGAGGACAATCCATTCATGAAGGAAATTTGTGCATTCTCATATATACTGGGAAACAAAACATCATTTTGCAAAGATACATCCATAGCTAGAACAGATAGTTGCCTCAAATAGTCCAGCTGCATGCTGGTTGTAAGCATGCAGGTATGTTATACACCATGTAAGTCTAAGAACTAGAGAAGGACAATGGAGGTATGAGCCAAAAAAGTAAATTTAAAATTAGTTCTAATCCCTTGTACTTTTTCACAGAAACACAGAATGGTTGAGGTTGGAAAGGANCACAGAATGGTTGAGGTTGGAAAGGACTTCTGGACGTCATCTTGTATAACTCCACTGTTCAAGTGGGGCCACCTAGACCCAGTTGCCAAGGACCACATCCAGATGGATTTTGAATATCTCCAAGGATGGAGACTCCACAACCTCTCTGGGCAACTGGTGCCAGTGCTCAGTCTCCCTCACAGTAAAAGTTTCCTGATATTCAGACAGAACCTCCTGCGTTTCAATTTTCATTGCCTCTGGTCCTGTCACTGGGCACCACTGATAAGAGCCTGG
>VYZM01011913.1:513215-539797 GCA_013398915.1 Dromas ardeola | reverse complement strand
CAACCCTACCATTCTGTGAAAATCTGATTTTTCATAATACTGACACAGAGAATTAAAAATAGAAAAATGTAAAATTTTTTCTTTGAGTAAAGTGTATTCTGCTGTGCCGTTAATAACCATTACCTAGGAAAGTAAATGAAAATATGACACCCTTATATTTGTCATGTGTTTAAAAGCTGATCAGCATCTGCTGAATGTTTCAATATGAAGCATAACACATACTCAAAACACCTCCATACACTTAGACTTATGTTTTCAAGTAAAAGTCTATGGGCTAAACCAAAATGAAGTGTTCCTCTGGATCAGTCTGTAGTAACTTTCTTATGCTACTCAACAGGACATGCAGACAGGAGGCAGGACTTCAATCCCATGCCAGCTCAGCCCAGCTTTACCCTTCCTTCTCTAGCTTCTGGCCCATGACTTGTGAAACTGTTAAGAATCTTGATCTAGGTGGCTATGCTCTGTTGACGTCCTTGAGAATATGTGAAGAAAATCCCCTCTCCACCCCATATTGCATGTTACCAGAGATCGAATTCCCTCCCAGAGTTTGACCCCAAGACACAGCCCCAAATTTCTAACACAACGTCTCCCACAGAAATACTGGATGCTGGATGAAAAGCATCATTATCTTCCCACAATAAACAATATAACATGCAGCTGACATAAAAGAAGCCACTCTATATTTTGCTGTAAGTGGTTTTCAGACCTTGCCCTAAAAGCTAAAATAAAACTCAGGATCTTTCTACAGGCACTGTGATTTCTATCATGAATTTTGTATGACAATTCACAAAATGACAATGTAATATGAAGTCCTTCCAAACGTGAAGGGAAGAGCAACATCTAATAATTGTTTCACTTAGGATTACATTTAAAAACTGATTGTTAAGGAAAATTTCTAGAAGAAAACTCCCCGCTTAACAGGGTAAGATTTCTGGAGAAGATGCACACTGGCAGATGTATAGAAGTTCTTGTAAGGAACATGATGCTCCTTTCAAAGCTGCTTAAACTTGATTTTATTTCAGGTCTGCAACTAAATTTTTTTTGTAAATAGATTTAGGCTGTCAATTTCCAGGCATGCTGTGCCATCAGCATGTAGAGACTGCTGTGACAAACGTGGAGGCTGCAGCAGCAAATTTTATTATAAACTGGTAATTGAATTGAACAGGTTTACATTTGAATAGATTTACTGCAGCATGATCTCTGACATGCTGCATGGGACTGAAATCCTTGTCTGTACGTAAAGAAACATTTAAGACACAATAGGAATTATTTCAGCTCAGTGCAAGTCCATGCTAATCAGTAACTTTACACCACTTTACACATGAAAAAAGTAATCTTTCTTCGTTTTGTGCATAAAGGACGTGGTCAAATCCGAAGCCAAAAACTCATCTCCAGACATTACCATAGGTAAAAACAGCACGACCTGTCTTAAAATCTACCTTCCAACAAGAACAAAAGAAAAAAAATATCTCTATTCCAAGTACAGTCCTGGAAGTGTACTATGAATCAGCATGGTTTCAAAAGTAAAAGCAGGAAAGAAAACAAAATGCCCTTGTAGGTTCTTTTAGGTTGTCCTATTAGGTGGTAGGTAAACAATACCTGAAAAGATGATAAGCTATCTCTCCCCTAGACGAAAAGCCTCAGTAATTAAAAATAAGTAGAAATCTTACTGTGTTTTGACAGAAAAACTCACACAATAAGAGTGGAAGAACTATGATGTGCCCAGGAGTGGGGCTAACAAAGGAACCTTCTTTTCAAAGGAATTAGTTATTTTGTCATTGTAGAACTTTCAGAAAAAGGTATGACTTTTAGGGTAGACAATTATTAAATTCTGACTAAGAAAACTTGTGGGATTGATTTGCATCCATAGACAATGATCTTTCATGTAAAAATTCTGATTCACAACCTGCACCTGAATTGTCTAACCAAATTATCCCAGTTACCAAAATCACGTGCAGAAACACAGTAAATCTGCGCACAATTTTGGTAACTGAGATAATTACTCATTTGTAGAAGAGTCACTTAATATCCTCATGCAGCCCCAGAAGCTGCACAGAGATTAGATTGTTTAAATATATATGTTAATGGATGCGCAATGGTGCCCCCAAAATCTAAAAGAAAAGGTCTGAACCAATTCACCTGCATGTATTCTTGGTAGCACTGTGTCATTTCCAAACAAGTTCCTCAATATATCTGTATATTAGGTTACTACTGATATAGGGTCTTAGCTTACTAAAAAAAAGATGTTAAGAAGCAGAGTCCCTTTCAAAAGGTGCCATACTCAGACATTTCCTTTCTTCCTACAGTTCGTCTAAGCGTCACAATTTAACTTTTAAGTAACTGCTCCTAGTGGTCAGTTATATGAGGATTTTGGCAAGTAAAGAACCCTCCCACCACCACTGGAAGAGAGGGTCAAATCCTGCCATTCTTACTGAGGCAAAATCCCCATTGAATCTGACAGGAGTTTTGCTCAAGTAAGACTAAGGACAGCAGGATTTGGCTCACAGGATCATAGCATCTGCCAAAGCAGTTGCACAGAACAAGGTTTATTCTTAGTAAGTATAATCCAATAAGAATATGTCTGTAGGTGCGTGATAGGCCTAATTTGTCGATCATCTCTCCACTGGCCTATGTTGCTCTTGGATTTTACCTTGATAGCTGTATACTTAAACCTGCTTTAAATTACCATCAAACAATTTGCAAAAATCAGCCATCTATTAAAGCTGACTTTTTAAGCACTGACAAAGCAAAATTGCACAGGACTATTTTAAAGTGATTGCTTAACACAAAGTACTCTACACTGGAAACAATATTTAGAAAACATTACATTGATTTTATTTTAAAAGGTTACCTAGCTCAGAAGTCCATCACATCTTCCGTTATTCTTTCTTGGTGGCAACAGTGCACTACAATAATAATTTATACAATACATGCACATAAAAGTGTATTTTTGCATATACATTAACAGCAATAGAAGTACATAGCAGCCAACCAAGACTTAAGGAATTGCCTCTTTCTGTAACAATGATGAATTGGGTTCCAGGTGAGATAGTATTGTTTCTTGGAAACATTTTCTTATATTTATTTACCTGTTATTCAGTATCTTAAAAATGTAACTGATGAACTCAACATATACTTACAAGTAGGGGCAGAGGTTCTCAAATGCTTTGAGGAAAAAAAAAATAAATAAATAAAGAGGGGTGGATTCTCCTCTTCTGATGTCATTACTTGCTCCAGTGTAGTTACAGTAACTTCAGTAGACATACTCAGTATTTGTACTTGTTTAATTGAGAACTGACTCTTTTGTTTGTCCTGATGAAATGAAGACTGAGTAAAAATAAGGAGAAGGCGGCAGAGAGCGTGTTTCTGTCAAAACTGGGACAGCCTAACAGTGGATAAGGAATGGAAGAAAGAAATCTTTGAGAATTCATGATGTTAAAGCGTTAAGGAGAAAGAGAGGATATATTCTGATGATTATTCTATTAGTTACCTACTGAAGGAGACTGGATGCTGGAGTACAATTTTGCTGTACTACACATACTTAGAAATATTCCACAGAAGATGAACTCTTTGTAGATACACCATGATTCCATAGCTTAGAAACAGACTGTCAGGAAGAGCAAGTATACATGAAAATTGCCTTTACAATAACTGATGAGAACACTCACCGATCTCTCTTCTCTCCTGATTGCCCTACAGCTGTTGCATGCATTTGCTTGCATATTGACTAGATCGGTCTTACCTTCTTTCAGCATACCAACTTTTAGACACTTCATGAAGCGGCAGGCTTGGCAGGACTTGCGTCTGCGCTTTGTGATTTCACATTCATTTGTTGCTGGGCAGCTGTATTCTATATTACCTGCAACAGAAAGTACAGGAAGAGAGAGGTATTCAGAATAACCGACTAACCAACACAATGGATATATGAAGTACTCATACAATTACTATTATATTTAATTTTGGAATATATAAAGACTAAACAGTGCTGTAGAAAAGAAACACCTTTCAAGTAAAAATGAAACGCCAAATTCAAGGGATGAGCTTTTTGACTCTTTTTTTTAGAATTCAGACAGCTATGTGGAAAAAAAATAAAATACATACGCAAACTCACAATTATTGTGAGTCTGTGTCTGGTCCCTAGCAAAATCCTTCCCATAGATTATTCCTGCTGGTAGGAGGAGGAAATTTTGTTATTTATTGTGTGTACTGAGCCACATGCTTAGGCTCCTGGCCTGAGCACTCTTCATTTCCTTTTTTTCACTAATTTAATCAGTCTTTCTTTGTCTCGAACACAAAAAGGAGACTGCTGTGTTTTGTTGCACAATCAACTGTAACAGGTACTACAGAGCTTCACCCTTCTTCTTCCACAACAACACGCCCAGTGCATCAGGCAGGGCTCACCATTATTGCTAACACCCCATCGAGCACGTTCAACAGCTGCTGGGTCAGATCTCTCAGCCAGAACATCTTCCCTTCTCTCTATACTTTAGACAGAGTTCCTGTATTGAGAGGCATCAGAAATAGGATCATTCCTACCAAGTTGTCAGAATAACAAAAACTAGGGGAGATGTTTGCCTCTGTCTCTCCCAACTGTCCTTAAGGCCTAGAACAAGCTGCTAGATCCTTAAATGTGAGCCCTCCTGGGCAAAGCAGTGCCTCCATTTTTTTTGTTACTCCTTAGTACATATTATTTACCCTTAAAATAAGGAAAAAAAAGCCTGAAAATTAATGCGTAAAATACATATGCGTAATTTCCTTTACATTTTTTAAAATCACATCTTTGGGTATCCAAGTCCAAATGGGAGAACGTCTGTTCTCTTTTGCCCTAGTACCACTGCACTTTTCATAAAAGAGCTTAGCTCAGCTTATTCACCTGCCCAGCCATGCATCCTATTACCCATGACTACATTCAGTATGACAGACTTTGCAGCAGTCAGAAGTTTCACCAGGAAACTGACTTTTAAATAAAGTATCTTCCCCATCAGCCTGTCACATCTTGCTTTAAAGGTATTTCTTTACTTTCTAACCCTTTCCCCCTGTGATTAAGTGCATTAGTATCTTAATGAAAATGCATTCTGTTTATTGCCCTCTTGGGAAGCAAGAGGTCATCACACCAAATGCATAAATTGTCATCAGAGACAGTCCGAGCATAATTGCAATTTTGCTGCTCCATGTTTGCTGCACTCAGGGTCCGTCAAAGTCCCCTGAAACATGTGCAGGTTCTAATAATTAGCATAGAGTCTGCCTGGGACCACAGCATTGATGAAATATTTCAGAGTTAATCACACTTTGTAAACACTGATTTATATTGACTACCTTTCTCCAGGCTGATGTCTCCTCATTAAATATCACATTAGTGGATTGCAGGATTGCACAAAGACTCAAATGCCCAGCAACTGCTAATTCAACAGGAAGTAATACTTAAACCACTTACATCTATTGAAATTTGGTTAAGTATTTATGATAAAGGAGGTCTGTGTGGCGTGATGTATATTCTGCCAATACAACCAGCATACTTTGCACAACCTTTTCAGGCCTTTGCGGGCTTTATTTCTCCTGAATGTTGCTGCATGGCTGACTTAGCAATGCTGGCGAGTAAAACAGATCTCGGTATGTCTGAATGCTAATGGTTCTTGTTGACAAAACTGAAACTTCAGTTTAGTCCTCTTACCCTTCCTTAGCTCCTGAGATGAAAACTATTTAAGAAACTGAAGGATATGATGTGTAGGAAATTCGGCAGAACAGTTCCTGCAAGACTTCTTTCTGATACGCATTAATGAAGTTAGGAAACAAAAGTTCTGGAAGAGTATGTAGGAAAGGATGTTAAGGGAAAGCGTAAAAAAAGATTCCCATTATCCTTTCACACTAGAGGCATTCTTAGTGCCTTAGTGTGAGGCACCACCACTACACAGGGAGACCTTCAAAGCCATTCACAAATTGTATCAATTAACTTCATCATATTATAGTAATAAATGTATTACCATCCCCATTTAAAAAAAAGAAACAGGGAATCAGAAATGCTTTGCACAAGATCAAAGATACCTTTGAATAAGGTCAGAAACGATCTCGATCAAAAACAAGATCGAGACTACAACACAGAACTTCAAGAAGCAAAGCTCTGTACCAAGGCAAGCTGAGCACTCACACTATAGCCAGAGCCCTTGTGCAAAGGCACAGATGACAAAGGTACAGATGTCAACACCAAAAAGTAGTATTCAAACCAAAAAAATATAAGGAAGATTGCTTATTTCCCTAAGTAGACACTTCTAATCCATATCCTGACATTTCAGTCTTGCGCAAAATCCTGTGAAACACAGCAAGGGTGTGTAGTGTACAGCATATTATGCACAGACAACGTAACTTACTCTTCCTGCAAATTCTTGCCACCTAAAAAATTCTAAAATGAGCTATTATTCTAGCCACTTAGATTCCAGTACTTTAGCTTCTAGTCGTGTTGGAAAGAGTTCCTCCAATGAATTCAGTAGAGTTAGTAACTGGATTTATTGCTGCAGCAAAGATCCGTATCTTACCAATGGGCGTAGCTGGTTCCGCTAAAGTGTTTCAGCATTTTACAATATGGCTAGACCACAGTAAGAGTTCAAGGAAACTAACATTTTGTCACCACTTCACATATGAATGCAGTATTCTATCAAATATCGCCACAGGTAAATTTCATTTCTGTCAGTGAGCTTTCCTTANNNNATTTTGTTCAGTAAGGTTCCTAAAAAAAAAAAAAAAAAAAAAGCTCATGGAATTTTGCAATGTATATATACCTGGATATATATCACACTCAAAATGCATTTCACCTAGCACTCAAAGTATCAGTGGATATATTTTGGTAAAAAACTAAATTTACTGCACATTGCATGTTATTAGAGCTCTTGTAATTTCGTATTCACTTCTACACACTGAAAATAAAAAAAACATAAACTATTTTAAGAAGTGTTTGGCAACCTGCACAATTTCACAGGTATGCTACATCCATTCAAGATGCTCAGATCTGCATTTTATTTCAATAAAGAAGATTCAGAAGGAAGCTCTACCATTTACTTGTCTACTGCATGATGCTAGAGGCTGAAACTGAACAGCTACGAAGAGTACAAGTTGAGTTTGCCCAGTCCTGTCAACAGCTGGAGAGGTAGCTGTGTTATACAGTGAACAAAATCAACATGGCAGCTCTGAGTCTTTAAAATGGACTGACAAGAACAATCGAGCAATTTATAATATCTCCTGGCTGGTTTTCAGAAAGAACTAGGCTCTGATTACTTATTTCAGAGTCTTTTGTACAATTAGTTTGCAGGCAATATAATTTTCTCACTTACTCCTTAATAGAATCATGCAGCTAGCTGGCTGATAGAATAACAGTGTATATGTAAAACTCCTGCCTCAAGTGCCAGGGGATAATTTGTATATTCCTTTCAGTAGTGTAATGGACTTTTACAGTTTGGCAGTTAAAGGGCTGAGTAATGTAAATTAGTATGACGTTTGAAAATAAAAATATATGTCAAATCCTCACTCCCCAAACACATTGCCCTGTGCTATAATAATACAACAGTGGGATTTATGCCAGCCCAAGTACCTTTTCTCTCCTCATGCACTGAGGAATGTTTATTTTAAAACAGTTTCTTTTTTCTACTAATTTTTAAAATTTTATTATCTCAGCCAAAAGATGAGAAAATACTTCTAACGCACAGTGCCTATCAAGAGCAACTGAAACACTAAAAATATGATGCCATTTGATCTTGAGATAGCAGGTGAACCGCTACAATGCTGCATAACTGGCGCTCTGGTTTTAGATGCTTCAGACTGTCAGATCTTTAGACGCAGCTTGAGCATAAGTGGGCCAAGATAGCATTTTTTCAATCTCACAGATGAGGTTTGGAGGTTACCTGAATGAGATGTGGAGTCATAGTACGATTTTAATGGTACAGGGACTTACTCGATGGCATTACAAGCCAGGCAATCAACTGGACTTAGCCAAGATTCTTGAGACCATTTTGGCCATTTCTTGCACAGAAGTAACAGCGACGCTCAAGGTAACAGAAGAGGAGGAGCGAGAACCATGTCAAAGAAGAGGCCACCGAAAGCACTGGGTCTTATGCCTTGGCATCTTATCCCAAATGAAGTTACTGTCATCAACAGCTACAACTTTAGAACTTCACAGATCTCAAGAGTGCGAAGTTGGCTGTAGAAACTCGCTCTAGTCTGTGGGACAGGCTGAAAACAGGGGTCTCTCTTCCAGAAAGAGAGCAGAGAGCAATTCTTCGCAGAAGCTTTATTTCCCTTTTCACACTACGATTATTTGATATTATAACACTAAAGATGTAAAAGGATTGCTATGAGCATATGCTCAGAAAAATCTTTGGACAAGTAAAAGACATGAGGAAGACTGAGATACAGGGTGAATGTGTGTCTGGGAGGAGTAGCCATGGGCGACTTACAAAAGCAGGAGGAATGCTGAAGATACCAGTATGGAAACTTTTACTGTGTGTGAGTGTAGGTCCAGAAGAAAAAATAAAAACAGAAAAAAAAGGCAGCAAAACAACAGAGGGGAATTAATTATTCCTTCAATGTAATAATTTTATGCTATAACCAGCTCATGAAACTGCATTTCAGTAACTCTTTATTTATATTCAATAATGCCCCATTTTTCTCCCAAATTTCCTCTTTGAGCTTCTGTAACCGAACACCTTTTTTGAAAAACTTGTATTTAAAAAGCAAGTATTCTCATTATTCTTAATAGAATCACTGGATTTAAGTCTTTCTGCAGTAAGATTTACCCCAGGTACCACTTTCATACTCTGTCTTCCTGGGTGACAGACCCAAAGGAATACACCTGCTTGTCTGTGGACCAGTATGCATGAAAAGTGGAAAATCAAAGGTAGCCAGGATTACAGCTAAAGGTCTTCTGGGAATTAATAGAAGAGAAGTCTTAGAAAGAGAGACAGGAGACTCTAAGCCAACACAGAGAGTGAATTACAGTAGTGAATTACAAGGTCACACATTGATATGTAATCCAACCAGAACAGAAAATAATAGTTCCTGAGAAACTGAGAAGTAGGTGTTGTTGGAAATAGAGTAACAGGCTAACTTAGGAAAAGAATGATAGAGAAAAAGACCCAAATGGACTTAAAAATGTATTTGATGTTTATACGTCTTAGCAAAGCTGAACTGAGGAAAGTAAAAATATTTTCTCTCAGGTTAAAGTTTCAGTTCTTGCAGACTCTGTTCCCTGGTTTGCAGTCAGAACTCAACTGAATTTAAGTATGAGTAAGTATTTTCACACGTAAAAGTACTCTTATCAATAAGGTTTCAGAAATGGGGTCAGGCTGGAATGAGGTTGCATCTGAACCTAGCTGAATCCAGTTTTGGCTGACAAATGCTTAGATGGATTCACTTGATACTGTGGAAAGCTCTATGAGTTATAGACCTATGAATTCTGCTACATGTCATCTGGAGCTTATTAGGCCTAAAGTTGACTGTATTCATAATTTTTCACCCAGGTGACTTCAGAAACAATACCGCATACACAGAGTTACAAACCATTTAAAAATTTGGTTCCTAAATGTCTCAAATATTTTTTTAAGATGACAGGACCACATATGAAGGGTTATGCTTACATCTCTGTTGCCTGTGCTGCCTTTTCAGTTACAATAAGAAATTCAGGAGAAGCAGCTGGTTTTTAAGTAGTTCTACAGTGTAAAATGGTATTTGACAGAGGGACACAGCCAGATTAAGAGTACATTTTAAATGAAACCACTATGTTCAGTTGTTTGAAAGAAGCGAGTGTATTAGTTACTGAACTATAATATACTGAGAACTTCTAAAATGCATTTTTTATTTCTTTTTCTTTTATTCCTAGAAAGCAACATGAATGGAGATTTAGAACAAAAACGTAAAGGTGACGCTGGTTGGTCTGACTGCATGACATTTCTGCATCAGCCTCTAACTTTACATAGATGGGTTTCCAGCATCATAAAAACCACCATAATTTTCAATATGAGTCTGATATTACGGGGTGTTGAATGACACCTGTAAGGGCCCAACAACCTCTGATTCCCACTGGAGTCAACCTCTTTATCTTCAACAGAAATGAAGGGTATTTAGGTCATCTTAAGAGAGAATCAACGCTTTGAAGACACAAATAGAACTGATGCACTGACACCTGGGAGTCACTGAAGAGTTCTTCAAGTCAGAAAGACCGAATTATCTGTATTTTGTCCCTACTGGTATTTAATCTAGGTCAATTTTGATACATCCTACCAAGGTAGCATGGAAAATTGCCATTGTTTGTTTATGAGCACACAGAACATCTCAGTCTGTAAAGTTGCAAACCAAATGACTTTCACAGCAGTAAAAAAAGTCATTAAAAAAGTTATAGAAACATTAAAATAAATCATTTGCTAACCGAGACTCCACATGTCTCCAGTTTCAAACTAGACAGAGCTTTGTAAGTGAGCTGGAAGCTTTCAAATAGAGATCCAGACCTAATTGTAATGGCATTGATACATACCACTGTACCAGTAGTACTATTTGTAAACCACATCTCTTTCTGAGTATTTCTGATGGATTTGAAATAGCCGTGCACAAATCAGGATGCCCATTCTTATTCCCTAATAACCTAAATGCAGCATGTAATTTACAAGGCTGTAAGGAAAGGAGAGGTAGCAAAAAGGATAGAACCATCCATACACTTTTAAACTTCTCTCTGGTTCTCAGATTTCAGCGTGTTTATATTTTATTGTCTCATCTTGTTTGGCTTCCACAGTTACACAATGACATTACGACAGGATTAAAAGACACATTGGAAGGAATTAAAAATACTTGCTCACTGGTTCGGTTGGCCCACAGGCAGAGAGAAACCAGGGGAAAAGGGAAGATATCTATCATTGCTTGCTTAAAATATTCTTTGAAAGAAATGCTGATGCACAGACTTTCACTTATATAAGGAAGATGAATGATTTAATCAGGTAACGATGGACTCCAGTGATATTTAGTGTTAGGTTCACTGGAGGGCTGCCATCTTTGCATCAAAGCCAAGGTCCACAGACTATTGCACGAAGATGCAAGCCTCCACCCTATCTTTCTATAAAAACCCTATAATCTTAGCTACCAGTAAAGATGCTGAAAAGCCATAAAATCTTACTTCATTTTCTTTCATTTCCTCCACAAAAATGATGTGTAGTATTACAAGAGTAAGCTTTGAGAGATGCAAATTAACCTTTGGAAGTCACTTCAGTCATGTGCAACTTCAAATCAAACTTTATGTTGCCCATTTTAAATGTCACCTTATCTGAATTTACATAGCCAGTTCTAACTTTCCCGATTAAAACTTCCTGATTAGAAAAAAAATCATTTATTTACTGTAAAGCATTTGTACATTTACAAATCAAATTGGCGCAGTAATGGGTAAACACTCTAAAGAGGGTTGACAAACCTGAACACTTAAGGGTGAACACCTTTGTTCACCAAAAAGGTGAACGAAGGACAAAGCAGTTTAATATAGCTCCTAGTTTGTGCAGGCTTTGAAGACCATAGGAACTACATGACTGCAGAACTGTAGAGCTGAAGGCTCTTAGGTGATGAGCATAAAATGAGATGGCAGACTTGGTCTAGTTCATGTAATGACCAAAAAGATAACAGTATTCCCAGAAGGGAATATTTCTTGTTTGCGTTAAGAGACATGGACAGGCAACAACTTTCAAGGATAAAGCTCTTAAATGAGACAGTGAGGGTATGATTGCAGGGGTTCTTACTACCTACTGCTTTAGTCATCCTGCCTATAAACAGAAAATTGCTGTCTCAATACTGTTTATCCAACAGTTTTTCACTAAAAAATAAACATATAAACAAAAATAAAAAACCAAAGCCCAAGAACTACAAGGACTATTGAATGCAAAATATTTTAGCTTTTGTGGCGATAATTCAAACACTGTCCAAGGAAATAATAAGTAAGCTCTGACACTTTTGCAACAAGCCTTACCAGGAAGGCAACATATCAACACCTAGGCTTTTCAACACTGCCTTTTCATGCTAGTTTAAAGAGTCCAAAGCTGGCAATCCTGAAGATTTGGAAGGAGGAAGGAAGAAAGTTGTCTAGATGCAGGCCATTATGTTAGAGAGATGAAGGCTAAAATAAAACAAAGTAGTAAACTGCCTTTGAATCTCTAAGTCCTATCATCTTTCTACTGAAAGCAAGAACAGCATTTCAAACCACTTGCAGAAATGTTTAAGTTACAGGCACCGAGTAATTACATATTATTAATGCAAAATGTGTACTTACTAGTCTTTATGATAACTGAGCAAATAAAAATTATGAGAAATGTATTTACACTAAATATTCACTACAAAATATCTAGTAAGCGTAAGACCTCTGTGCCGAACACAAGACTTTGCACCCTGCTGACAACTGAAAATTCTTCTTTTCTCTCTTTTAATAAAAGCTTGGAGTTTTCAAGATAATACAGTGCACAGCAAAAACTGTGGAGAGACCCTAAAAATCAATGGACCTGGAACTATTTTTAGATGTTGCTATTTTCTGCTGTCCCTGATGTTAAGCCAATTTTTGGGAGATTTGGCTGTGTATGTGTTTCTGTGAGACCTTTGCAATCAGCCATCATGTAAATTACCCCAGAAGCAAACTGAGAGCTGCAGCTGACTGAGTACCAGGCTGAGCAGAGAGAACACCCAGTTCTCCCATCCCTTGTACGTCACAAAAAGGGGGCAGAACATCATTAGATTCTACTATGACATATTGAGTTGGCTTTTTGGTGGGTTTTGTTTTTGTTTTTTTTTAAGGCAGGTAACTTCTTGTTTCTATTTTTTTTCTAATATTATTGATTTTTATCATAATCTATGCATTCTTTACCACAGCCCCAAATGTATTTCTGTGCTATGTTAAAAATACTCATAAATAATTCAAATAAAATATTCAAAAAAGACAAAATTACGCCTTCTTACAATTCAAGGCAGGATTCATTTAATTTCTTTACTTTTAAGAAAATTACCAGGGATTGCAAGAGGCAGGAAGAAGAGGAGGGAAAATCCCTCAGCCAGGAACAGGAATTTTTTAGACTAAATTGCTGTCATCTGAAAGGGAATGATAACCTCCATTACCCTTAAAAGACTGGTGTATACTCTACGTTAGAGCAAAATTTGCCTCATGTAAGGGGTTACTGGGTATCCTGTGGTGCACTTCACTTCTGTCTCACGCAAGATGCTGGTGGTGTTCAGATAACTGTTCTGGCTCTCTGAACAGCTGCCTGTGGCTTTCACCTACTGAGATTTCAAAAGACTCCTTTGAAATGGAAAGAATGGAAAGACTCCCATTGACTTAGTGGAAAGGACATCAGGCCTGACTTGAACACAAGATGTGCTTCATAATCTAACTTTATCAGCTCAACCTTGCTCTCACTGAAGTCAGGGCAGTTTTGCCCATGACTTCATCAGGAGTAGCACTTAGGTTCTACAAGTCTGAGTTAATTTAGTAACTCATGAATGATAAACAAGAAAGGTTTGGGAAGTTAAATGTTCTTTTTCACTGAATCTATAATTAAGTAACCATCACAATTAAATTAGTAGCAATTAAAATAAACAATTCTTTGAGCCAAGACATGTTATCCTCATATATGCATAGTTAAAACATTTGACTCTTCAGGTAGTCTGGTTTACTATTCTGTGTAAGTTTCTTGGGTTTTTTCCATTTTCCTGTTTTCTTATTTGCAGTTATGCAGTAATCAACTTATTTAAAAATAAGCAGAGAAAGAATGTCATGTGAACCAGGAAGTGAAACGGTACTGGGAAGAACGACCTATGGGAACACTGGGACTAAATTCTGTCATTTAGAGAAAACAAAAAGCCCTCAGGGGAATTATTCTTCATGCAAGCTTAAAGGTAGAATCTGCCCATTCAATACATGAGGAATACCTTTTTCTTATATACTTCTTGTTACTTACCACAATCCATGGTTTGATTCACCACAGTAAGTAGCTTCCATTATTTTGGGTGGTACCTGAAAACTCTTCGTAGTTGTGTCAGTTTAGTTAGCACCATTACTGAAGATGCTGCCATGACATTATGATGGCAACATACTTCCTATTCTTAGTTTCTTCATTATTGTTTTTCCATTCGATGCTTGGTTTTGCCTTACTGCATTTTTTTTTTTGTCTTCACAGCACCGTCACCTGCTGATGCAGCTAGCGCACTAACTGTACTGAGACTTTTTGCACAGCTGCCAGTTCTAACTTGAGCTGCGTGGCCAAGTCCAAGTTGCTAATCTGGAGAATGACGTCCCTGTCTTGTGCTTCCATGCCCAGAAACTTGCTGTCTGTGGTGAGGTGTAAAATTGCAGACTACCTCTTACTGCCAGAAGTCAACATTTTAGTCAGTTAAAAGTTTCCATAGCATTTTTTCATGCTCAAAAATACAACTAAAATAATCATGCATGGATTCAGTTCTGTAGGACAGCTATTACATAGCAATCAAGTTACATAAGAACAGAGCTGCTAGTTGAAGTTGGTGTTTGAAGTTTAGCAATCACAAAATACAAACTGCTTCAGTGGAAACTTTTTTTTTTTTTTTTAGCTTTTCTGAAAAAAGTTCTTGAAGGTCAAGTGAAAATACCTACCTCTTATTTTACATTTTCAAAACAGAAACTTGAAATAAGCATACTGTTTCTTTATATGCACTCATTTTACACGTGAACCCAGGCCACCAGGAATCTTTACAGGTATGTTTGTTTATGGGTTGCAAAAATTGTTACACTCAGCTGCATTAGAAGAACTGAAACCTAATGTTTCTTATTTGTGGCTCAATGTCCATCATAAAACAGGTATTGCATGCTGGTAGAAGGCCCAAATCACTCAGTAGTAAAATGGATCAGAGAAGAATAAAATGGATATTGCCTCAGCAAAAGATAAATTAACTTAATATTTATTATTTTTCCTTATTAATTTTACATTAAATATGGGAGCACTGTGTTTAAGAAATCTTGACCAAGTGTTTCAAATTCTGCGTTATGTGAAATTACAAACTGAAACTAACTTTATGGTCCTTATCATAATTAATTTTTGAAAAGAAAATATACCACCAGTTTGCATTGTCTTCCTGAGAATTCCAGGTGGTCAACATCTATGAAAATCAAGCAGGTTTTATTGAGGAGCTTAAATTTGGACTTAGCAACCTAATTTTAGTCTCTGAAGTTTGAATTTAATTCAACGTGACACTATATTCCTGTACAGGCCAAGCTTGGCCTCGTGTTCTTTAAATAAAGCACCTTCAATTTTACTTGAAACGACAGTATCTAAATCAAAGTAGAAGGTTACTTTGTTGCCATTGGTTATGAAGCTAGAACAAGTGGTCATGCAAATTATCCCATTCATACTAATTTATGCCAAAATATGTGGTGTATTTGTAACAGATATCAAGAGCAGATTAGTACAAAGTACTGGGCAGAGACCAAAAGCTGCCAACTTACTCTCCTTAAGATGTGATCTTACAGGTATTTGTTGAACCTGTTTAAGGCCACTGTGTATCATATGGGTGAAAGACCAGCTATTAATACACTGATATGCACAAAGCACTACACCATTGCATATTGTTCCAATTTGAAACGCACTGGTGCTTTAACAAAAATAAACTGGATTTCTCTAACAATTTAAGTACAGTAGTGGTGTAACTAGGAGCAAAACCCAAGCACAGTCCCTGTGTGCAAGAGGCAAGCCACAAGGTGTGTTCAAGAGACATCCATTGCAACCTTCAGAAAATAATCAGTTTTCTTTGGAACAATCATTAGTGGGAATCAACGAGAAACTCACACAGAATACAAATCTGAACGTGCACTGGATGGCTTGAGTGTTTTTCTATTTTTCATAATCAAAATAAATTTGGCGGTGGGCTTAACATGACAGACAGAACTCCCAAAGAATCCCATAAAGGCGCTTTTTCATGTAACATCTGTAGGACCAAACACTTATGAAGAATGAAAAGGTACAGTCAGTCTGAAGTCCTAACAGGATATAGTTAAGGACTGTAATACTTCACTTTGAGCAAAAGAAAGAAAAGAAGTTTAAAGAATAACCAACCTTGAATTGTCCTCTTGAAGAAAGCCTTGCAGGCCTCACAGGAAGCCACTCCATAGTGGTACCCTGATGCAATGTCACCACACACCAAACACAGTCTTTTGGGCATCGAGTTCAGCATATATTCACACTTGGTCTGTGAATCTTCAGCGATGGTACTGGAGCAGTCGTCATACCGTTTCCTGACTGGCCCGTTGCCCCCAAGCCCTGTGGCCGAAGGGTAGAGGGGAGGTGAGTCCAGCCCGTTCTGATGTCCATTCATGGTGGAACTGTAGCTCCCGCTGGCGTCTGAGGAGCCACCGGGGCTGTGGTGGTTGATGCTGTCCGTCAGAGATGCAGGGCTTGACGGTTCCGTCTTGATGTACGACGAACAGCTAGAATCAATGTGTCGATCTTTGCTTGACATTCTGCAGAGAAGCCTGTAGTGGGGAGAGAGAGAAAGAAGAATCTGTGTATTAAAGACAGTGCTCTTTAAGACTGCTCTGGAAGGGTTAGGGACTGCACATCATTCATTCATTAGTCAATACCTCTTGTTCTACATGAAGGTAATCAGCATAAGGGCATGACAGAGCTTTGTCAAAGCTCCAGACAGGCAGTAAACAAAAACTTTAAAGAGACCAAATCCGTCTGTTGTCCCCTCCACCTGCCCTCTAGGCTATGTGTCACCTTCACTTCAACTCTTAAGTACTGAACTTGTCACCTAGTGAGTCAAAAAATTAAAAAAATCCTGTTAGGTGACTTGGCTATTAAATGTCTTCCTGTTTCCATTGGTACCTTCTCTCTGTAAATTCCATCATTATCAGGAACAAATATTTCCCAGTTTGATCACATAGATGTTCTGCTCTGTAATTAATATTTGTCAAGACACTTGACTAAAACACGTATCCATCGTCTACTGATCTAATCTAGGAATAGAAAAGCAAGTCTCCCACAGCCTTTTTTTTCATTATTAGTATTGCTTTACTATAGATACAGCTATTTAGTAACAGATTAGCGCATCAACTGGGAACTCTAACAAATAATTAAGGTTGGACTCCATTTTCACAAAATCTAAGTGAAATGATTCATCAGCTCTGGCTGCAATTACTTTCTAGCCATTATCCTCAGACTAACCAGTAATAACTATGCCACTATCCCATATATCTGCAGCTCTATAGGATCTGACATTTTACGTGTTCCACTCTTGGATTAAAAAAAAAAATATAGGAAATTTTAGATAGAAGTTTTGTCTTTCAGAAGGTGAGATTCTGTCTTACTTCTCAGTTCTCACTTTTTCAGAATTAAGCACCTGAAATAAAACCATGTAACATTTGATCTGACAAATTAGTGCTTTCTAGAGGGGAAAAAAATGTCTATTCCATCCCCAAGTTTTTTTATTATTTTTAAACATATTTTAGGGAGAACAAGGGCCAAAAATAAGAATTAGAAAGCTCCGAACCGGATACTATCTTCATTTTCTACAGCTGTGATTATGAGACCATAATAGCAAATGGCATACACAGCATTTTCCTGACAGTTCTCTCAAAAGCTGCCAAAGTACAGATGACAGTTGTGAGCATTTCTCCAGAAACATTTTCAGCAGAAAAGCAACTACCCCATAAGGCCACCCACCTGGAGCTATAGATTCATGTTTTCAAAGCAAACAAATGACTCCAGACAATTGGACTAACTTGACTCAACTTTCTAATTTCTAAAGTAATTTTTGAGATCTTGTCTTCAGTTTTTCACCTTTTTTTGTTAAAAAAAAAAGAAAATTAAAAAAAAAAATAATCAATTTCTGCTTCAAGATCCGGAATCAAATCCGCCAATAGAAAATAGACATAAATCCACAGAGTTGGCTTCCTTTCCAGTAAGTGTAGCTGAGACCAAAGCCTGACCCTTCATTAAAATACCTTCTTAGGATGAGATTTACCCCAAAATCAGTGCCCACGGATCTTATTTTGGGCCTCTCAATTGTTGCATTTTTTATTGTAAAATTCTATTGAAAACAAATGACATGTGAATCTGGAAAACAGCCAGATTGATGTGCAGAAATGTTACCCTCCAAACTTAAAATCAGTACTTATTTGGGGAGGTGGAAGGAGCAAGCTATGTGGTGTCAGCAAATAAACCAAGGAAATGGGAAGGTTAAAGCCGTGAAAATATCTTATTACATTGGACCACCTGCTTGTGTTGTCCTTTCCTCAAGAACTGGAGGGGGGGAAATCCCCTTGCCAGCCTGCGGTAGCGTGTGCCTTTTCTTCTGCATCTGCTGCCTTGTAGCCGTCACTGCTAATGAGTGCTATAATTAATAGATAGCTCTCTCTTGTCTCTCTACTTGCACTCTGGGCTAAGCACTTTTCTCAAGTCAACGTTTGAAAGAAAGCGGGTCGGCACTGACTTACAGCAGCTCTGCGAATTCCTTTTAATTTAGAGCACTTACACCACCACTCCACTTATTACCTTATAATTACTGGACCGCTCTCACATACATTATGATCTTAGACTAGAGTTAGAAGTTATTAGGGTACTAAAACATGGTGTCTCTCTGTCTCTCTCCTCTTTCTTTGACACTGAATTTTATACAGCTACAATTAAAAATATCAGTTCGCTTTTACATTCTACCAACGTATTTTTTACATTATTTTTCTATACACTAAGATCCTTTTATTTACTAAACAGGTACTTAAGTCTTCCTGTCATCTCCCTGCTACTGAGACTCCACGTGTAAAGTCTCAAAATACAGCAACAGGAGTCTCTGCCTACAGTCTGTCATAACCAGTTTGATGGCATGTTCTTGTCTAAGACTCCCACTGCCATATTTTTTTTCTAATTTGTGCAATAATGAGCTCGAATGTCACCCTTCCCTTCCCAGAAAAACCATTTGCAATTAATTAGTTGTCCAAATGCATGTTGTCTTAGCCAGTGCAAAAGTGGATCTCTCCCGCTCCAGGCGGTCAGAACCAAAACATAAACTCAGTTCTACAAGCATTAAAATCTGATCACCAGTGTTGCTTAGGCTAAAGCCAGCCTGATGATGCTTCTGAAGTAGTGGTTTCTGGTACTAACCAAGGTAGAGCTGCTTTTGGCTACAGCTTAAACAGTACAGACTGGATTGGTGCCTGCTGGCAAAGCACAAATGCAGTTAAAACATTAACCATTCCAAGGAAAAGCGAAAACAACAGTGCCCGACTGAGAACACACTTTCTCAATCCCCCAAAGGTGAACCAGAGACAAGGCTGGGTACTAGCTGCGAGTGGGCAACAGACACCTACTGCTTTCACTCCTTCCTTACTGTATCACATCTGAACGAAAGTTAATTCAAGACCCATCTTAGATGGATGGCAGGTGGGACCACCATCAAATTATCATGTTGAACATTTGGAATAATGCCTAAGCTAGATCTCTGTAAAATCCCTCCCTCAGTTCCCTCCTAATTACTACTTAGCTCGTTACACTGAAGAATTCCTAGACACCATTGCATTATAGACTAAAACTACAGTTGGAGCTTAATTCTCTCTTCCTCCCTGTGTCTGAAATTCTACAGCTCTATTATTCAAGCCTGAAATATTCACAACTATCTATAAATTCAATTGTCAGCCAGTGGGTTTTATTCTAGACCTCACTTCAATCTAAAATTAGAGGCACTAAAATTCACATTAACTCTAAGAGGAATGTAGTGAATAAGACTTTATTTCAAAAGAACACCTTTTTGTCAGAAAGAGCTATTTTCAAGATGATGGCTTTATCTGCATTCAAAGAGAATAAGCCCAATTCCACATTGTGCTGTTAATGCAAAATTTTTAGGTCACATTGGATTAATAAAAATCTAAATTTAGTTAAGGTTTATGAATAGAAATAACATGTGTCATATAAAATCATACAGTATTTATTTTAAAGCCTTGGTGGGGTTGTTTTTTTTCTTTACTAGATTTTAAGTCAAATAAATGGCAGCTCCATTTGTGGTGGTCTGTTCTCAGGTATGTTTTCTAACAACTGATTGCTCTTTGGTAAACTTTCCTTTCATAACTTTAGGGTAAGTAACCAATTGGCTCTAGAAGCATTTCCATGCCCATATACAACAGAAACTACATAGGGTGCTGCACGCCTCAAGTAATATGCAATATATAGCATGATTCTTCACATCTCTACTAAATTTACTTCACAACTTCTTCGTTTAAGAAAGACCTGAAGCCAGCCACTGCTGGCAGAAAGGTACAATGGCAGAGCACTTCAATATGCAACTCCTGCTCTAAAACGGTCTTAAACAATAGCGAATAAATTGTAATGCTATGTGCTTATGAAAGGTTGAATATATTAAGAATTTATTAATGCAATCACATTCATATTTCCATCTACCTGCCACATTAATAATGATATTGACAGTGCTGACAGTGGCTAAATCAGTATCAATATTCAAGTGGAGTGCAAAAATTAACTGCATCTGATTACAGTATATAGCCTTAAAAAAAACAAAGCCTTCCCGTTCAAGCCACTGTGAGCTCTTTATATTCCATCCATACATGCAACTGGTTCAGAAAGCTACTTTTCCCTCATCTCCCTTATTACCAACACCTAAAGGAGGTCAAAACAACATGCCAATACTTCATAATCCATTTATATGTTTCATGCTCACTTTTCAGTTAGGAAAAGCTCTGCTTACAGCAACATTCGCTACTTCAGAGCTGCACTGGTGGCTTCAGTGACAATAATAATTAGTCACAATAATTACAGTGAGCACCTTTATTACAGACCAACACAAAAGTTCACTTTTACCTGCAGACGAAGTTTTTCTTTTCTTGAAGAGAGAATTACCCCACTTCCATAAATATCAGAATAGGTTGTTAGCAGTTGACATTTCTAATCACAGCTACTACGTGGGAACATCAGCAAGGCAGGTGTTAGCATGCTCACCTAGGTACTTTTTACGCTAACAGTGCAATCCATCTGATTTTCCTCTGATACATTCCTCTAACTCACATGGATGTTGACCAAAAAGGTCTTAACTTGCTATCCTCATACTTTTAATTGTGAAAACCAATGCATGAAAGAAAGTCTTGGTCTAGCTGACACAGTAAGTCTGTAGCAGAATCAGGAATGGAAGCCAGCTCTTCGCTTTGACCGTAAAACCCACATTTCCTCTTAAATACTTTGCTTACTTTCGGTATCATTTCACAGGTCTATACCAAAATCAGTAGAGAGAAAACAGTACAACATGTTCCAGTGATTTCCCATACTCTCCTTCTCTGAATGTAAGAGGGGAAAAAAACGTTTTTGTGGAAAGAAATGAAAATGTTGCTTCTTGTACCGCTGCCCCCAACAACACCTCAAGACTTTCACTGGGTCCTGTTAAAGAGCTGAGTAACAATTTCAGCCGAGCTGCTTTACATGGAGCATTTTTTTTTTCTGCTTCAGCTAATTGCACTCTAGTAAAGTGGCAAAATGTGAATCACTTAGTAGGAAAATGGGCACCAGCTGCTATTGTCAGAGAATGGAGATGCCGAAGAAAAGGAAAGTGACTGAATGAAGTGTCATGTCAGAAATCAACGGTGCAACGTATGATTTGAGAAAACATGACTACTTTACAGAGACAGGGTGTCATTATGGCATCACAGTAATACGATGCTTTGACAACTGCTGGGTCTAACATATCATCATTGCATTAAGGTGCACTGGCTTAGTTGGGAGAAGGAAAAGAAAGGATTTCTTCTTTTAATAAGAAATATCGTAAGGCCTGCTTGGTTAACCTCGTGGATGGGATCATTAATTACAAAGTATTGCTAATCTTATCCCATGCATGCACAAACAAAACTGTTATTACACATTAGATCTTTATTAATGAACACATGTGTACGACCATGTCATAAAGAGAACCCTGTGCAAACCAGAACGACTGTGGTGCATTTTTTTGTCTGAGGGTTTGTTTTTTTTTAAACCAATGTTGAATGTTTCATTGTCTTCTGTAATTTCTTCTTTCTTTCATGTTTTCTTGAAACTTTCAGCACTTCACCTTGCTCTTCCAGAGCAGCTGTCATAGCCACTAGCAGCCGGAACAGAAGATGCAATGCTTGAAGCCATCATGTCGTTACCAGCAGTGGCCCAAGTTAGCTGATGATTGCTGACAGAGGATCCAGCTTCCCAAACAGTTATTATTGCTCTGTATGCAATCTACCAAGCTCTGCTAAAGCACTTCCTACACACAAGGCAGTGGAAGACTACGCTACTGCCTTGTCATTTTCAGTTTAACAAAACAAGCCATTATCTGAGGCCCTTCACATTTGCATCTAATCTGAGAGGCTGCACTTAGTTTGTTTTCTACGCTGCTTTTAAAAAGCAAAATTTTCAAGTGGCTCACTCGCAACTACTGCAGACCCTCCAAGATGAGGGGGAATTATTTTAACCTTCCCTCCCCCCCAGTATATAAATATTCATTATTGCTTCCCTTTCTACTTCAGGTTGATTCCCTGTGCTTCCTGGTTGATAAACTTTGTTAACAAGAAGGAAATGATCCTGAGATAGCCCAGTGTGTTGCAAATTATCACTGTTGACAGCTTCTACATTTAAGGATTACATCTGATGCAACAATGCATACTAGTGTCATTTATCTTTAGCTCATTTCCTTGGACCTGTTTCAACTGAGGGTGAGCATCTCTTGTTTATAGCTCTAAATACTGTAAGTGAGCGACTGGCAAATCAATAAAACTGTTAAATGCATAATAATACTGTGTAATTACTTACATGATGTTTTGCATAATTAACTGTCTGAGGTGTTCTTTGATATAATGGATACTCAGAATATGGAATAACCTATAAGCCTATAAAACACACCCTGTTTATACGAACAGAAATTACGTTTAAAACTCTCATTCTAATAATCCAAATCGGGCTTTGGCACTATACGTCAGAAAGCCTTCCTTTCCTGCCAAGTCTAAATCAATTCTTATGGCATTACTTCATAACTAACGTGATATTTCACTGATGATGAGTATTACCCTGATTACTTGGAAGTAATGTAGTAATAGTAAAAATACACTTAGATTAAACAAACTACTGCTACTTAATCAACATTATTGAGACAAACTAAGCATTTTAATAAGTCTGTATAGATGCACTAATGCTGGTTTAATTAAATGTATCCTTAAGACATGCACAAGCTCTGCAGCATACAGATCCTATGGTTTGACAGACCATAACATTACTCTTCTGAATGTAAAAGCTGAAGCACTTATAGCCAACAGAACTGCAAAATGATTATTCTTTACATCAGGTACTCTTTGGGGAACAAAAAGTAAACAGGGAAGAACACTCAAAGACCTTGCACCTTTGAGCCAAAACACCAAACATCTGAAGAGGTGCCAGTCCTCAGTAACACAGTTGTCCAATGCATCCAATATACGTCACTGCAACACGCTTAACAAAAACAAACCTTCAACTGAAAGGCAAAGAATAAAGCTGATATAAAAATCACAAAACTGACCTTTATTTCTGCACGCATGTATGCAACAAATATTCTACTAGCTATGTTATGCACTACTACTAGCAGGCCATCACCACAGAAAGTTTCCTGCAGAAAAGACCCCTCTACTTCTACAGATTTCATGCATTTCAAGTAGAAAAAGATACTTCTCTCATATGGTCTGACGGTTCAGTTTCCAAATACTTCAAAAAAAAAAAAAAAAAAAGGCAAATACTGAAGAGAAGCCTACACAGGAAGTAGATGTCACTTGAAATGAAAATCATTGTGGAATGCCTGAAAGTTACACATAAAAGAAATGTATGATTTTGTGTACATATTATGGTTCTGATATAACTTAAAACTCAGTAAACACTTCATACTCCTACTTATTTCTTAGGTTTCTCTTTTTCTCCTGTGTTTCTAACATTTTTACAAAATTAGAACATGGCTGTTGTTTGAAGTTACAACCCTACCATTAGAATACCTTAGACCTACCTTCTCTCATTTACTCATTTCTAATCTAATGTTACATATTTTTTGTTGCTACAGTACTCAACATGCCTCAAATGAGTCAGCTCTTCAGCTGCACAAACTTACATTAAGAGACTTCCCATGCCCAAACAGTTTCAACCGAAAGGCTGTGATGTGACTACTAGAATAATGGCCAAGTTTCATCATATGAAAATCAGTATATTGATCAGGAAGACTAAGACTTTATTACTGTGTTTTCAAACTGCAGCCTTGCGCTTTTAATTCATATCACGTGTTGAAAGACAGCAAATCTCTGGTTTAGAAGTCAGGTATTTTTCTGTGATGGAACATCATTTTACTTGTGGTTATATTCCAGTGGTATCAGGTGGAGTCCACCTGACGTCTCTAGTCCCCAGAGGACATGGTAAAGTGTCAGGGAGTCGTCTAATAATTGTGACGATTCTTTTTATTAAATCAACTGAAATAGCAAAAGAAAATAAAATGCTATATTCAGCTACTTCAAGGGAGAATAATACAAAACTACAAAAATAAGTAAAGATTTATTCAAGAAAATAACAGGCTTTCTAAAGAAGGATTACTTTGAAATGATTACAGCATCAAAAGCAGTTACTTGCACCAGTCAGAAAGCCAGTACCACAGATCAGAGACATAGCTGTCATTCATCACTTTCCAACCAGAAAGAGAAGACAAAAAAATGCCTTCATTCTCAAGACAAAGTCTGCATCATCAGTTTTTTCACAATTTCTAGCAGCAATTTCCTTCCATCGCTAAAAGGCAGAGTGTAGGTGTGTGCACACCATGTACCTGTCTCCCCACCCAGCTCTCACTGAACTTCTGCGGATCTGTAACAGATGAATTATAATTTGCCAGCCAAGCTCTGTTAAATTGGAGAAGCGATTAGAAAGAACATACCAGAAATAGTATCACAGAGTGAGCGTCTTAAAAGACTCAAGACTAAAACTTATAAAGCAAGTGATCCTTCCTTCTCCCACCCCCTCACTCAGCTGGCTGCTGAGTCTGTCCCGTCTCCCAGCCACACACCACCGGCTTTAAAACCCCCCTACACGTACAGGCAGGCACGCGCAACCAAAAAGCTACTTGGTGAGTTGGAAAATGACGTTTTCCTGCAATCAGTGTTTAAGTGAATGTTTGTCCCAGTGTGTTACACCATGCTGTCAGCTAGCAGCAGGGAGTCGTTGAGTTGTTACTACATTTGATTTGACTGCCAGTAGGAAGCTTTATTTCTACCAACTGTTAGTTGCCAGCTCTAAGGATCTTCTCTTACTTTGAGACTTTCTTTTGTTTTGTTGTGTGGTTTTTTTTTAAGATATAGTCCACTATTTTTCACTCTAAAGACTCTTAGCGTATGGCAGAAGCATCTCCACGTCTCCATGCCATCACAGCTGCCTCTTCACTTGCTGCCTGAAGTGCAAAAAAGTAATTGTATTAACACACGTATAACTGAGTCCTGAAACACATCAGAGAAGTGATTTTTATATCTGGACACCTGAATGAGAGGTGCAAAGATGAATATTTACATAAGCAAACTGAAGTAGGCGAATTTTATTCTGATCTTTTCCGAAAAATGTGGGATTAGAGACTGGAGGATAGGTATGGAGAGATAAACTGGGTGGATTTTCCTTCTGAGGAAAGTGTTTGCTATCCAGATCCTTACATTCTTCTCAGACAGAGTTTTTAGTAGGGTGTTTTGTTTGCTTGTTTACTATTCGTGTATATCCTGAAAGGTTTCTCCTGTGTCAAACAAGATCCTATAACTTTAACAGTTGTTTACAATGCTTCCTCTCCCTACACAATAATGATGATTTTGATAATTAGGATCTAATTATAATGGATCTGACAACAACTTCCAACAACGAAAAGCATCTTTAGAAAAATGAAAGCATATGCGTGAATAGTGCAGGGAGGTGGGGTGGGGGAGAGAAATACATTCCTATGAGACAGCCTGAGAACTCAGGCTGAATGGAAAAGTAATTAACACTAAAGAGCTAAAACTGTAATTAAAGAAAATTTCATTAAAGGGAAGCAGGTGATTCCACTTTCCTAAATATGACAAGGTGCTGTATAAAAATAAAATAGCAGCCGGTTTCAGTGAGTGGAGCAGGAGAGCCATGTCTTTAACCAGATCAAATTCTCGAAATTGGCTGTCAAGACAGGATTGTTGTGATTTATACCCGTCTATCAAGCGCATGAAAGAGAGAGACAGGAGAGGAAAAGAGGCAAGCTGCTGTCGCTTCCATTCGCAAAGCACCTTTAATTTCCACGGCACCATCTGTTACCAAATCTAATTCACATTCCCTCCTAATCTGGTTTAGTTCTGTAATACTAATTCTTCCACTACTCTTATGAACATCGCACTCAAGAAAAAGCTTTGGTAAAAAATTGAATATTATACAGTTAAGGTTCTGGTGACTTAAGTGAAGCATGCTGCCCATTAAAATGCACTCCTGGTAAAAGGATTTGTTTCCAGTCAGTGCAGAGATACAGAATTGCTCACATTTGAAAAAAGTCATGGGGGGGGGAGAGGGGAGAGGAAAAGAAGGGGAGAAAAAGTTGGG
>VYZM01011913.1:502102-513137 GCA_013398915.1 Dromas ardeola | reverse complement strand
CGGTGAAATTCACAGCTGATAATAAGAAAGTAGTCTGTGGACATGAAAGCAGAGGTTGTCATAAAATACAATCGTTGTCAAGTTTAGCCACTTTCAGTAGTGGCTATAAAATCACTTTGTCACGGTTTCATACTGAAAGCTTGAAACTGTATTTTTGCTAAGGAAACTAAAAGGAGCAAAATGTAAGATTCTACAAAGGAGAAAACATTTCTTTCAAATTATAAGATGCAAATGTCCATAAGAAACCAAAAAGGTAGGAACGAAAACTGAAAGTTGTTTAAAACAGCCTCCTGAGTGCCAGCATTTCACCAAGTGCCACAGTCTTACTCTTAGCTGTGTGATGATCACAAAAACCCCAATCACATTTATGGGGCTTGGAAACAAATTAAAGAACCAGACCTTTCCTGCAGCTAAGTGTTTTCAGACAGGCAGTCCCTGTCCCTCATCTGCTGGCTCTAGGGGTGACACAGTTTCTTCTTGGTTCCCGCACAGGAGTTCTTTGACCAGGTCCTCTTGAAATAAACATAAAAAGAAAAAAAGGACCTAGACAAATATTACTAATAATAATATTATGGTACTATTTATTAATAATGCTTATCTTTTACTTATTGATTGTAATGCAAATCTTAAACTGCATTTCCAAGGAGTACCACTATCTCCCTCTTACAGATAGGCAAAACAAGACGCAGAAAGGTGAAAGTTGCCTAACGCTGCTCAGCAGGCCAATGAAACGGCATGCAACAGAATCAAGGTTCTGGGGAATCCCAATTTGGTATATTTTGCATTATTTCTTAATTTATTTTTTTTTTTGCCATGGCTTTGATGAAAACATGCCTTGGAAATCTGAACATTTATTTCTAAGAAGGGAACTTGCCTTGAACTTCCAGAAATGAGACCTCTGTTATTTTTAAATACATAGCTTTTTCTAAATGGTAAATTTTCTTTAAGGCTAAATTAAATCTCTTCTTATTTTTACATTAAAATGTTTATTTCTCTGTTAAAGTAATCCCAATTTCTTTGTGTGTAGCCTTCCTAAAAATAAAGCCTATGGCAAGAACAGCTTTAGCCTGCACAAAGGGTAATGTGTGAGCAATGTGTAACTGTGAATAGCCCAAGGTTTTTATGTTTGGGGTTCTTTTAAGGATTTGAAATAGAAGAGGCAGACAATACCAGGAAAAAACCCACTTTGATAGAACAGCATTATTCTACAAAATGCAAAAAGAAGTGCTAGTGAAAAGTGCTAGTGAAAGAGAAATGCATCAACAAATTCCTAGCAAAAGAAAAGATTACAAATTTGTAACTGCTGTGAAACATCCAAGAACAGAGATATCAGTTCTAAAGATGAACATGAATTCTGAAGAAGTCTCCTCCTCCAACATCACTGCTTGATTCACAAATTACTTAAATCATCTGGGTAATTTTATAAACTGTGTTGGGTTTGTTATTTTAATGGGAAGAGTAGGTAAAAAACCAAAATCAAATTTGTTCCAAATACAGCACATCTGCCATTCACTGTGGGTCAAAACCTTGGGTACAGGGGAATAGACCCAGCAACTCTGAAGCTCTGCAAATTTATACTAGTTAATGGTGTTATTCCCCAACCCAGCCTGTGATTTCAGAGGGTCTAAGGTCCTGATATTCTGATACGCAAGATGCAAGTGGATTACCATAACCTACTGCACCCAAGGAAAACCACACTGACATCAAAGGACTTGGAGAGCATAACAGTCTATATACATTTTTATTTTTTTTTACACTCAAGCATTTGACTGATACGAGCCCTGGCTGTTAACGCACAACATTTTTATTTCTACACTATAAAGTCCCTTAACATTTGTAAATGAAAACTGTAAGAAAAAAGAACCCTCTACCTTTGAATTCTTAGTCTTTCTTTGCTTATCTATCTTGATTCTGGAAGCACTGGAAATTAAAAATAGGCAGAACGAATAGTTGAATATGTTACTTGGGCATGGTACTGACAACCCAATGCATGCCGAGATACATCACAGCATGTACAGAAGCAAAACCTATGCAGCTTAAGTCTTTTCTAGCCTGTCTTGGATTTTAATGTGTGATTACAGATTTTTACAAATAAATAAATAAACCTTTGGCTTTTCACAGTTCCTTGTTCTTCACATATTACTATGTGTAATTCAAACCTATTTATGCCGCTGGGTTTGCATGTCAGAGATTTGCCTCTAGATATAAGCAAGCAAAGGTCAGGAAGTACTGGCTTTCACTTTTAAAATGTTTGCATGACTCTAGCAAGTTTGCAGGATAGGCCTGATATGGTTTCTACTCTTTTATCTTTTGCCTTCTATTTTGGTGGGAGTCACAGGGAGAAAAGAAGGAAATTCAGCATATTCCAGAAAAATTGCCTGAAGTAACAAACGTGTACCAGCCCAATTATTACATTCAGAACAAGAATGTTGCTACCTGCATTTATAAAGCAATCGTATAAATATCCTGCAATTATTACACGCTGAACCTGTAGTCATGTCTTCTGTAAGAACTCAGTAAGAGATTTGTCCAAGAAAAGCTTTACATGAACAGATCAGCATTAATTACTCCATATTGCATACTGCAAATTTCAGCTGTATTTTAATGACAGACTTGCTTCAATTTTTTCAACAGTATAAAATCTGGATCAAATATTTATTTCTTGTAGATCTAAAAGTTCTGCTTAAGTTGACTGTCCTCGGGTAAGCAGTGACAGAAAGACTGGCCTGAAGAAAGAACTGCATTCTACCATAAAAGTATATTAACACACACTTTTGATCCTGCGAAGTTTTGTGCCTCTCTAGTTTTAGCATAAGTTCAGGGTACCCAGCAAACTGTGTATCAGCCCTGATCGTTTAATGGGAGTGCATTAAACGATAATTTTTATCATGTTGGGCTTTGCGCTTTATATCATGATAGGGCTAAAGTCTGCAATAAAAATCCACCTGCATTTCACTAAGCATCTGCTCTGCCTAGAATATACATCAAATCTGCTCCACTCCTTCACTGGTTCTTTACACAGTAGAGGGTCTGACAGCAACTGAGTCTCTACATTACCATTGCTTCACGGGATGAATAGCCTGGAGTTCTAAAAAATAAATTATGAGCAACCAAGATAACACCAATATATTCAAAACTTTAACTGCCCATAGTTGGAAGCTTAATAAACTGAGGGTGCTTGTGGAGATCAGCAGGAACACCTAAAAGAGGCCACTCTCATCTACCCCTAGGTGGCTGCATCAAACATACTGTCAAATCCAAAACGGGACATCAGCTGAAAAATCCGTCATAGGACAACAAATAATGATAGTCAAATGATGCTGTGGGATTGGATGACTGTACATTATACAGGCATGGTTATCCTACAGGTTGTATTAAATATGAGAGCCTAAGATTTATGTTATGGGTGATAAGGCCAAGAATGCTGTAAAAGTGAAAAAATATGGCAACAGTATGCAGTACATCACTACCAGCATAATTATTTATATAAAAAGTTCCCATTCTTAGACTTCTAACATGTAGGGATAAAATTCATACATTCAAAGAAGACATAATAATAACCTGTCAGCTTGTGGTGATGGATATGTTTTTAATCCAAATGACCACAGTCTCCAGTCTACCTGTCATAAAGGGACACGAAAAATTGAATTTTCCTTTCATAATTCTTTAAGTTGAAAGGGAAAAACACAGAAGCATGATAAGTGGCTCATTCCAGTGGACAGATGGACAGGCAGTAGTAAAATGTATGAATAAAAGGCACTGTTCCTTCACTAATGCTATTTTCACTTGTTACACACTGCAACCCAGAGACAGGTAAGGTCTCTTTCAAGAATACCCCTATATAATCTAAGTTATATTCCATACAATAAGAGATTGCTATAAAGTCTAAGTATACTACGCTATTTAGCTGTCATTTGAAAGCAATCCTGCACAAACTAGCACAAAAGCACTACTTCATGTGCATCTTACTGACTTGAGGTACTTGCCCACAAAGGTTCCCTATTCTTAAATTCTCTGCTATTGGGAAGGAGTGTCTGACCTGTATATTTTAATTTCTAAAAATTCACTCAATCAGGGAACGCTGGCAGAAATTTAATAAATCTATCAGTCCCTTCTGATGCAGAAGGAAAAATACAAAGCCCATGCCTCTCCCCTCCACCCATCACACATACAAACCCACACCACAATTGCCACAAATCCTCCCCAGCCTGCATTCTTCTAGGGGTAAAAATGACAAAGAAATTTAACTAAGTTAATTTTAAGTGCTGAAAATGTAGGCAGACTGCTCAGTTATTTCATTTTAAAAGATCGTCATTTTCCCATCTGTGTTATGGCAATTTTATTACACATTCTGCAAATTTACAGTAACAAGATGTTCCCCTGACAAATTAATCACTTTCCAAGCATTTTATCATATAAATAAAATATCACCTCAAGAGAGAAAATCAGCTCAATCAGTTGATTTAACCCATCTTACAGGGAACTCGTCTGAAACAGATTGAGCGCATTTTTTCTGAAGAGGGACTGTGCACGCGTCCTCCTGGACTCCCAGCTCATACGGTGAGGGTTTTCCAAAAGAAAATATTTAAGACTAGCTGATAGGATGCAAGATTCTTACTGCACAAACTACATTGCTGCAATGACAGGTATCTACCAGGAACAAACAGAGACTCATTTAGAAGTTGGTACAGCCTTTAATTGACGAACTACATCTCCTCTTAACATGACTGATTACTTCTGCAGCATTTCTCCAGCATTTTGCAACAATCATGATGTAAGAATCAAATATATGTATTTTTTTAATAATCTGCTCTAAAGTTCTAAGAATCTCCCAATAAAATAACACAGGTAAAACTTCAAGCAGTTTTGCAGCTCATCAAGCCTTTGTTTTTTTGCTTTGCTTTTTAAAATTTCCCCAGTGCTCTCTACTCATTTTGGAAAGTAAATTTTCTTTTAACGAAAATTAAGAGAATGGCAACATTGGCGATGCAATATATGACCAGCAGAGAAGTGGATTCAATTCAAGGTTTCCCAAACTAATCCTTAAAACAACTCATTGCCTTTCTGGAGAGAATCTGACACTGAGGCAATTTAACCTCTCTGCCATTTAACCTTTCCCCCTCTGCCCCGCTCCCCCATTCTCCTTTCCATTCAGGGATTGCCAACAAGTATAAACAAGAAGGACTAGCTCTGCTTATGACACTAGAAACTAAAGTTATTAAAGCAAAAAAAAAAATTAGCCAGATCTGTTCTTTTTTACCTGGAGTTAGTAGTATCAATACAGACATTTTATATTTATTACAACACTTCAAAAAAATATGATAGCAAATCACTCTTTTGCCAGAAGAACCACCCCACCAGACAACACAGATAAATAATTCTTGCAGCATGACTATACTCTTCAATGAGATATTTACAATATCCTCAGCAACAAAGTTGTGGGTGCCAAAGAAAAGAGAATTCACACATCCAGACAGCCTTTTTATCCCCTTTACTCCCTCAGCAAAATACTAACTTCACCTCCCCAAATACCAACACATGAAAAATACGTATAACACCACAATTCACTAAGCTACAAGCAGGAAAACAGCGTGTTTTATGGAATGCTATCAAATAGCAACATAAATGCTGGTATTTGCTGTTTAGCCCATTTAATTAATAAGGCTGTAAATAGCCATATTAACACTACAAGGTATCAATATTAAAAGCTGCAAGCTCTGCACAACCTGGAATGGCTTAAGTGTTACCAATAAAGAATGTTTAGATGAAAAATTATCAGTTTACATACAAATACAAAATTCTGCATCCGCGTGTCTTTTACCTGCTAAAACGTTCCTGGTTTACGCACTTTTTAAACAAGTTACTCTCAGAGGTCGTGAAACACAACGAAGAATTCTGACCATAGGTCAGAGTAACATCAGAGTTTTAAATAGATGCTGCAAACTTCAAACAAACAAACAAACAAACAAGGCAAACACAAGACAGTTTATTATTGTACTTCTTAATCTTATTCTTTTTTTAATTGGGAAAATCTAAATATTTGTTGTGCAAGATGCAAGTGAGCCAGGCCAACTGGAAAGGGTTTACTATCCATTGACCCCTTAGCCAGGAAATTTACTACCTGTATCAAGTGACTTATGCATGCTAGCTTTGCAGGATCAAGTCCCAAAAATTAGTGTTTCATTTAAGAAGCAGCTTCTTCAGCTTTCACTAGGAAAAAAGGGCATTCTAAACATGAAGTATGTGTCATGGGATACTTGCTTCTTTCCTTGAAATGTAAACAATGGAAATAAATGTTTTTTCCTGTTCTAATTAACATATATTTTTAAAAGACTTGGGGAGCAGCTGGAACCTTAAGTCAATGGAAGATACTCTGTTCTCAGCCAGTACACACAAATCCACCAATTTTGACCTTAACATAACTGAAAACAGTGCTTTCCTTAAGCATGAAGTGTAAAGTTCAAACACCCTGATGAGGAAAAAGTACAGGCAAAAGACACTACTTCCTCCTCACTTACATCTTTAGAACTGAACAACATTCAGTGAGTTTGAGTGATATTGGAATACGACTTGGAATCCAGCATCCTACTAGATATTGAAGACCCAGATGCCAGTGCAGCAACTGTGGAAGCAGTCGATTTTGATTCCATGCAGTAAGCACACAACTGCTTTCAAGATTCAGCTCACTTGGTTGCAGGATCTGGCCAGCATTTTATAAAAACTTCTGCCAATGTTCAAACTGAAACATAACAATACATGGCCATTCACAAAATGAAGGGCAAATCTTGCAGACTGCACGTAGGACAGAAAGCTGCAGGATGAGAAGCAATCTCAGACAAAGTGGGGTGTTCCTTCCTCAAATCAAATTCCTACTACTATCCATTTATTCTGACAATATTTAATTGAGGCAAAGTGTCTTCATTTGGTACCCCTTTCACAGCCTGCTGGTGTACTTCAAAAATTCCGCACACGCCATTGGCCTAAACGCTTTCCGCACACGCTTTGGCCTAAATGTTTGTGATGCATAGAATTCCTTCAGTTGGCCTTTAAATTAAAAATTAAACTCTTCTTTGAAAGTCATGTCCTTGCAGTTCTGAAGTAGCCACTAATCCTTTTATACGCCATAAAATATTTTCACCATTTTTTCCCCTGCAATTGTTTCCTGATTCACCACAGAACGTACACAGTACTCCTAAAATCATTTAACAGTGGAGTCAATTTACAGGGAGAACAAGAACTCAAAGACCTGGAAAGTTAAGAGCACAGACTTTAAGTTACTTTCAAAGGTTAAATTAATCTTCATTCAATGGGGGGATCACGTAACTTCGGGGATGACATTTTAGATGGAAGATGGATATTCACACCGACTCAGACGCTTTAAAATAGTCTCCAGGATCTCAACTTTTGCAAACAAAACCTCTTCAATCTGAGGAAGATACAGGACACAGAACCTTTTAATTTGAAAGATGACAAAGTGGATTATTGGTTAGTTACACGTGCCAGTAGGGTGATCCATTACCACGGACATTCTACTGCAAGTACACGATGTCATCTTAATAGTAGCTAGAGCCTTATTGGCTTAAAAAAAACGTAAAAAGGGTTTTGCATGTGAATTGAACTTAATAGGTTTGACATGGACTAACCTTAAAGAATCCAATCCACTCAAATCCCTTTGAAGGCTGCAGCTGAATTTCATGCAAATCTTTGAGAAGTAGCCAGGCTGTTGGGATTTCAAGATGCTGTGTCCCTTTCTTCTGCAGATCTAAAACCAGGCAAAACAATGACACAAAACCCTCCCACAGTTTTAAGGATTCCTCTTAAGATGATCCTGGTTTTATTCCTCGGTCCAGGAAAGTTTGACATTTAAAATTTGAAAGAAGAATCTGCCATCAGGAAACATATCCAAATATGAAGCCAATCTTCTATTTTTTTAAACACGTATTGGGCTAATGTTTCATACATTAAAAAAAAAAATCTGACACAACACCATTATTATTAAAATGTTTACAACAGAATGATGCAACTTAATTTCTTATGCTCAAATCTAGCACTAATGATTTTTATCTTTTCTAAAATTAATTCAATTTTAGCAATAATCCACCATAGCCTAAACCATCTGGTGGTAATTTTGAAACTCAAGCAAGCAACTTTAAAATAAACCTATTTATTTTTTCAAGGCCACTGTAACAATATGAAATTCTGTTTGTTCACCCCCATTAAAAAAAAATCTAAAAAGATTTAAGTGTTCTATGTATGTTTATGTAGGTACAAAAACATATATATTTTTGTCTGTATAACGATATATACATTGACAGCTAGAAAATTATTTATTTGATGACTGGATTTAATCTTAAGCTGAAAAACACGAGGGGAAAAAGGAAAGGAAAAACATTCGTCAACTGCTTTTCCTGTTAGAATAAAGTACAGATGACTGCAAATGTAACTATAACCAAATCAAAACCACACAGTATGTATAAAGCACTGACTATGCAAAGTAGTTATAAATTCTTGGTTAACAAAGGGCACAGAAAGCCCTTAAAGGAAATATTTTATTTCTGCTAAATTAATACCTAAAAGCATTACATTTCATCAGTTTCACTTAGGTTTAAAGTCCCCAAAGATTCTCCTCCTGAAACCGGCTATATTTTATGTGCAAACCAGGCTGAGAGCTATCTAAATCTAGATAAAACTCATTGGCTTGTAATCTTCACAATGATCTATACATCTAAATCTATATGCAAATCAAATGCTCTCATGCATTAACACATTCCAAAGCATCTAGGAGTAAGAGAGTGCTTTCTCCCTCTCACAACCCCCCTCCTTTGCTCCTCTCCCCCTCTCTTTATTTACACTAGCTACCTAAATAATTCACACTGCCTTCTTTTCAGGCTGAATGTTCTTCTGTTGAAGCCGGCAATGAGCTATTGCAGTAACCAGATGGACACATGAATGCAGCAGGTGGGACAGATGGCAGACCGCCCTGTCTGACGCTGGCTGCCTCAGCTTGGACTGCCTTTTCCTTCCAGGTACATTATCATCAGTGTAGCAGAAAGCAGTATGCAGAGGGGAAAAAAACCTTTACATACAGTACTATATGAATTAGTTAAATAAATGACCAGATGCTTATTTGCTTTTTAAACCAAAATGCAATTTACTTAGAGTGTATAAGAACATTTTCCCCTCTCCCTTAATGGAGAAAAGTCCATCTCTATTCCCCAGCAATCCCCCGAGCGTTGAGCATAAAACAAAATAAGTCTGAAGTCTTACAAAGATCTTAAACTCATGAACTAAAAAAAATTCTTATTCAGTTTCTAAATCCCTTTACCCTTTCACAGGTAACTGTTCTAATTTTTCTGTATGAGTCTGTATCTTCTCATACACGGTCAGTTTGTAGGTGAAGGCTTAACAGCTATACAGCATACAGTTTCCATCTGTGTAATACGTTCCTTGACTGAATTTTTTCTGCTTCCAATTTCAGGAGATACATAAAACTAATAGTTTATTACAAAAGATTTGATACTTCTAGGGAAAATGCAAACAAAAGCTGAGGCAGTAAGTCTTTCCTTGACTGAAAAAAATTAACATTTTAATATGTTGCTTTCCTCTCTGGAACACTGGGCAAAACATGGTGAAGACGACAGTAAGAAAAAAAACTATACTATGCATTTTGAGCAAGAACACATGAAACTAAGAGAAAAATAAACCTAGTGACACATCTGGCAGAGTTTGCCTGGCATCAGTAGCATTGTACCACAGAAATTACTCTTTTTATACAAAATGTATTGCTGTCCAAATGCGCAGAAGTGATTAACTTCATATTCTCTTCAAATCAGCAGGCAACTGATTCAGTGTACGGATTGAAATTGCTGTTTCAAGGACGATTTTTAAAAATCATATTGAAAAAAGGTACTAAATGTAAGCGATCAGTTAGATGCTCTATGCAATCCTATACCATCCAGATTCGCCTCTCCAACCTCTTCTCCTGCCCCTTGTGCTATGTCAGTGACAGCAGCCTGCCTTGCTCCCTGGCCTGCCTCCCGTTCACAGGGTTTTTTCACTCTACCTCCTTGTCATTAAACGCACCTTCTCTGAAATGACACAGAGGAAACCACCCACCTCTCCCCTCAAATGCCAGGTAGATTTCTGCTGATCTGCAGTGAGACAACCCATACTTTCTTGTTAGCCTGAAATTAATACTTTCATTTTAAGTTAAAAATACAAAATCACACACAAATTTTACAGAACTCTATATGCACGCATACAAAGTATGGTTGCACTTGCCATATTAAAAAGGAAAAGTGTGTTGTGCTCTTTTCTGCAGTTTTCATGAATTCCTTATATTTGTAGCCATCAAAGCACTTGAGTAGGAACTACCTATATATTTACACACTGTACACCTCAGTAGCATGACAGGGGCCTCTATATACTACCACAACAGAAATACTAAATAATAACGGGGTAAATCATATGGAATTGATTTGCAATTACACTCAACTACTGAGTCAAAATATGGATTTTTTTTGATTTTTATTTTTTTTTTAATCAGAATAAGCAATTACACGATGTTGAAGGTAAAAGAAAAATTCCAAGTCGAGACATGTTCTGTGTTAGATTCTGCTCCCTCTGAACATACTGGTATAACTGGAAAAAGAAACTGACTGTAAATAAGCCTGTATGGGTAAAGGAGGACTGGTCCAAACTGGCAACTAAAGCCTGAAACAAACAGGAACTTATCTCTTCAGAGATTTAAACACACTGAGTAGGGACTCAAACAATAATAAACATAATAATATAGCATCTAGTTTCATCCAGCCCAGGGAGAAGACATAGCAGCATTAACAAAAAGTTTATTCTTGTTTATTTCTGACCTGTCAGCGGCCAGGAATTACAGAAAACCTCAAAGGACAGACTGCTTTCATGGGATACCCAGACTGATTTTGAGGCCAAAGAGGTTAAGCACTTTGGATAAACTTTGGATCAGCAGCACAACTTCTGTATGCTTATGGGTCCTAACTGCAAATCCTGAACTTTAAGG
>VYZM01011913.1:463073-483520 GCA_013398915.1 Dromas ardeola | reverse complement strand
GTGCAGCCTGCCGAAGATTCTGGGTAACTTAACTTTTCATTGTCGTCCGAGTTGCTTGGGGGGGAGGAGGGGGGGGAAGCGGGCTGGCATTTTATTGTATATAATATATATAAATGTAGGTTATATAAATATAGGATATAAAAATGTATAAATATGCATTTAAATATATAATTATCTTAAATATATAATTATCTATTTAAAAATTGAAAGCCTCGTTTTGTGCTTACTAAAAAAGGACATTCCTAACAAAACGAGCACTCAAATCCATTCTTTAACAGCCTGGGTGGAACTGGAAACGTATGCAGGTATATGTGTTTGCATACAGGTTAGCTACGTCTTAACATGGCTGTATTTAGTGTATTTATTTAGATATTTAGATGCCAATATTTAGATGTTTAGATGTATATATTTAGATATAGTAAAGAGAAAGAAAAGTTCCAGAACTGATCAATCTCTTCTGTAACTGTGGAGGGATTATAGTGGACGATCTCAGCCTCCTTCATTTTAACTAGATAAGGACTGCACTGTAGTAGGCCTGCATTAGTAAATCTGGGAGTGCATGTAGACCTCCACGGTGTTTTGGGATTTGGGCTTTTGTAAAAGTAAATTTTACCAAACTAAATGGGAAATAAAACACATCGCCCTGCATGTATGCCTGCATAAGCATCACCAAGCCCAATTCCAGCAAACCACTGCTTAGAGCCAGCTCAGAGTTGCTCATCTCTGTCATATTGAAAGGTCCCTGATTAAACTTGTTCCAAGAAAATGACCACACTCAAATTTAAAGACATTGTTTGCACTGGAACACATGCACATACACCCCGTTTTGAAAGGATCAGTAATGAATTGGAGGTGCATTTTTTTCCTCTCAAAAGCTACTATTTTTACTTAATATTACAACTAAGACACCGTACTTATTTTCCAGGTTCGAAGTATTTCTGCTTCTACCAGTGAAAACAGATGCAAGCTATTTCTGGCAAGAAAAAAAAAAAAACACTGTCAAGACTACAATTTTTTATAATTCCGCTCAACTCTTAGAAAATCTTTTGTGACTGGAGCCCTAACATGATGCAAATGGCAATCTTTTAGATCAAAACAAATCAGTGCACACCCTCAGAATGCATTAATACTATTCACAAATGGGAACGCAAATGCCCTCTCCAAATGTGTTTCACAGCATTTCACCAAATAAATACAGTAACAGAAAAGAACCCAACTCCAAATATGTAAGTTCAATAGACATGTTTGTATATATTTACAGCAGAGAGATTCCAATGTAATTTATTTAACCTTATGTGAACACTGGGCCTGCTTCCTACAAACCTGGTATTAAGACATGCAAGTTTAGGAATTGGAAGTCACACAGCAAAACTACAGCTCTGACTACTGTATAAAAGCAGGTAGTAAAAGCTTAATTACCAGTAGCATTATGCTGTCTATATTGTTAAATGTGAACTCTGTAATTAAGATGTAAATTCGCTTGTGAGCAGTGAATTAAAAAGCTCTGAAATGTAGAGTAAAATCCAAGCCCTCTTTAGAAATGTCAGAGACAAAAAAAAAAATCAGTTTTTATCAAATTTTTAAATGAGAGGCGTTTAATCATGTTACAGTATTAGAACGCCCTCTTTAAGTAACAATTTGATAAATGTGGATTTTGGAATCAAATCAGAATGTGAATATGATGTCTTTATGTATAGGTATCTGTATTACTATATAAACCCAAAATACAGTTCCTACAAACTGATTTACATGTGCACATTGGCAAAACATGAAAATACAAATATATTGTTTGTACTGAATGTTTCCCTGAGTGTCCATTTGTAGATTTATGCCCAAAATTGTTATTTTTCAATATTTTTGTGCTAAAATTCCTTCAGACCATTTCACGTGTATGTGTTTTCTTATTTAAAAATCACCCATAATGAATCCCTATACACGAATAATTCGATAAGGTCACTTTTCTGTATTATGTTCCCTGGAAAACACGTTAAAATACGTCAGCTAATGCATTTTGAAACTTAGCAAAGCACAGGTTAGCTTGATTTCTACTTTTGTTCATTACCTCCTAAGATTATATATTTATATTTGGGTGCTGAAAACATGATGGTCTCTCTCCTTCTCTCGAGATCCGTCTTCCAGCCCTCCTTTTCATGTTCACATAGTTTTCACTACCTTCCTGGCTTCTTGTCCCCCACCCTCCTCTACACTCTCAAATAATACATTTTTCCTCTCCCCCTATGAACCATCACTACCTTTCTATCAACCATGTTTCATCCAAGCAAGCGGCTTTCTTCCCTGACAGTGCTGCTTCTTGGACAACCAGAAATACAGTGCTATACTTTGCATGTTGATAAACAAAGCAGTTGGCTTCTCCCCCTGAGACCGAAAGTGTCACCTCCACCAGACTGGGGCCTGGAATTCCAGCTACATTCTTGAACTTGGGTTTCACAGTTACCGATCAGTTTGGGGGAGGGAAAAAAAAGATAAGAAAGATTACAGCAGCAAATAAACTGGGGCTAAGCATCGCTTCATTTTCTCAAGCTTTTCAGTAGAAATAAATAAAAATAGTAGCAGGGAAAAGGAAAAAAAAGAAAAACAGGTATCAGTTTACTGAATTTTATCAGGGGATACAGAATAGGAACATGCATGCAAACACACATCTGCACTAACTTACCAAAACGTACAGTGCAAAATCTTACCACAAGGAGTCTATACAAAACAGTGGTAATGGAATCAGAAAGGGGAAGGAAAAAATCATCAAGTGCCTGTACTAGTCAAGGGGCATTACTGAGCAGCACCTACATTTCCATGTCTCTCTCTGCATATAACTTTTCCTGTGTGTTTCTTTAAGCATTTTCACATTTAAATACTATAGACATTTCAAGGCATCCAAACAGCCAGATTCTTAAAACACAACTACCTCAAGGCAACTGAAGAAGTAAGATTCAGCGGCACTTCACAGAAACCACAGAGTGCATTGTGTCAAATGTGTATTTATTTACCAAAAGGAGCGACAAGCTCAAGCCATCCTGGAAGGAGCAAGAATATGAAAAAGTCCATTAGCTGCTGAGAATTTATTTGAAAACAAGTATACTGTTACTTTAGATAGAGGTTTGCCATACACCATGGCACCTTATTCAAAATTTAACTGGAAAATAACATTGTTAAGAGTTTGAAATAAATATCGAAGTATCATCAAATATGTGATTTTACTCACAGTCACTAATTAAACAAACACAACTCAGCTGTGCTATGCTACAGTGAGATCAACATTAGAACAATACTGTCACTGTCGACTGGTCTTTTGCCTTTTGTGCTTCCCAATGAAAAGCATGTGGTGCATTCCTGGATATACCGCTAACGAGTTAAAAAAACAAATGCTACAGAAGTTCTAAATTCTGCTCACCTCTTTGCACATGGTTGGACAAACTGTAGCAGGTTATTACTTTAAAGCCACCTGCTACTTCAATCTGTATTTAGCATTAATTACTCCTTGTTTTGATTTTAGGGGAAAAAAGCTCACATAACACAATCTCCGAATGCTCCTTAGAACTTTTCGACAGTGCATCCACAAATACACAGAGCAAGGCTTTTAGCTTTTGCTGCTATACTCAGCTCCAGCATATAAAAAATGTCTCCGTGAAATAACAGCAATTGCCTTACCATGTTACCAGACTACATTCAATTCATCTGATCTCAAATAAATACTCCATATTCTCCTTATTCTATTTCAAGGGCATGGTCATGGGTATTTAAATGACTGCCTTCACCAGTACAGCATAGAAACCATTCACGTTGCTGTAAATGAAAATTATTCTCTTGATGAAACACCTTTTCCAAAGCCTCTGACAAAAAGGAAGAGGAGGGGCAAAAAAAAAGAAAAGAGAAAGAAAGGGAGCAGCACGCACATTGCCTGTCACCCACCAAAAAAGGTCTACTCCCTGAAGATAATTCAGGCGCACACTTCAATATGGATATCTCACTATTACCCCAAGCTCTTTTTTTAGTGTAAGTTTCTACAGAGAAGCTGAAGTGCATTACTGTCTCAGACAGCCAAGGATAAGATGACTGAGGGAATTCAGTTGCTCTGTTTAATTAATACAGGATTATTTCACTTTCATTTTGTGAAGCTAATAATATGACTGGTGGAATGTCAGTAAAAATTAAATCATAAACTAGTGCAGTACCAAAGGGAAAACTTACTTTAGTTATGGAGTATTCCCAGCAGAAATCTTGAAAATCTTATACATATTTACACTGATAAAATACCACATGTACTTCATGGGACACTGCAAGCTTTCTACAATCCTTGTGGCATGTATTTACAGAGCAAGAGTTAACATTTTGAGATTATACATTAATAAATGAGTTGCAGTTATATTGTTTCTTGAATGTTAAGCACCACATACTAAACGCAGGAACACGTTCAAGGTCAATGTCCTATTTTAGACCTTTTCAGCAGCTGTGATATTATGATAATCAGACTTAAAATATTCCTATAGAAAGAGTAAATTAGCCCTTTTCACTAGAAGGATTATTCTGATAAACAACAAATCCAAAAGAGAACAAATACAGATTTCTCTCCCCTCCACCCCCAGTGCAATAAATTGCTGTCCCTTACTGTGATGGCGTTTCTATCCAGGAATTAAAAAAACCAACCAAACAAAAACATTATTCTGCACTTACATTTTGGGTTTTTTGGAGGCCTCACCTATGTAAAAATACCTTCCTTACAAAGCGCTTGTGCTCTCTGTTAAAAGCAAAACATTTCCAGTTGACATCCCATTCTGTCACCTATACTGCAGTGAAATGTAATATCCCACTAAACCAGAAGGGAAAGAAGAAAACTTAGCATCAGCAGCTATTCCTAAGCAAGATTAGGGGTTTAGCTCCATCTAATTGAGGGATGAGACGCGTCCCTCAATGGGTCTCTTCCCACTCCCCCACCAGCGCTTCTACCTGACTGCAGGCTCAGAGTGCTAAAAATAGACAAAGAAGAAGATGGAGTGTAAATATTTCCCCAGTGAAAACAACAATAATCTTTACTGTGAGCGGACATGAATTGCTTGTTACACCGCCCTAGGATATCATGGCTTGAAGCGAGAGCGCACATACACACACACAGAGAGCCACCAGCCACCCTCAAAGCTCCCGTAACATGTACCTGTGTGTGTGCATGTCGCAGAGGCTCCTACGACATCTGACCGGGAGCCAGTACACCTGCTCTACAAAACACGTTCTCTCCAGCCTGCCTTTCCCCTCCCCGCCTCCGACTGTCCCAGCCCATCTTCCATCACTCTTCTTCCTTTTTCTCCCCCCTGCTCCCCCTCCACTCCCTTCACTCTGGCATTTTTATTATTAATGTTATTGCTATTATTACTGTCCAAGCATAAGCTGATCCACAGGGGAGCCTGTGTAATTTAACCCCTCAAGCACTAAATTCCTTCACATGTGCCAAAGACACAGGTTTGTTGTTGCCTCCAGCAATATCCCAGGAAGACGAGTGATGGCGGTGTCATATCATCACACAGCGACTTAATCTATTGCGACACCCAGGGAACGGGTAACTGAAGAGATTTACAGAACATGCTCTCTGACTGAATACAAAATGTTATTCCCTTTACCAACAAACTCAAATCACATGAAACAGTGACACAAATTTTACCCTCCTATGGCTCATCGTTTCCATGGCTGCTTTATCCAATCCCACCACTGCATCACTTGTCCCACAGTACATCTAGCTATACAACACTTTTTTCAACATTTTTGTTCTCCCTCCTTTGTTCTTCTGGTGCTCTCTGATTAACAAACAGCCAGATCATGTTGAACTGCCAAGTAACATAGCCTCAGAAATCTTTTATCCATACACTAGATGACTGGAACCATCACTTACATCAGGGTTATCTCAGCATGCTGCCTTTATGTTGTCTGACGTCTAATGCGTGCTTTTTAAAACAATAGATTAAAGGGGTTGCACTTTAAAGGTGCAAGGAACACTGAATTAAACACTCACAGTTTAGCTACAATAAATACCGACAAGCAGGAAAGCAACTATTTTAAGTACCGAAAACCAAAAAACTGATCTTGTCAAGCAGGGACTTTTCACATGGGTGTCTTACTTTTGTTATCCATAACTATTAGGAAAGAATTCAGTGTAATGTAGAAGTATATAACTTCTCTCCAAGATCAAGGTGAGACTCTATCTTCTAAGATTTCACTGACCTGGGAAGCAAAAATTTGGCGCAGAATTAACATGTGGGGATAAATGAGACTAACGAAATGTCCTCAGCTCAGGATAACCCAACTGTGCTGGTGAATCAGAGCTTTCACCTTGGGAAATTAACAGCTCTGAACAGTCAGAAGAAACCGGTAACAAAGGTTGAGTTCACATGCTCAAGAGTAAACAAATCCTCCCTCCCCCTAAGGTACTACCTACCTGAACTCATCTCTAGACACCTCAGATCTAAAGCAGGTAGAGACTTCCATACTGAAGGCCACTGAAATCTGTCCCTATGGTAACATCTGATTTTTCTTTCTGTATATATAGCTTCTTTTAAATGCATGTAACAGCTGACCGACTAAGCCCTTAATATTTTAAACTTCGTATATATGCATATTCAGACTCCAAGTCAAATGATTTCTTGGACACACAAGTATATAAACCAAGTACAGGAGGGTGCTAAGCACATCTTACACTCTTCCCCCAATCATTAATATGAAGAGACTTAAAATAAAGGTTTTCATGGATATACAGCTCCCAGATGCCAGATGGGTAACTATATGGTTCCAGCACTTACAAAGAAATGTAGAATTCACCACGAACTACTCTTTTCCCAGGTCCTACAGCTCCATCCACCTGAACATCAAAGCTCTGATGGTCTTAAAGGAAGCCTTTAGAGAACATATCAGCGTGCACTGAGATGCTGTTCACCACTCCTATATTCATTTCCCACTTAGTGGTGGGTGGAAGGCCTAGAATACCACCCAAAGTATGCCTGTAATCGCCAATACAAGTGCAACAATCCTGCTATCTCCAGTAGACCTGTACACTAACATTTAACGGGCTCACACTAACATCTTTAATACAAAAGAATGGCACATTAACAAAAATGCCTGTGTTACAGTATTACAATGAAAACAATTTTTTCTGACTGTATAAGTAAATATGATTAAATAAGACAATATAATCGTAACGACATCCTTCTGCAGCTGAAGCCTTCAATTACCACCTATATTTCTGTCCTATAGCAGCTTCAGTCCTATTGACCAGCCAGTTAGCCCTATTCAATTATTCAATCTCAAATCAATAGATTTAGCTCCATGTGTAATGGTTAAGGTGTAAACATTATGTATACACTCTTCCAGCTTAATTCATGTGCTTACAAATTTGTATTTATATTTTAATTTCCATTTTAAGAAACACGCAAAACCAAGTTTTTCTTGTTAGTGTTCTTTTCTCCCACCAGTTCTGCCTCCCTTTCAGGTGTTATGTTTCCAGAAGTGCAGTCTAACTTGCCTATGACAGAAATTTCTGTCTTTCACAGACAAAACGGAAAAGCAAGAATTGTAATTATTTGATTCAAGTATGCTGAATAAAGCAATAAAATAGCAGTATGACTTTTAAGCAGATTCAGTCAATATTTTCCTGCTAAAGCACTCACTCAAGTTGTGAATTGATTCAGAAAGTACAGCCTTTAGTCTTACTGCACTTCTGACACTTGTATCACAAAACATTTGGTTCAATTGCTGTAGATGCACGCCTATACCTATAAAAACACACACGTAAATGTATTATATTATAGGGTCTTGGTTATCTACATAGATTTACACACAAAAAATAAGTAGTAAAAATGTAAGCTGAACCAACTCGTGTATGCAAAAGGGAACGGCTCCACCTTTCATTCTAGTTAGAAGCAACTTTATTAATTTTGTCCCCCCAAAGTCCCTCTTTCCTTAAGGAGCTTCCAGGCAAGCTGATTTGAAAGCACACCAAGTTACAGTGTGTTAGGTGCCTTACTTCTCACCTGGGAGCCAGATTTTACATTCCTTTCTCAGACAAATGCACATTACCTTTAGTAGCGCTCCCTTCCAATAAAGCACTGTAGAACAGATTCCCCATTACCCACTTCCTGAGAGCACATCCATTTTTGTACATCTAGAAAACAGATTTAATACTAGCATCGTAACACTGTATCTTTACTGATCAGATAACCCAGAAGAATACAGTTACAACTTATCTGAGCACGAGTTCAAACAATACTACCCAATGAAACACTGATTTCCTGGGGAACACCCTGGCTGTTACCTGCCTTGAACCTGCCCAGGACTATTTTCAAAACAGCTGAAGTTTATAAGCATGAGGATGATGGCAGGGAGCTGTTATGATAAGAAAATCTAAAGCAATTTCTGCAGGCAACCATTACAGTGTGACTGTTAAGAGACAAGCAAGAATTTCTCTTATATTATCAGCGAAACAATAGGCTTAAAAAAAAATTGGAAGGGCTTTTAGAAATAAAATAGCAAAAGGAAAAGTTGCAACTCAGTCTTCCTACTGACCTGTTTACTCCAGTTTCAGATTATCTGCTCCTGAGGCATTAACATAAACTGCTCCGGTCTTATTAAAGGCCATATCTATATTCTTTAGTGCTGTTTGCATTTGGTACACATATTTTCAGAATGCTAACGGTCTTTATTCAATAATGAATTTGGCAGCAAAACAAGAATCGGTTCTCTTTTAATGTTATTTTTCTAAATAAATTCTCTAAACCTGATTGAGTTAGATCCTTGAATCATGCTTTGGAAGATGCAACTCGGAGTTTCTGAATAAAAAGTGAAGCACTTAAGCAAATCAGACTTTTATTCTTCATCCACTGAGAAGCCTGAGATTTAAGATGAAAGACCTGGGCTGCCTTTCTCTTTCCTTATCCTGCCAGGTCCCTTCATTTTCCCTGTTTTCCCAGTAGATTTACTTGTAAATCTGGCGACAGCCACATTTGAAGTCCTGAGGTCTGACTCCTGACCTCAGTTATGTTAGCCCTTCCCTGCAGAAGAACTACCCCTTGGATCACTGACTTGCTATTATTCTATGGTTAATAGACCTGACCTGTGCAATATTTTTTTATCTGGCTACAGTCCTATCTCTAAATTCTCTATTTTGAATGAATACCGATTTTGTGACATGAAGTCTGCTATATAATGAAATGCAAACAATGAAAAGGCTAAATCAGTTTACAAAAAATCTATTTGTCAAACAGTGTGGAGATGCTCCCAATTTAGTCCGGGCAGCGCATGCAGCTCTTGATAAGGGAGTTAAAACCGAGCCGTTTCACTGCATAAAAATAAAAGCATCTGCAAGAGAGATACATTTTCTTTTAGAGAATCTTCCCTGTAACCTGTAGCTAATTATAAAAAAAAAAAAAAAAAAAAAAAAAAAAAAAAAACTACCCCCCCCCCCCCCATGGATTCTGCAGGAATTTTCTAACAGCCAGGAGCACTGTTACAGTAGGTAACAGCGAACGCCTCCCCAGTGCAGTCCCCTTATGTCACATTTGCATTTCTATTCAGCTACATTGCCTGACAATGAAGCAAATGGGTCTGCCTTATCTGTACAATTCTGGACAACAGAGATTTCTAAGCCATACAAAGGAACGAGCTTAACATTCAGCACTCAGCACCTCCCGCCCCCGCTCCCCACCGCTGTGGGGAATGCAGCCACACAAACACCTGTCCACACCAAAACCTGAAACCCCCACATGGTACCCGAAAAGGAACCGGTTAAAATAATAAAATTAAAATAAAATAAAAATCTAATGCAGACTTTTTTAAGAGGCTTGCCAGCCTCGAAGAAGAAAATAGTCCCAACCCTCAAGATTTTCACGCTTTGTTTTGACCGTAACAGAGAGGTAAAGGAGCGTCCCTGGAATGTAAAAGTAGATACTATCTAGTCCACCATTTGCGACTCCCTCTGTCCCTTTTAGGCTGGTATTTAATGCAGCAGATGAAATCTAGAGATCCTTTTATCAGGGAAATTTCATATCACCCCAGTTTTCATTAGAAAACCTTTAGCAGCTAGTCTGGCTAACTCATGCCATTTCATTGCAGTATGAGGAAATTTCCAGCTAATTCCTTCAAAATTAATATCGTCTCATTTAAAAGTTAGAAATGACACAAAAAAACCTGCACAAGCTGAAACCTCCAGATCAAACTTGTGTTATGACAGGACTTAAGCCAGTTATAATACAGGCTAGGGCTTTAAACAGCAAGAAAAAAAATTACAGTGATACAGTTCTATAGACACTTTGGCTTTAGTCCGGCTTTCCGTGAGAGAGATGAGAATCATAGAATCATAGAATCATAGGGTTGGAAGGGACCTCTGGAGATCATCTAGTCCAACCCCCATATATACGTATACACTGTATCTGTCTTCTTGGCCCTCTCCCTCACCCTCAAATGCTCGGAGTAACAAAACAGGCTTTGTGCACACAGTCTGAAGTTGAAGAAACTTGGTTGTGGAAGGGGTTATCCACATGTTTGTTCGCATATACAGAAGTAATCTGGGGTAGCAAGCATGGAGACCAGGGGAGGAGGATGCCTGTCTTTTTGTCCTACTTAGTATATCCTAAAGCACAATATACCTCTTACGTAGCATACTGAATTTTACATTGCTAGCTTATACTTTAATTGTCCTGAACTTCCAGGTAAGGTTATTCTTTGCTGTTGAACAAATGCTGAATTTCTCCCCAGAGGTGGTTGCAATGAGTAGCGATTCTCTATCTTTTTCTCACTCGCACAGTTTTGAAGATTTACAGGCATGAATATCATCACGTTAACATAAAATGATATTATTACTGCCAAAAAACAAGGCAGTTATGCACAGTGACAGTGAGGAATGCAGAACGCTTACTTGGATTCAAAGGAAACACAAAGCCCCTTAAAGCAGCCCATTGTTTCTAATTTTACTAGTACTGATGCTTCAAAAGCTGCTGTCGGTTATTGGAGCTTTTGCGGGAGTTGGAGCAAGACATTAGGGTACATTCTGCCTCTTCAAGTGCTAGGGAGAGAACAGCCAACTTTTATTATCCATAGCACTGAAAATGGCTTTATTGCCAAGCAGGTATGAAACTACCAGTTGTCCTGGGATCATACCTCCAAAAGCATTGCAGATCCCTCAAATGCCGTCAGGGTGACAGACCACTTTTACCCTTAACCGTGCAGGCACATGAGCGAACTTCATACAAGATGTGTGCATACGGTACAGTGCAGAGCAAAGTTTAGTCCTTAAACTTCCTATGATAAAAATAAAACATAGAACAAAATAAAATATTTGCTACTAACATGTCAATATTCTAAAACAATTTTCTAGACTGTAGTATTAGAGATATTCTGAGATATCACATACTACTACACTGTTGGAACTACTTGTGTCTGTTGATTTATTAAAAAAAAAAAACAACTAGTACAGATGGAAGAGAGATACGGTAGCTGGATAGTTCAGAAGAAAAGTAACCAAGGAAAACATTTTGCACAGATTGGTCCAAGGTCTGCTTGAATCTCAAGTCAGGGCATCTAATAGGCTTACGCAGCTATCCAAATGAAAATAACCCCTTACCTCTGCCCGCTCTAAACATGCGAGGACAGAGGTTGTAGAATACACCTTGCTGACTGCATACATAGTTTATGCCCGTGTATTGCATCTTGAAGATACCTATCATGACGGTTTCTGCAAGCCTGTCCCTTCTGGAGTAGAGTAAGCAACACAGCTGACCCAGAAGGATTAGATGAGAAATTCAACTAATTAATGAGCCCTGCAGGCAAAACATCATTTCTTCTGCTCTTTGGGGCATTTACAAGGTCAGCTGTTTCGTTTTGTTTTTCCCCAGCATCAGGTCAGACTCACTCATCTGTCAACATACAAAGGATTTGTAAGACAATAGTGGCCACGTAAAATTCAGTTGTGCCCACTATCAAGCCAAACAACATGGTATATTTTGTCTGATTCCCACAGTAAGGGAAGAACTGTTCAGGCCAATATAGCTTTATCAAAAAAAAAGCTTCTCTAATGTTACCTTGCTCCTCCATGGGTAACAGTTTAGAATTATGTACGCAATATTTCCCATTTAAGAAAATATTCTGGAACACAACTTCAAAGATTCTGGAACTCAGCTCTGTTCCCCCATCCTGCTCTGCTGTCTTTCTGATGATCGCTTTTCTGAGAGCGTCACATGGCACAATTTTCTTCCATCTGCCAGGGAAGTTTCCCAAAAAGTATACCAACTTCAAGAAATGAGGAATATGAATAGGAAACACGTTCAGATAGAATTCAGAAAAATGATCAGCTCACCTCATCTGTTTCTCTAGCAATATGTGCACTGTTACTATCCAATGGCCTCTTTGGTAATAAACTTGTCCCACCTCCCATCTGCTCTTCTTGCTGGCCTCCTGCCACTTCAGCCTCAGTCCTTTCCTGTCTTCAAGATGTCATTCAACTTCACTTGCTCCCCTACCCATTTGTTTCTCTTTCCAAGTGAGATCAAGCATACATCTTTCTGTGTCTCTCGCTCCAGCCTTTAGCTTCTGCTCCATCTTTTTAGTAAGTGTCTATGTTTCTGCTCCATTTATCATAGTTGGCAGTATGCACTATGCAGGTGTCAAGGAAACCAAGAGAGAGTTCACTATTCATGATATTGCCTTTTCAGCCTTCTTGTGGCTTGCCATTGAGTGTCAGCTCCTTAGCACTAAGCTATATGTTGAGAAGAATGTGTATCAGTTAAAGACAAATTACTTTAGGCCAATACAAGGGCACATAAAGAAACAAGACTGCTTTGAAGTTAGACTTTTTCAGCCTCACTCTGATCTCTTTCTAGATTATTTTTCCTTTTATTTGCTCATTACCTGTGTTTTTATGTCATCTCTACAGCATTTTTCTTTACTGGCTAAAAATAAACATACAAGCCATCATACGATGCTGGACTTAACATGCACACAGACATGAATGTGAATGCCTGATGCTTGACTTTAGTAAGTGCTGCCTTCTCACATCAATACGGACTTGTGTTTCACTGAATGTAATCCAGCTCAGAAAAAGAAATGACTTGGACTCAGCAGGACAGAAGTCAAAACTAAGTAAGAAACACCTAGCTGTCTTCCTGCAAAGACTGAAAGCAAAACCCCACCCATCCCCTCCCCTGTCTGGAGCAGGGAGGAGGCACAGCACAAGAGACCTGTGTGCCTGCTACCAGTCAAGACCCATTGTTTTTAAGGACAACACTCATTTCCACAAACATATCATGAACTATGAGCCACATTCATATCCTGGAAAACTGGTTTAATTCACCGTCTCAGAAACTTCCCCCTATGTAGAATACCTCAACACAATACAGGCAATTAAAAGCAAGTGCAGCATTAAATGCTCAATTGCAATTGCAGCTATTGCTTTAGAATCAGAGATAGAGGGTAGTGTTTTCTTCTTGTTGTTTTGTTTTGTTTTTACTTCTTTGAAAATACTCCTTATTCTGGCATTTCGAGTGAGATGAAACATGACTTCACTGTAAATAGCAGAGTACTAGGTATAACTTCACTGTCATAAGAATCTAGCTTTGCAAAGTATCATAAAAATTTGTTTTAGCGAAGACAGACAGTTGACTTGAAATGCAGGTTTCACAAAATGCACATATGATGAAGGCCAGACAGTTCTTTAGACAAATGCAGTTTAAAGATACGATGAAAAAAGGGAGAGAATTGACCACTGAGGTACCTATGGGTTGTAGCAGATTCTGGATCACTTAAGGTTTTCCTTACACTAATGCTTTTTAAAATATATGATGTAGCTTAAGTTGTTTTGCATAAAGCCCAGTTCAGAAGTTTCCATATGAAGTTTTTTTGACTTGTGATATACGGTCAATCTTGATAATCACTACAGTCATGTTTAAGCTCAAACTTGACAAACAACTTCCACATTGGAATTGCACTCATCCAACATCAACACAATTCACTACTTTTTATTCAATGTGGCAAGGAAAAGAGGATAGACACCCCTTATAATCATTAATTTCTAACACTTCTGTCCAGGCCACCTTCCTGCTTTTACCCATCATTAGTGTGACAACAATAATAAAGCTAGAATTTTTCTTACAGTAAAACACACAAGTTTCCATTTTCTGGCCCAGATAAGCATCATCTAATGCAGAGTTTAAACTTTTTTCTTTACCAATACTATGTATTCTTTACAACAAGCCTGCAGAATGGTTCTGTGACTGGCAGAACCCTATCCTTTAACTTTTCACATCTTCTTTCACATCATATCCGTGGAAGTGAAAAGGATGAGTCACATAAATAAATATAAATATAAATATAAATATAAATATAAATATAAATATAAATATAAATATAAATATAAAACTAAGGGCATTACATGAAAATTTATGTTATCACCTTGCAAAATTTCTCAGGGAAGCAAAGTTTCTTATTTCTCCAATGCAGTAAATATTATGTTGCAAGTCAAAATTCAAATCATTTGCTGGAATTTCCCTCTTTTGCTGGAAGGCAAGAAAATCCGTTCTAAACCTCTCATCCACTATATCCCTTCATGTTATTCAGAGATCACTACACAAAGTCCTCACTTAAAAGAAAACAGTAGAATATACAATTGCTTTAAATACTGTAACCTATTCTTTGTCTCAGAAAAAAAACTTGAAAAAAAATCCATGCCTACAGAAGAAGGTCAACAGCATGGAGTGGGTCAAGGTTACAGCTGAAAAAGGGTGAAAAAGTGCAGGATAGCTACACACTGGGAACGGGTAACACAACTTATCGGGCAACACACGTGGCATGTTATGAGCAATGGCAGATTACAATGATATAATGAAGGGATGCCTCTCATACCCTGAAAGACAAGGACAGCACAAGACAATGACCCATCCAATTATCTCTACTCTTATTTTATTCCTCATCCTTCAGTCAACTATCTCAAGCATGGGAAGCACCCTCCTAAATCAATCCTATGTTCATTCCATTTATCCCTTTACAGGTAGGCTCATTTTATTCTGGTCCACTCGGCGTCTGGCACGACTGAGAAGAACAAATTAACGTGAGCATAAAAGTCTAGCAGACTCTGTCTGTAAGGAGCTACCACATATTTCCCTTGTCGCATCCCCTCCCCTTTACCAAAGTGCCATTCCCCAGCCTCTGTGGCAAAACCCCCACCTATTTAGGACCCAGTGCCATCATGTGCAATGGGGCAAGTCCACACCCTGTAGACCACCACTCTGTAGTTGTTTGCCTTGTCTCTCTGGTTGGACAAGTCTGTGCTGATGGCACCTGTTAAAGCTGCTTCAACTAAGCTGTTCTGCATTTGTCTGGCTGGATTTGGACTTCCCGGATCCCTGACTGAATACAAAGTGATTTGAAAAAACGGTGTTTGGCAACAAGCACAGTGGGGAGTACACTGTGTGTTGGTATACAAGAGCACAATGTGTTCTTCATAACATCACTGAGGGAGCATGCTGCTAGAATCTCTCTGCTGTTGAGATCAAAATGGTCTCCTTTGTTGTCAGCTGTTTAATAGCAGCTGTTTAATGTAATTCCAAATGATCTGCTTGAATGAAGTTGTCATTCTTGCAGTTCACTTTAATGTAGTAAAAAAAACCCCAAAAGCCACAGCTTGGCCATGTTATTTTTTTATTGTTCTTCTGAAAAGTTGCACGCTCTTATATTTCTGCTAGCCTAGCAAAATAATGAAAGTCTGATTGCTTGAAATAAAACATAAATTTGAGAAAAAAAAAAAAAAAGAGGCAAAGGATCAAATATTTATTTCAGAACACTTTCCTTTTGGACACTTGAGAAGGGTTTGATTAAAAATATCTTTGCTACTAAAAAATTACTCACAGAAAGAAGTGAACTTGTCAGCAGATACGTGAGCAAAAGGAATATCTATTTCTATAGGTATTTCAAGACATTCTCCCTTAATGAGTGTTATAATTTATTTTATTGCATTTCATAAAGTAAAAAAAATTGTAGCAGAATGTTGATACAGTGAAAAACATATGTACTCTTCTTGATGAAGCAGTTTAGCTTATAGAAATATTCTTTTATAATGCGCGTGGGTTTTGTTAAAATCTGTTTGATACCAAGAAGTGATAATAAGGACGATAATCTGTAAAAATATTTGCAGTTCTCTGATGAACAATAGAGGGCACTAATGCTTCTAATCTGGCAAACGCATCACGCGCCAGACAGAAAAAATAGCGGTGGTAACTTGTAGCACACAAACCACATCATCTATGCTAAATACGTAGATAGTAAAGAGAGGATTTCTGTCTCTCAGAAAAGTTCTTTTTGTCCTTTAAACTTCCTTTTTTTTTTGCCTGCAGAAATCAGGATGTGATAATAACACGCTAATACTCACAGCCTTTCAAAGCGTTATTTTCTTTTGTTCACTGAACAAAGCAGACGCAACTTTTCCTCATACAAATCCCTTTCCTGTGTACTTTCTCACCACATTCTTCTCTGTTTACCTATAGCTCTGTACAGTAGTTCAAGGTAAAGCAATTCCACCGACAAATGCAGAAGCCAAAGGTTGCTTAACATGTGCGTTACCTATGTTCCTAGCAAGCTAATGTAGAAATACTGGCTACAGACACCATCAATTGAGAGATACTGGGGCACCAGCTGAAAGCTCTAAATTAGAAGGGCTTATCGGGGGATCTTATACCACTAAAGCATTTTAAGCAGTTTCACTTAGCTTTCAAAAGATATGGCTACTGAAAGTGTTACTTACAATAAAAGGCAGATGCAGAGCAAGTATTTTGGAAAGGTTCTGCACGTTAAACTACCTGTTCTCTGTAAGCATTAAAAACACTCATTTGGAAAACAATTCAGCCTTTTTTCCCAGAATAAACCTCAAGAAAATACAAACTTTGTTAGAACTGCGAGTAGCTGGTCACCATCTACCTTTTTTAAATGCTTACCAGTCTCTTTCATTGCTATTCAAAGAAACAGATTTATTTCTCAGCCTTGGAGATTGAAACTTTGGCAAGAGAGACTTAAATACCAAACACCAACTAACAGATTGTTGCTAACATTGTGGGAAATTGGTAAATGCACTTTGATTAATTCAGAATAACTGTTATCTGGAGAAACATAACAAATACTAATATTCTGGCGCGGTAATTTCAGCACATACTTTAAATGAAAAATGAAACATATGTCCCTGTACGTACTGCAGGCTGCAAAGTCTTCATGAACTGTATGGCTTAATTTCCAGCTCCTCAATCTCAGAAGCAATGCATCAGCTTTTCAAAGATACCAAACTCTAGCACCTCTTATGATACTAGCATCCCGTCTGAGTCAAACGATACAGCTTTAAGGCTGTATCTGAAAGCTGGACTAAAGTTACCTCCACTACAAAGGCAAGATACACACAATTAGAGGAAATAACTCAAATTTCTGTCCCGAGTCTGAAATATAATGAGTTTCTACCTTCCGATCTGGAACTTTTAAAGACTTCTTGGCCACAAATCCAAGATAGTCAGTGCAAGTACTAGACATCCTTTATTTGACTACACTTGAAAGGGTCAAAACCCTACACACCATTCATCCAACCCTCACTGGAGATTTCTGACGTCAAAAGATTATTCCCTAACTTCAAAGGGTTTTGTGTTTGGTTTGTTGGGGTTTTTTTCTTTGTTTTTCTTTTTAAATATAACCTTAACGTAAGCATTCTGCTTTTTGTATCTTTCTTTTTTGTGCCATTCAGGAGACTGGCGCCTGCATATTTCTCCATTTCTTTCAAGCAGTCATAGGAGACGTTGCAAACTAACAGGTAAAATGCAAACTGTGCTACGAGGGATTATCATTCCAATTCAGCATATTATATTAAGTGCTATCATACCAATGACACTCAATTGTATCTTATTGACTATCTTGAGAGACAAGTAACATCCAGACACGAACAGTATCTGTGATGCTACCCAACACAATAGGAAGCATATTCCGGCCATGGAGACAGACAAATTCTTGCTTATTCCTATGCTAAAAGCATAAACAGGAGACAAAGCCATGCATGCAAAGACATTTTAGTGTAAAAATGCAGTGGGCCGACAAGCATAGAAATACACAGACAGATAATACATACGTAGAGTACATGAAAAAGGAGAAACGCTTAAAAACAGGATAGGCAGGAACCTTTGATGGGCTATATTTTAAAGAATTATTTTGCGCAACTCAAACTCATTGCTGTTTTATCATAGAAGCCCTATATGAGCACTATATTGCATAAAAATTAAAGTTTTAGCTCTAGTCCATGTATCAGAATTTCTTTACCTAGCCTTCAGCAGTTCAGCACTGACTGCTACCCCTGTTATCACCCTGTATGTCACACTTGGCTGTCTTGCAGTCATTGCTTGGAGCCCTTATCTAGGTCAAAAGCTGTGCTGGTTTTAGCATTCCTCTTTCCCCCTAAGTCATAAGTATTCTTAAAAAGTAAGTTTTTCATAAAACTACTTTGTACCTAAAACTGTAGCTTCCAAATATTTTGAAGGACACGTGGAATGACTTGTGTCTGCTACTTGACCCCATCTCTACATTTTCCTCAAGGTGTCGTCCACCATTTCAAAATACTGATTGCCCTGTCTGTCTGTCATCTCAGTCACTGTCCCAATATTATTTTCCTGTCATTCTCCATGTTGGACAATACTGTATGCAAAGTGATCCAGGTGCCATCTCAATACAGGTATTAGAATTTACTGGTTCCTAATCCACAGTTTTTATTTGATGGATACTTATAACTACACTGAGCCAAATTTTATTACTAGTTACATCACTAAATCTGGACTCGAAAGGTTTTACTTCAATAGAGTTAGAATGGACTCATACCAGCACAAAACTAATCTAGAGACTAATGAAATAAGAAAGGACCTTTATCAAACAATGATTCCAGCAAGGTCATTTTTATTATTTTCCTTTTATTATTGACCTGCCTGGAACAATAACCAACATGGCTTGGAAATGCATTAGGAAATATCTAAGCTACAGTTATGCATAACTGCTTAGACACTAGCAACTTCCAGAAAACATCCAAAGTTCTAGAAAATGTATATATTGCCCACATAATGATTTTTACAGAACTTTTAGGCCATCTTTGTGGAACAAATTCAGATACTTAATCCAGTACAGGCAGATAAAAACATATAGCTGTCAAATGTTATTGCAGGAAATACTATAGATGACATTTCTTGCATTTTCTTCACATTCACCCTTCAAATGTTTCTGCAACTAATCATTTGCTCTCTGTCTTGGTTTGTTAGTAAAAGGGACGATGTTAATAACCAATCCGAAATTTAAAAAAGAAATAAAACCAAGATGATGAAAACAGAAGTAAACTCAACAAAACTTCTCTAGCCTTAAAACTAGGTGAACACAGGACTTCTCTTACTCCTTATGGCGTGAGAGGCAATTATTCATCCTGAGATCAGTTCTTGCCAAGGATTTTTCCCCCAAAAGAGAAAAGCAGCAAAGCCAGTAGATGCTTGCATTGCAACGGTGCGCCATTACCTCTCTGTACCAGTGAGATCTGCAGCACTGAATCAGTAAGTGCATTTCACTTTTCATGAACCCCTAAAGCAATAGTTTTCAAAACAAGGGGCAAGTTAATCAGCGAATTGCAGAGCGTATCCTTAGAGCCAAAAATATTCTCCTACTCAGCCTCCCAGTCCTTCACGTCAATAATGCAGAATTATTATTTTAAAAATAATTATGTACTGCTGATGCCTAAGCATAAACACAGAAAAGCTGCTCCAGCCTCAAAAAATCATGAATATACTTCCTTTCAAGCAGGAACCTATTTCTTAATGGGAGGACATGACGTTGAAGTGGGCTTTCTTTTTTCTTTTCTGTAAGCAATATACAGAAGTTCAATTATTCATAAGAGGGACTAGTCATGTAAATAAGGCCTGGAAGACCATGTTGCCAAAACACGTCTTAAAGCACAAAGGACAATTTTAGCCTAGCCCTTGCTAGGAGGGTGCGATCTCAGGAACCCCGGCTGAAGAAGACAGGGTTCGTAAATCAGCATGTACACCATGTGGGGAGACCACTTACAGCAAGTTAGAACATACAGTGTGAAGTTTTACAACAGGAGATTTACAACAGCCAGAGTCGATAACGCAAAAACAAAACCGCAGAGCACCTATCTATCAAACGATAGCCTGAAAAACAAAGCATAACTCTCAAAAATCTAGTCTATGTCAAACAGAAGCTTGGATTCCTCCAGAAAGGCTGAAGTTTGATGCGCAACTATATTCAGGGGATTCACTAATTCTTTTGGTATGTCTTCATAAGGAGCATCTCCTGCTCTTTAAAACAGCAATTCTGCCCACTTCAATCACAAACGGGGAATGATTTAGTATTTTTGTTGGCTGGTGATTGATAAGAGATATAATCTAGATTGAGAC
>VYZM01011913.1:441900-463003 GCA_013398915.1 Dromas ardeola | reverse complement strand
AACCTGACAACCTCTACTTAGTGTGTCTTTCATAGTACACAATGAAGTGTAAAAACTGCTGTGAAAAAGCCTGTGTTTCAAAACAAACCATCTCGGTAATAAGCACTTAAAACCACTTTTTATTAATATATTTCTTTCAGTACAAAACAAAAGCTTAATGTTACAACAGGCCTTTGACAATGTTTTTGTTTGTTTTGTCGGGTTTTTCTTTCTCTAAATGAAGTACCGCAACAGCATTTAGAAGGCCCAAAAATAAATTATTTGAAATAAAGTGTTAAAGTGAGGCTTATGAAAGGGTTGGTTTTTCCCTCATCACAGCTTAATAACGTGGGGTTTTCAACCAAAAAGCTTAATCAAAATCCAAAGTGGAAATCCTAAATTAGTAAATATTGAATTTAACCACTTTTATATCTCAGGTATTAGCAAATACCTTTGGTCTACAGAGATACAGCCCCTTCTAATCCTTATCTGAATTTGCAATTAAGACTTCAGAGCTACAGATATCTGTACACAGCTCTGTACACAGCTCTGCTCTCTTATTTTTAAATGATTGGACCCAAATCAAATCAGTCTTCAAATACATTGAAAAGTAAATGTCTGATGTCTAATTGAACTAATAGATAACACTCTTTTTAATACTGCTAATGCTTAGTGTGGGCTTCACACAGACAGGAGCGAGGGGAGGGAGAGAGTTGGAAAAAATCTGCACAGAAAACCTTGTCATTATATTATTACCACACAGCTCCTTGGTATAAAGATAGAGTAAAGCTAATATTTACAAATTATTTAAAAAAAAAATCTAAATATGTTAGGAGTTAGATTCTTCTTCTCTTTCACTAATTGTCACCTCCAATAGGACATTGTAAGAGCCTGAAAATGAAGCACTTATGAGTTTTCTTTTCCAATCTCTTGTGGGCTTCTCTCAGTTTATCGCAAATGAACAATCGTGTTGGAAGGGGCACCGTCTGTTTAATGTCATTAGTGATTGTTTCATAAAACAAACAGCCGCTCCGCCATTCTGCTGCAGTTAATCTTAAATCTAAACGTGGCGGCACTTGGGGAGAGTCTCAAACATGGTTTGTTCTAACCAATGCAGGGCTCTTAATCTATTGCAAGTCAAGGCGCTTATCTCTCTGCTCAGCTCAGAGCAGTGATTTCTTTGTCCAAATATCAAACCAAACCCAGTTAATATCATGCTTCCAGCCTTTTCCCAAAGATTTTTCCTCCTTAAATTGTGGCCAAAGCCTAAGGCATATTTATTTATTGCTTATACCATTTCATGCTTATTTTTCAATATTAGCAAAGTCGAACTATTTCCAAGTTAGTGCACAAGGGTATTTCAATGAGCTTAATCAGTCAGGTGAACTGATAACTTGGAGATTTACCTAATTGTGCTGGAAAACCATTCATTCTGGATTAAGTCTATAATGGCACATGTGTTCGTAACAATTGAGGATTTTTATATAAAGGCCCAATCCAAAGGGGTATTAATCACCTTAAACTTTCATTAACGTTTATGGAAGCAAAGCTTGCCCATCACTTCATGGGATCAAATTTATACCAGCAGCAGTCATTAAAAAAACCCAAGAGACAAAAACCCACCAACATCTAAACCCAGTGCTGAAGAAAATTTCACAGCGGCTTTTCACAAGTGCCTTATACCATATTCCTCCTTAAGAATAACCCTTAGCTAGTACACAAGGGTAGGCATATTTTGGCAGCTTACATATTTATGAAAATTACAACACATCTTTACAACGGTATTTGTGAAAATATAGGAATAATATGTATGACATACACGTATACAATAGATTTTAACTCCTCACTTTTTAAATCTGTTTGAGTCTAGCATGAATTTCAAAGTCCTGAATTTGGAACAAACGCCTAAGTGTGTTTTTGCAAAGTCAGAAGAAAAAAGTTTCTTTTGAACTGGTGGTTCTCCAAATGACTGGGTCTAAGTAACAGGACAGATACCTCTGGTGGCAAGTGCTCACCTGGTGGGGGGTGTTGGAAAAAAAGTTTTGCTGCTCTAGGAAAGCCTGACGCATTTTTTTGTCCTCGCTGTTACCAATGTAGCATCCCCTAGGCCCTGCAAAGACAAACCTCAACAGCCGAAGAATCTTGAGCATTTGTTCACCAAGAAGAAAGAATAAAAAAAGTCAGGTAGGGTCAGCATTCACCTCTTTGAAAATTCTTAGAGGTAAGCAAAAGTTGTGGCAGGCAAACACTGGTGGGCGGGTATACCAAAAACATCTTCTAAAATGCCACAATACTAATGCTTATATAGTTCATATATATATTCCCTGGTTAAATTTAGGAAGCTGAGCTACAGATATATGTCAATATGGCGAAAGTATGCAAAAAATTTTCTCTTTCTTCATTTAGAAAATACAAAAAAACCCAAAACCAGTAATACATGTAAGCCCCCACTCTTTTGTCATCTATCGCTCAGCACTTTCATTAAACTCCCCTAAAAAACACAAGCAATTGCCTTTTTATTGTCTCTTTAAACAAAAAAAAAAAAAGGAAAAAAAAAGAGGGAGGGAAAAATCAATTCAACTCAGGTTTTTCCACATCTTCATATCACTTCCCATCTCAACTGGCTGGAGTAGAATTTCAATTAACTGGTAGGAGTCCAAGAGAAGCCCGGCTGCCTGTGTTCCTCCCGGTCATGCCCCATAATTGTAGAGGGACCTGCATTTTTCAGCCAATGACACGGCTTACAAAAATAGATACACTGAGTTATTTGATAAAGGAACCAAAGCCTGTCACTCCTGTTCAAGTGCCAAACAACATGAGAGTGAGTGAGATTGTGTTCAGATTCCAAACTGGCCAGGCTTATTATTCCACAGAACTATCTCATGTTGGTGGGAGAAAAGACAAAAAAGAAAAAAAGGAAAAAGAGGAAAACAAAAGAAACACTACATCCAAGCCAGTCAGCTTCAAAACCTCCTTTTTCTGGAAGAATATTAACTGCCATGTTTCCAGCCTGTCACCCCTCCAGAAAGCTCTCTAGTGCGAGGCAGTAGTGGTATCTTTATGCATCTCCTACACGTCTTTTTTCAGAGAGGAGAAATGTTGGCAGGTATATGTTCCCTCTTGTGTTCAAAGATAATCTTGATTCCCAAATAAAATTCTTCCAAAGATCAATTGTCAAAGCACTGCTAAGAAGAAAAAATAACTGCTAACGGCTCTGTGCACCAAAATTTTGGGCAAAGACTCTTATAACTCTGTATAGTTACAAAACCTAATCTCTAATATACTCTACTGGGCAATTAATTGATCCTTTAATAAAAAGTACTTTTATCAAAGGAAAGAAGCATGTTCATAACTAAGTATCTGATTGATAGAGTATCTTTGAATTATAAGAAACAGTTAAATAAATGTTCGTACTTCTATTTACTCTTAGTACCAGCCACCAACATCGATCCCAGCATTTTTCTTCTTTTCTTCATTAGATTTATTTCTGAGCAGAGGTATTCAAGTCTATAGCAATTCAAACACAAATACTAAATGCTCCATAATGTTCACTATTTCCTGATTATACGAGTCATATATTACAAACCATATTTTCACAGAAATATATTGTGGTGCCTGTCGTATATAGTCCCATAAGTGAATAAGACAAGTGGAGTGAGTACTGTTGTAGTGGTATTTTATGCTTACCATGCTACAAATGTGCCCCATACTTTAAAGATTAAAAAAACTAGGTCACTGTTTGAAGGTGCCTCTCCTAATGCACCAACACGTTAGGTTAATATTTTCTACTTTATAATCGAGAACTTGTACCCAGTTTTAAAGCTCAATATTGAAAGAGTCAGTAAAAATAAAGCCATAATTATCAAGTGCAGATTTTCCACTTTCAAGGGCCAATCCAGGTCAGATACAATATATTCTGATAAGAACAAACCCAACCAGCAACTCTCTGCAGATCTTGCAGACCTACTCCCAAACTTGGAGCTTATTTAGAGTCCGATCAGAAACAAGGACTTTTCCTCCTTTTTTGATATGTCGAATGCTGTCATACAGACTAACCCCACACACCTGTCAACTGCCTTTCCCACTGCAGACTTGGATTCATCTTCCCCAGCAGGTATAAATGCTGTTATTCCCCTCTCTCAGCAACGTAAAGACACCCATCAAAACCGTGTTCAGGTCGGAACTACAACAAGGAACCAAAGGACAATTCCCAGCAGAAGCAACACAAAAAATTCCTTGATCACCATGAGCTTTAGATTTACTTGTATTTGGATAACAAAACAAATCCTTGCATCCATCCTGGAAAATTTATGCCATGCTGTTCCTTCTCAACAAAAATGTCACCGTGCTGTCAAACAAGTAACAATTTAGAGCACTGGGATTAGTAACTCTGCAAATAAAATAATCTCTGCAAATATTCACCTCCCAGTTTCTCTCATCTTCCTTTTCTCAGTTCTTGCTCTCCCTCCTCTTGGTTTCTTTTCTCATTATCTTATTCACATATTAATTCTCCCTACTTTGCACTATTCATTCCTCTCTGTCTTTTTTCCTCTCTACCTTTACGGCTTCCTCTCTGCCTGACCAATAATTTTAATTAAATCTGAATTACAGAAGTCCAACTTAAAAAACATTGACCAAATACTCTGTTCAGCAGCCAGTGCCATTTAAAAAGAAACACAACTCCAAACCAAAATGCCACACACAGACATGAACACGTGATGCCACACATACAAACACACAGGTATTTGTGCTGGTTAGAAGTTCAAAGACCTGTGTGATTTGTTTATTAATAATATGGGTACAAAGCAAAAAGAAACACTCAGGACTACAGCCTAAAAGGCCATCCTGATAGGCTAATCTGAAGGCAATCACCAACACTATTATATTGTTACTTATCAAAAGGCTATTTAAACAATGAGATACAAGCCCTTTAAACAACTTAGACACTTGGACTTTGTAACAGAGGTGGCCATACAGATCAGCCTGGCTTTGATTTCTGAGCACTGTAAATATGGAAAATTTAAGTAAAGTCTACCCTTTTAATTGACACTCTGGGCAGCTTACTTAATCAGGTGAACACCTTCAATGAATGAAATTCCCATAGGAAAAAAGGTTTTATAATCTGTTCACTAGAAGTCCCAATTATTATTGTAAGAAATACTGTTATAAGTATTATAAGAAATGCTCCTCCTTCCTGACTACTACCTTGTCGCTATAACCCCCCAAAACTGTCTGTGCTTAGTCTTGATATGTTTTAAACTGTCTGGTCTTCAGGCTCTGAATTTAATGGGTTTTTGTCCAAAGACCGGAGTACTTACCCCATAAACCACAATGCTATGTCTTTTAAATGGCTATTAAAAATATATATATATATATGTAGGTTGAATCAGAATGAGGTTTATCATCTTTTCTTATTTTTACTGTGCTATATTTACACTTGCTATGGAACATCTTCTTTCTGTGGCATGTTCTGCCCCTTAGTCCTCAATTAGTGTCCTGTGTCAAGTTTTATATTAAGACATTTTTCAGGTAACAACACAGATTGGTAACAGAGAAAAGAAAAAACTAACTTATTTTGCCTTCCTGATTTTGCCAAATGCCACAGCATGCTCCAAGGCATTTCTACCTGACCCCCTCAAAAGCATCAACAGAGTATTAGGAACTGCATAAAACCAGAATTTTTTTATCCAAATAATGAAAAGGGGCAAGAGGAACTTTAATTTGTAGTTTATCAAAAAAGATTAAGTTTTATTTAGAATGGTCATGGATCTACAGAAAAACCTGGTGGGGACAGTGGGGACTTTTTGTTTGAGAAACAAACTAGTGTGACTTGAACAGCAGTAGTGCAATAAACTGAGGACTTCAGAAGAACAAATTTAATTTTCAGCAGCCCATAAATGCAACAGTGGGAGAACAGAGTCACCCCACATTGTGAACAGAGCACAAAGGTAAATCCATTGCACAGTAGTTAGTACAAACTCAAAGCCAGTTGGCTAAGCAATAGTTGCAGGCCAGCAGAAACATTCTGTGGCACACAAGCTTCTAATAATAATTATCACTATTGTTATTAATAACAACATCAGTGCAAGCAAGTAGTACTAGGAAGGAATATCCATGATTCCATTGCATTACCGCACAGAGTTTTCTCAAGGGCACATTTGTTGTCAACTGCTACCACAGCTCCAGATAAGATCATGGTGGAGGTTTTTCAAATTCATAAATATGAATATAGAAGTCTAAACCTGACTTTTATGCTGATTTTACTTTCATGAGATTCTGCTTTCAAACTGTATAGCTGTAGAGCAGTTTCACAGCAAGCACGCAGACAGCAACAATATGGATTTGTCTGCATACAGTAGTTTCATCTCTAACTTCCTAGTGCAATCTACTAGGGAGCAGCACCGTAACAAAATAATCTGCCAGTACTTAGAACCCATAATGCTATTATATTTTAATAATGAAGTCTGATGACAAACCATAGCTTCTCTTCCATGTCCAGTATCTATGGAAAGCTCCACGTATTCATTTTCAAAGGAGGGGAAGAAAAAAAAAAAAAAAAGAAAATCCTTTGGTCATGTTGTGGACCCATTTCCAGAATGCAGTAGAAAGCTCTTACACTGTTTGCAGAAAACAACAAAAACACAGGTTTATGTCAGATAGATGGAAAGTTTGATGGGTTCTTACGGGCTGTGTTAACAACCTAATTTGATACTCTCTTGTATACGCCCAAGAATCAAAGCAGTGCAGCAAACCTGCTGTCAGTGCAGTTTACTATCCACACAAAGGAGAGGGCTTGCTGGTTAGTATCGCATTAGTTTGCCACAAGGATTGAATAGACTGAACAAACATTCTCCAATTTTTCTCCTTTTTTCTTGGAAGAGTTGAGAGGAAAGAATAAAAAAAAAAAATAACAGAAAAAAGGAGTTCAGACAATAAGTAACAAGTAACTTATTATATCATAGAGTATTTTCATCTGAGGAGTTCAAGGCACTGAAAGCAATAACCAACTTGCAATAGACCTAATGTATTTTGCATCCCAAATGTGCTCCTGAACCTGGCTAGCTTGCTCTTTAGTTTTAAACACAAATTTAATTTCCGCTAGAGATGCAGTGAATTACACTGATCTAATTTAAGCAACAGTGAACTTTATTAACCTCATAAGATTGCCGAGATTTTCAGTGCTTTATTTTGGGACTGCGCACTGGTGCACCGAGTTCCCTTGAAGAATTTTCAACAGCAGGAGGTGGTCATCTCCTTTGAAAAAATTTCAGATGTATATGGACGTTTGACCATATATTAGGATACATGGATATGTGTGTATATATACATGAACTTATAGATACATATGTCTACAGGCTGCTTTTCTATAACCGAGCAATCACTAGATCCTAGTGAAAGGACAGATATTGTGAGGACTATATTCTCCTCTCCAGGGCACACTGTAGTTGTACGGTTAACTGCTACACATGTATCATGGGAAGGTTATAGCCCTAAGAGTCTCTGAAGGCCAAAGGTAATTCATTTTCCTTGAATATCTCAAATACTGAGCCGAGATTGTAAAATGGGTCTTGTGATGCTTTTGCAATGCAAGTCCTGCCGGTTCAGGATTACGCAAAAAATAGCAAACATTATTTTAGTGAGGACCTCAAGGTGGAGTTGGACACTGGTTTCCAAGGGGAAATGTTTTCCTTACTAATATCTTGTCTCCTGCCATAAGGTCTTTCCTGCATAGAGAGAAGAAAGCGTAACAATTACAATAATAAACAATTTCCATATATGATGCATAACTGCTACTACCAGTAGTAATTTATTTTTTGTAGTTGGGGATGTTTTCTAAATGTTCACATGGACAGTTACTATTTGTTGTTTGTATTACCACTGTGTCTATAACCGTGCTTATAGACCATGACCCACTGTCTTGTAAATGCTGAAGAAGTTCCAGACAAAAGGACAGTTCATGCCACAAGTAGCTTGCACAATGTAATATGGCTGTAAATTTGAGCTGGCATCAACAGTGGTTGAAATAGCCTGACAACGAAACAACCAGGAACACAAAAATTGCCACATGGGCTCAAATCTAGTTTCATCTAGAACTATAAGCAGAACCTGATGTGTCAGCGGAAAATGCAAAAAAAACCCTGCACTAGGCAAATCTGGGATAACCCATCCCCCAAGAAAGCGTCCTTGCAATGTCTTCTAGCAATTAGAGTGCAAACTTAAAGCATATCATTTCATATCTCTTTTAATAGTTTTTTTTTAATAGATAATAACAACACAGAATATTCTCATTCATATAAATCGCCAGACCTTTTCCTAAAACACATTAAATTCCTTAGCAACTTCCCAGAGCAAAGAAGTCCATTACTTAGTTGCACATCAGGTGAAAAATTTTTATCAACCACCTTTCTATAACATACCCTTGTTCTCGTATCATGAGATAGAGAGAACTGCTCTCTCCATGCAAAATAATGAATGCTAGAGTCTTATCATGTTCTTTTTTTATTCATTTCCTCCCAAAGGTAGCAATCCCAGCCTTTTCAATTTCTCCTCATGTGAGAGTTTTCCCGTGTACCTGATCATTCTTCTTGCCTCACTCTGAACTCCTGGTAAATCTGTAATACCCTATTTGAGACGGTGTCACCCACTTGATGAACCGGCACCATTTGCATAATGGCATTACTGTATTTTCCATATTATTCTTTATTCTTTCTTCATCTACCTAAACCCCTCTTTTGACGGAAACTGTGCACTAAGCAGATGTCTTCAAGTAACCTCCAATACTGACGGCTAGGTTTCTTTCCTGAGTTGATATAGTTATTTTACAGTCCAGTTAGACAAACAGTAAAATTTTTAGGCAGACAATTAGTAAAATTTTTCCAACCCAGTGGTCATTACCTTGCATTTATCATCAATGAATTTCATGTATCATTATGCAGCCAGTTAAGTCCGTTAGAAGTTCCTTACAGTCTCTCATATGTTGGTGTCTGAGCTACGAAGCAGTCATGAAATACCACTGTTGAATATTAGTTACATGGTATTCATATAACAGTAATTCCTTATGACTAAAAACCTGAATCAAGTAATTTTTGCCATTTATTTTGTGGGATTTTTCAGTGCTTCTATTCTCAGCTAGCTTTTCTCTTTGATCCATATGATCCTCACAAATTATCTCTTTGAAACAGGCTCACTTGATTTATTTAACAGCATCAAAGACTCTGATTTAAAAAAAAAGAAAAAAAGTTTCCTTCTTCTTAGGATGACCAGTTTCTCTGCATTACTCAGTCTCCATAGCTTGGCCTTTGCACTATGGAACTGTTAGGTCAACCTGAAAGAAGAACTAGTCTAGTCTACAGCCAAATTCCCAACATTTTTCATGAAAAGACCCCATGTTGTGGTTTAACCCCAGCCAGCAACCAAACACCATGCAGCCACTCCCCCACGGTGGGACAGGGGACAGAATCAGAAGAGTAAAGCTAAGAAAACTCGTGGGTTGAGATAAAGACCATTTATAGGTAAAGCAAAAGCCGCGCACGCAAGCAAAGCAAAACAAGGAACTCATTCACCACTTCCCATCAGCAGGCAGGAGGTGTTCAGCACCTGGAAGGCAGAGCTCCATCACATGTGACGGTTACTTGGGAAGACAAATGCCATAACTCTGAACATCCTCCCCGCCTTCTTCCTTCCTCTTCCCACAGCTTTATATACTGAGCATGATGTCTGGCACGGAATATCCCTTTGGTCAGTTGGGGTCAGCTCTCCTGGCTGTGTCCCCTTCCAGCTTCTTGTGAACTCCCAGCCTACTCGCTGGTGGGGTGGTGGGAGGAGCAGAAAAGGCCTTGGCTGCTTAGCAACAACCAAAAGGACCAGTGTGCTCTCAACACCATCCTCATCCCAGATCCAAAACACAGCATCATACCAGCCGCTACTAAAAAAGTCAATGCTATCCCAGATGAAACCGTGACACCCCAAAACCTTCATTCTTAATTGTCATAAGAGACTAACAATTGCTTTGACCTGGTGCCCCAAACGCTTCTTCCAGGAAATCAAATGAAGTTAAGGGCACAAATTCTCCAGGCACCAGAGGAAAGTGGGTACGTACTCCACAACACAATTAAATTTGAATATAAAATACTGAAGGGCTGCCAGACTGAGAGAATCTCATATCTTTATTTGTAAATACTTTTTAGGATGTTCACTGGTCCTAGAACTTTGGATAGATTATTCTGAAACAGGTCATTTTGGGTATAAAAGGAATTGGAATTATTCTTACTGCTACCAGATCTGCAGACCTCTTAGCATTCATGTATCAATGCTTTAGAGCCTTTGCCACCTTAGCACTTCCATGTCTAAATACACTCTCAGCATACCCTACTATATGTGAAATATTTCCTTTTTTTGGATCAATCCTGTACATCTTACTCATACTAAACTGCTACAGAACTAATAATAAAAAAAAAAGATATATAAATTTGCAGCAGTTACTTTATGGATATGAAAGCCCGCTGGATCCAATATCATAGATGTCTAGGTTAGGTGTGATTCAGAGCCCCTACAGACAGTAGCCAGACATCCAAACACAGTCAATGGATGGAGAAGAGGTCCTCTAGAAGGTTATTCACACACCCTAATTTGATGTCTGTAGCTGGGTGCAAAGACCCTCCTTTGCAGTGTGCTTTTATAAACATACAAAAGTGCAACTGTTCCTGAAGTTCAGGTGAGACACTACAGCAAGGTATCGTAAGGAATCACAATTTGCCAGCATCCTGTCTACAGGAACAGGAAACCAGAACAAGGCCGGTAGATTATGCATTAATCTTACCAGGCCTAGTGAGAAATAATTTACACTGTCCTCTTGAGTTATGTCTAAAACATCCATCTGCAGCCAGAAAAATTATTTTATACATCTTTGCTACTTAAAGCTGAGGAGAGGGGACAGAAAATAGCGTTGCCTTTAAAAGAGGTATATTTGGATACCAAAATGCAGTAGCACTTTGCATGCCCTGATTTGTGGTGAAAACAGTCACATACCCTTAGCGATAGCTTTCAGTCCTCAACAATAGCTGTGTAAATGATTAAAAGTAAATTCCTATTTATTTTTTTGGAAAACAAGAACATTTGTACTTGCTACCAGATGACTTAGTAACGCAGAGCTGTGCCACTTATGAGTAACGGCATGGTTGCCTCATTCTTTGACCATTAAGTACCTTCTCTGTGTGTCTGTTGCACCCTGTACATACGAATACATGAGCTCCATGCTGGTTATCAAAATATACCTAGTATTGGCCTGGAAAGAAGATGATGATTTTAAATAGCCATGGAGAAATTAACTTTCCAATCAAGATTTCAACTTGTTGACTTAGGCGAATCAATACATATCATTTCCAGTCTTTATGCTATTGTGCGTAAAAAAAGTTAGAGCTGAGCTGCAGAATTAGGTCACTTGCATTAGATCTTCTAATTAACCAGTTTTTCCTTTAAAGGCGCACTCGCTCGGCTTTCAAGACTACTCCAGCATTTTGTCAATAGAGTTCAGAACAGGGCTAATGATTACCATTAAAGAAAGCCCAGAGTGATTTTAAGAACTTATCTTTCTGTATTTTGTTCTTTTTATCCAACTGTGGGATCCCGGAGTGAAGTCACTTCAGACAACTGTTAAGGTTTAGGAAAAAAAAATTAAAGAGGTCAGGGAGGGAGCAAGAGGAAAATATTCTGTAAGTGGAAAAGACGAGCTACTTCAATGCAAAATACTCCCCTCCAATTTACAGGCTGATGATAGAAAAAACAACACATCCCTAGACACACTATTTTTATATATATTTATTTATTTATTTATTTATTTATTTTAATGATGGACTAGTAGTCTTTGAGGGGGAAGTATAAGAAGAACATTAATACATAGACAAGAAATATTTTCCTTATACTATTCTCTTGCTCTCATTTCTGACCTGATTCCACTGTAAAGAAATTCTACCTAAATTCTTTGAATATCTGGCCTTTGCTGTAACTATACTTGTGCTTTCCTGTGCTTGTGCACATCATTAGCTCAAATGGCCTTTAGCGCACTGCCTCATCTGCTCCTTACAGAAGTGTCTTTAGCCAAACCCATGTCTCCTTTGCCGATCTACCTTGATACTTACCTTAAACTCTTGTGCAAACTTTCTCGCTGAATTTCACCTCTCCTGTTTCTTAAACCCTTCTGAGAGGTGTTCAAACCCAATCCTGACTGATTTCAAAGAAACTGAATGTGGCCGTGTGCTCTGTACACATTGCTGTTTTGCATGAGATGCTGTTCTTATTTGCAACATCCCTTTTTCATTGCTGCTACTGTACCTTTATTTTAAATACCTAGGTGAGAAAAATACTAGCCCGAGCTACTTCTAAAGAAACCTGCGTCGCTCAGCCATGCACATCACCACCGGAATAGTGGAGGCTCTGTTTTCCTCAACAGGCTGGGTTTTACCCTGCTGGTCCCCTGTCCCGGCCCCGAGGCAGTTACACACCGCGAAGGCAGGGCCTGGATAGCAGGATCCCCAGCACTCCGTGCAATTTCCTGCTGGGAAGCCCAGTTTCAGCATGTATTCCCAGCCCGTCCCCCCTGCTGAAGGATCAGAGATCCTTCCTCCTATCGCCAGCATACGGTGGTAGAGGTTTCAAATCCGTGGGTGCTTTTCACACCCTTTTACGATGTGAAAGGGTGCCTTTGGGTCAAATACAGGACCAGCATGTCCAAAAATATATTGCTTCAGCTTACTGCTCTGCTTAGTGGGCTCAGTTTATGTTTCAGTAGTTGAATTCTCCACTTAACTACTTTGTTTAGTTTTTTAATAAATCTTTTTGAATTCTGTTATCTCCTCATAGCGCTATCTCAGTTACTGAGAGTTTTTTCCTTTACATTTACATAAGGCTACTCCTCCTCCCTGCTGCCTTCCTCTTTGATCTCCTCTCAGGAGTTAGAAATTATTGACCGCACACACTGTGTTGGTTTTCCTGCTTGCCATTTGAATGAATTATCATAATTAGGCAATTCCTCTAGAAACAGTAAAGTTAGACGGTGAAGTTTGTCTGGACAGCTGAAGAGCCCCACAATCCCTTTTCACTTTTACCTACTAGGCACCCTTGAATCAAATTTTGCACACGGTGGAAAGGTAAATTCCACAAAACTACAAGGTTGATGATCTAAAATACAATAAGACACTGGGCAAAAGACAATGGGCAAAAGACAATGGGAGACTCCTGCTGTTTTTAACCCCAACCCTTCTTTGCACTTGGTGAGGAATTCCTATATGATTTGGCATTCAGGTTATGTTAGAAAAGGAAGTATTGCTTGATTTACTATAAATTAGTAATGGGCAAAAGTAGACAGCTGGGCTACTTCCACTGATTTCAATAAGTAGGATTCCTCTAAGAGTATCCATTTCCATGTAGGCACTTTGCTTTTCGTATGACTGAGAACCAAATTTAAAGGAAATTATGTTATCAATATTTTAGTGGATATACTCCATTTTAATGAGATTTGTAAGATACAGTTTTGGCCCTAGATTAAAAATAAAACATGTCAGTTTGTTATTCCCATTGCTTTTTTTGGCCAGTGTTATTTAAAAATAAAAATCACAATAAAGTATATCTTGAATAATTCATTAATCTGATTTTACATCATTTTGCCTTTTCTTTTTTTCCCCCATATGGACATGGCTGTTTTTGTCAACAAACAGCAGTCCTCAACTACTTTCACCTTGGATTCCTGAGGATGAGTAGATTATAATTTTCAAAATGTGGTTACTGGGACAGTGTTCCAAGAGGATTTACAAAAAAGGATGCCCAAACTTTGCAAAAGGGTCACCCAGAGAAAGTTCTCTGCCAGATTTTGGTAGTTGCATGTTTTAAAATCATGAGGTTCCTTACACATATATTTTTCAGCCAGTTTTACGTCAACAATTTGAAAGCAGTGGAGTACAAGAGCAGCAGCACAGCTTCTAATGTCTACATTGTCACACTGTTTTTAATTTAAAAGCAAAGAGCCACGCTACCCTTTAAGATACAATTAAAACAGCAAATATGATTTGATTTATTAAAAGCTACTAATAAGCAAAGCTAGCCAGCTGGGCTCAATCTACAAGGGGGAGAATGATGGATGAATTGATAGATTCATAGTTCACCTGAAAACTAATCGCGCAGCAGCTACAGCAACAGTTCTGTGGGAAGACGTGCAATTGGGCACAAATCATCATCATCATCGTCATTTGTATGTCTATGGCAGCTTTCAGTCCTCTATCTCGCAGATCTTTGCAGATGCTTAATTAAGCCTCATGATATCCTCTCAAGGGAAGTCAATATTAGTTTACCTATAGGTAAACTGAGATACAGCAATGCACAACTTGCTCAAGGTCATAGAGTGGGCCAGTGGCAAAGCCATGAATAAAACCCCCTAAATTTGACCCCAGCAGCCTGATTTAATTACGAAATGATGCTCCCCTTCTGTTACCAGTTCCACACTGGAAATAGCAGCGGCAGATGCTTTTGGGAAGAGAGCAAAATGTGGCAAAAGCAAGACGTAACAAAGTGGTAAAAAAACCCCCAACAATATAGAACCTATGCTCAAAAAATTCAATTTGAAAAACTCTCTCTAAATGTAGAAGCAGATCTACTGGGCATCTTTTGTTGAATAAATAAAATAGTTTCCTTTACTGAGGGTGGAATTTAATCATTTTACTTGCTCCCTAAACTACCACTCTGAACAACTAATTAATGTTAGTGGCTAGATAAGTAAACTAAACCATTGTGGTAGCATTTCTCAGATGTTTTGCATGTATGCAGACAGTGAAAAAAAACAGATGGAGAATACTATAATGAATTGAAATGTTCTATTTAAAAACTGTTTGTCAGCTGTAGTTAAGTTGACACTGTCATCATGGCAACAAATCACAACACTTCACATGTTGTGCCTCTGTGCTCAAGTTTGCTCCTCAGGCTGAGCTATTGGAAATTGGAAGTTCTCGAGCAGCCCCATGAGTGGAACAACAAACAAGTGATGGCTACCTCGGGTTTCTAATGCACTCGGACTGGAAGGAGAAAGGTCAATGGAGCACTTGGTTTTATAACAAACTGATGGTTACCTCTACTATGCTGCACCAGATTAAAAAAATAAATAAACCAATCTACATAAGCAAAAACACTTGAAAACATACAAAGCGACTTCGTGGTTCGGGGCGCTGATAACAGGCTAACGTTTTTCAGCTCAAGGTCACCGGCTGAAGTCAGGTTTGCTCTTGATGTTACTCAAAGTCATTACAATCTGCTGTTCAAATCCCAGCCTATGCAAAATGCACCTTTGGTCTCTCTGCAGTCCCTAGTGGACTGAAGCCCACAGATATTTAAAAAGCAAACATCATTTCAGCTGGCACTGCTTGGCACCTTTGTTGATGTTCCCAGTGGAGGAGTGAGTGGGCACTGACAACAGCACTCCCTGAGCACCCCTGGGACAGCTTGCCCAGTTCAGGGGGTGCCTTGGCCGGGCTCCGCTCTGGACATAGCCCACTCCTATTACAGAGTCTCCAGCCCTTAGTGCTGCCACTTTGATACCCTTCACCAATCAGTTTTGAGGGCTTTTTTTTTTTCTTTCTGTACATGAAAGGAAAAAAATTACACATTTTTTGTTATATTTTGTATGAAAATACATTTTCATACTCATAATTTATCGCCCAAACCCAAAGCCAGTGAAACTCTAGGGGAGGAAAGAGCAAGGCACTTTACAAGGTGGCAAAGAATGAGACCCTTGAACCCTTTGTCCAATTAAGCTTCAACCCCTGTGGAAGCCCAAATAGGGATCTCAGCATCATCCATTCGTAATTATGATTACACTACTATATGTTGTAGACAGTAATAACATTTTCCAGGACTGAGATTTCTGTCATCTTCTCACAGGGCTTTTGAAACTAAGTCATGCTGGTAAAATAGCCTGCGATTCTAAACTACTCCAGATTAATTTAAATGGATTTGCATTTACATTTCCTTTACTTGTATTAGTTATGGTTACGCACAGTCAAAAGGAGTAATTAATAAAGAGTAAAACGCAAAAGCCTGATTTTTCTTTACATCACCAGTAACTGGTTTCAATCTAATAGAAATAATACTTGCGTAAAAGAGTGGAAAATGATAGGCAAATAAGTCTCAAACACTCTACTTGGTCTTAATTATTCCACTTTTTTAGGAGAGGTGAGAAAAATGTCTGCAGAACGGCCTACTCAATAGAGCACGAATAATGAAAATATCTACACAGCTCGCAACCTCCTATAATGATGGTTGCAGAAAAAGAGTTCATTATTAAACATTGTTGCAAATGCATAGGGCATTTATATCTCAATTCTTCATTTTGCTAGATTTATGTATTTAGTTAGTTGTGATCAAAATTACTTGCAATACTTCTGGGTGCAGACTTGTTCTTCCTATTGTCTCAGCTTTTACACATGGAAATATAGAGATTGTCATGAGGGAAAATCAGACACTGGTTTTAGCAGCAAGGACTTGATTTATTATTGCTTCAAACAAGTTTCATGCATTAAAGATCCCTGTACAGAACATGACATGTTCTTTCTTTAAAAACAGCTACACACTTTAGGACAAGTGACATGATCCAAATGGTCTCGGCTGACGTTGATGGCTATTCTAATGCAGCAGAGGAATGTCTCCCTGACTCAACGTGTTTAACATTTTTTCAAACAGAGAGGAGAAGAATAAATGGAAAAAATACTTAGTTAAAATGAAATCTCCGTTCTGCAAAAATTCGGTTTTCATCTCTCTTTCCGTATTGACTGCTATCCCTTAGGCTAAAGAAAGCATTTTTGCATACATACGCACACACAGCCCCCTTTATTCAGATGTGAATTTCAGCATCTGATAATCATCTGTTGAGGGTCACAACTGAAATCCACTGATGTGAAGGGAAAACATTCCCTCTTCTTCACTTGCCTTTGGATCAGGTACGTACAGATGTGTTAATTATAGGAAATAAATTGCTAGGTAACACCACTGAAGCAAAACCACAAGCAGACAGTTTTACTGGGAGAAAGAATGGGGGGAATAAAGAGGAAGACTGACAGAGCTGAGGGGACACAATGGTATCACATAGTATTTTAAACTGCTGTAACACAATTCATCTTGAGAAAATCCTAAAGCACTTCAGATAAAACAGGGAAGCACAATTTTAGTACAATTTTAGTTTCTAATCTAGCTAAAATATTTTACAGTTAGGTATCCCCCAAATGGCAATTAACTATGTACAGATGAAAAAAAAAAATGCTAGTTTATTCTTTTACTCCCTTGCAGATACAAAACACATGAACCAGTCGTTTTCACCAGGTTTTTTTTTTTTTTTTTTTTTTTGGGTGAGAATACGATGAAAAGTGATCTAAGTATTCCTCATTCAAGGGACAAAACAACATCAGCCCCAGTTTCATCAGCTCTACTCACACATCAGTATAACATGAAGATGGCAGCAATTAAATTATTCCGGATTTATATGTATGTAAATGGACAGAATGACCCTCCATCCCTGAGGTTCCATGGAATTATAGAGAACTTAAAAAGTCTTTCTTCCTTCATCGTTTGCCAGCCTAACTTCTCTCCTGCTTTCTTCCTACAGTCCCCTGTCTTGTTATGACCCTCTCATGGCTCCGATTTCCTCTTTCCCACCCACACATCAAATCCTTCCACGGACACGACAGGTTCCTCTGCTCTGCTTCCATCCATGCACTCTAGCTACAGAGAAACTGCTCCTTTAAGTTTACCATATCGAATTCTTAACATCCAGAAGAGTAAACTGTCTGAAAACACGGCAGGCCAGACCATCAGTGATCATGTAAGAACTGCTAACTTACGTACACCAAACCAAGGAGATGGCTCATTGACCAAAGCAGTCATTTTCAGCACTAATATCAGCTCTGCAGTGCCCAAGTGACCACTGTGGCAGGGAAACGTGGTCACCTGGCCTGCAAGGGCTGCAAAGAAACAACAGGCTCTGAAACATACCCACTCCCTAGTGAAGAAAGTCCAGTGAATTAAGCAATCATGCCACCAAACCTCTCACCATACATAAGGGCAAGTCACAGCATCCCAGACCATTTAAAACAGGGGATTTTTACCTTGATTTTATTCTACCCCTGCACAGGCAACCTTTGCTAAGGAACATATCCTAAAAAAGCGCTAATCATAACAAAAAAAGTGAAAGCACCTGAACAGCACCTTCAGTATTATCCCACTATTGCTTTTTTCCCACACAAAAAAAAAAAAGCCAAATTGCTATTTCCCACCTCTAAGTGATCACATTTGTTTCGCAAGACCCTGTGATAAAGCTCAATGGAAGAGCTACTATATACTGACTGCTTCTTAGCATGAGTTCAGCGTTATTCTTGATCTCCATGTAGCAATTGCACATGATTTCCTAAATCTTCCATTTTGCATTATGGCCCATGCCTATTTCTCCCTTGGTTCATCTCTATCTCAAGCTGGGAATGGAAAGAATACTGGTACAAGAAGAGAAGAAATATCAGAACAACTTATTTTCTTTTAGCATTCCTCTGAATGGATTCTTAAAGTTTTCCCAGAATGTTTTGGGGTGAATGACTGAGTCCAAGATTCATCGCATTTTCCTGTAGTTTTAGGAAGAGGAATAATGACATCATAGGTACAGAAGAGCAGTACTTTTCAGAATAAGCTTAAATACCCTGTGTATAACTCCAGTAGATTTTCTACACTTAAACGTGTTTTCATGCAACAGAATTCTGAGACTACAGGTAGAGGTGTGAAAGCAGCTGAGAGCATAACCAAAACTTACTGCCAATCTGCAAGAACCTCAGCATTTCCCACATACAGCCAGTGATGTCTTCCCAAGCAAAAAAATGTGGGTGTCCAAATCCTCTCTAAAGTCACAACAGGTGGGTTTCTTCTGACTAGATGAGTGTAATGCCACCAAAATTGCTCATCTCTTTAGTATCTCTTTAAAGCTGATCGAGAGAGGCCGGTACTTACAGTGTTGAATTTCTCTCTTCTAAAGTAGCCATCCGAAACAAGGAAGATGAATCGTACCCTAGAAGGCCCCACTTCTCTCCACCAGCTATAAAGAGAGTCAAGGATGGGGAGCTCGGATATAGAAGTTTACACTAGAGATGTCTAAAGTTAGGTGAAATGAATCTCGTCGTAGGAGTTTTTCCAAGGACTTGAAAGAGAAGAGGATTTCATCAAAGGGCTATTTCAAGATAACTGTCATAGTCAAAAAAAAGAAATAATTCACTTAGCTATGGCCGGCTTTAAGTTGGGCTTGTTTCTCGTTAGCAAAATTGGTTTAAACATCACATTCAGAGTTATTTCACTCTATCTGTTTGCAACAACACAGTAAATGGGTCAGAACAGAAGATGAATATGAGTATTTTACCTCTTTGTTCTTGATTTTACAAGTGAGTGAGTCCACGGTCCCATTCACAGTCCCTTAATCTGTCTGCCTCTCAGGCGGTCTCTTTGTAAAAGCAAAGGTAACAGTATTTCCATGTTTCACTGGGACTTCACCAATTGCACATTTCCAAATGATCTAGATACCTTGATACAAGGATTATGAATATCACACACTAATATTTTTCTTCTCGCTTAATTTTTCCTTCTGCAGCTCCCTGACATACTTCTAACAATGTTCTAGCTGGACAAATTGTCTTTTTGCTTTTCCCACTTTTTTAAAGGAAGGCAGAGGAAAAGGTGATTCCTCAATTTGTATTTGTTGTTGAGCCTCATTAAGCTTTAAGGAAACCTTTTTATTAGCCATAGTTTGTCCACTTTGGTAAACCTCACTGTGAACGTTAAGTAGAAGGTCTTGCACACAACTGTCCAGGTGCTATTGGTAATTACATAAAACCACAGAGACTGAAGAATAAAGGCACAGAGTAAGGCAAAGTGCTTCAATAAAAATGCAAAGGGTGGGGTTGTTCTTGTAAGAAATGGATTAAACATAGCTGAAGATATTCATACAGGTGTGGTTAGACTCTAACTACGCTGGATTAAACTGACATTTATTAATACAATTTAAAGTCTTCAGTTAATAGGCTTGAACTCTCTTGGCTTTACACAGGGTGTGTAAGAGACTGATGTACTGGCACAATAAATACTCTCAACTTCTCCATTTCCTTTCTTGACATTTCTCTTTGACCACTGTCAGGCTAACATTTGCATCTTCAGAGAAAGAAATAAAAATATCTCATACACGAAAAAGGATCCTCCACTTATTTATATCTTGTTATTCTCTTACTGTTATTCTACCACTGTCATTGTAACGTAGCGGCCAAAAAGGCCAGGCAGGTGCATTTCTACATGCAGCTGAAACAACGCTTCATGCTGCTAACAAGTTAAGATCAAGATTACAGTCGATACAGTTTAAGCTAGAAGACAGAGACTGCACAGACAAACTGACCGACTTGCTCTCTCAAACTTTCTTGCCTACCCTGATCCTCTTCACCCCTCTTCACATTTCTCCGGCAGATAGGTACGAACACGCCTAACGTAAGGTATATATTTATGAAGGAAGAAGGGGTAGTTATTTGCCATATATGTGAAGAGAGAAATTAGCTCAACACCTGTGAACGGAATGGCAGAAGAAATGAATAAAGCTACATGAGGAAGGTTAAACGAAATAAGAGAAATATCAAAGCTAAGGCAAGAACTCACGTATTAAAAGCAGTAAGAGTTAATTACGTCAAAGTTAGAACTACTTCACTAGATTAGCATTGTTCTGACAGTGTAAGATGAACCTACACAGGCACATAACCAGCCAAATTAGGTATAGGTTTTTTCTGTATCATCAGAGTGATGTAGAATAACTGGAGAAACCAGAAAATCTGACACATCAATTTGATGTAGAAAAAAAAAGATTAAGTTAATCTACAGTAATACTATCTGAAAAAATGGCCCAAAGCACAACTCAAGAACCACTTCTGGGATGAGTAGATGTTTTGTTCCCTGTATACAGCAGGTAATTTTTAATGACACCCTTTAATAAAGTCTTAGTTTGAGGAATCAACAGAGGTCCAGTGGGCCAGATTCCACTTGCCTTTGCAAAAATCCAAAATAGCCCACTAATATTTAAAAA
>VYZM01011913.1:379377-441880 GCA_013398915.1 Dromas ardeola | reverse complement strand
AAAAAAAAAAAAAAGCCTGCAATTTTAAGCAACAGCCGGGTCTAGTCCTCTGTTCCAAACATGAAGTGAAATGGAACTGAAAGTCAACAACAGTGAATTATATTCAGCGTTTATGTCAGTATCCAATAGGGTTTAAAAGTTTTCCATGTCTTTGGCAGCAAGAAACCTGTTTTAGATGCATCAGTAGGCTGGGATACTTCACCTAATGTCCAATACTATAGGTGTGAATACTCATGAAAGTGAACATCTGTTTATTCGCAATGCAAAAATTATATAACCATGCCACCGACCTTGGTGGATTCACCTCCCTTCAGGTTTCCAGTGAACTCAGATAAATTGTTCTGTGGCCAAGAATATTGCATCAGCCTTAGCAAAAAGTTTTTCTGGTACCTTAGAAACTGTGAAGTCATGGCAGAACAACATGTAGGTGATTTTTTTAAATGCAATTTAAGAAAAGTATAATTGAATCTTTGCCTCTTGCTTGCAGACTGCTTACTTGTGAAAATTGCAACAACTGACACAGACACAAACTAATACCATGAGAGGGCTAAGTTTTAAGATAGCCAAGCTCATTTAGGAAAATAAGTTGGAGCACTCCCAGGTGCTTAGGAATGAATCTCCTATTCCATGTCTTTATGACATCTTTGAACTATTCAGTGCTTGGAAAAAAAAAAAAAAAGAAGAAGATTAAAAATATTGAAATGTTCTGTGAAGATATTAGCCTTTCATTTCCTTTTGGCCAGCTACAAATTGTCAGACTGTTCAAACCCCAGACTGTACCAATCCCCAATGCCTAAATGACATTCATCAAATAATTTCCTAATGAAATGTATTAGAAACCACTTAGAAAAAACCATATCTGTCTAATTTCCCAGAACAGACTAGAGGCTTAATTTTGTTCTCAGCTACACTGGAGTAATTCTAGAATAACTTAATTGATGACATTGAATTACTCGAATTCTCATACCAGCATATCTGGAAGGTGAATTTGATTGTGGGGACAACAGATTACGAGGACTCAAGGTGCAAGATTGAAGCCCCAAATATCCATCTGATTCAGAGCTGCTGTCTTGTGTCCTCAGCACTGTGCTGGGGTTTGGGCAGTTGCCGCTGAAACAGAATTTCCCTGTAATTTGATGGGTTTGTGGGGATCACGCACAGATATCCAGCTACTAATACAGAGTAGCCCTGAAGTTGCTCCAAAGTGCAGCAGTGCTGGGATGGAGGACAAGTCCGTCCAAAGAGTCTCAAAAGACTCCTTGGCAGCTGCTCTCCCAGCAGCACGAGCGGGGCACAGCTTGCAGCCCAGTCCATGTGTTAAATGAGTTCCCAATGCATTGTCATTGTTATTAGCCAGGGGTAGATGGAAGGCTTCTGAGGTGACAAGCTTTATAATACACTGCTGAATTACAAGATTAGCCTCCAATGAAATAACATTTGCAAAATATCACAGAAACAGAAAATTCCAACAAAAATCATACCTCTTCTTCCTTGTACAGAGAAAACAAAACATTCTATATATCATTACCAGACCAGCACTGGTCATAGACCCATTTGTTTTTTAAGGAATCAGAACATTTTCCTTTTAGGAAAAATGGTTATAGATCAGTAAAAACCATGAAAGATGTCTATCAATTGGAAAGGATAAACACATACAGTATAGTTTCTGCTAATCTGTCTGGAAAAGGGAGTGAAAAATAATAGATATATTTAAATTTATATAGGCTTAGACATAATCATTTTTTGTAGCTCGATACAGTCTTTGTCTTTTGAGCACAATGGAAAATGCTGCAAGTCCTGTGTTAAAGGCAGGTTTCACAATAGGGAACTGGCTTTGAATCCCGTCTGTCCTACATTTCATATGCACAATTTGGATCATAAAAATCTCATTTATATGTCCTGTTCCTCTGTTCTTGGCCATCTCTCTCTTATAACATGGCTGTATAAACTAATATACAAAAAATATTTGAAAGACCTATGCGAGGATGCACTCTATTTTTCTTATCTTGTCCTATAGATTTGGAAGTTACAGTCTTTGTTGTATTTATACAGGCTTTCAGTTTCAGAAGGTCTGTTAACTAAACACATTTCTAAATCTATTCTACTACTATTTTTAGCGGACCCCGCTATACCATTTTTTACCCCCATCCAAAAGTTCGTCAGCTACATCTTTAACTTTGGAGAAGTGCAGAGGGCAAACCAACGTGCAAGAGCAAATTAGGAAGCATAAAAAAGTCTAATAATTTTCCATTAAAAGAGTTGATGACGGCCATGTTACGGAAACTGCTCCTTCAGAACAAAGGACAGTCTTGGACTGGGTTTACTTGCAGGTAGTGCTAAAGGGGCTAAAATCCGCAACAAATTTTGTCCTAATTTGGATTGGAATAAAAAGCTAAATTATTGCGTAGACATAAGACAAGAAACCAATATTATGTCCCAAAATGCATCAGGTCAGCAAGAAATAACTTGCATTAGAGGAAATAGCAGCAAAATAAGCAAGAAAAGCTAGTCTTTAACTTCTTTTTCAGAAGCAGAAGATATTCATTGCTGCAACTAGCACTTAGACACAATACCCTGAGAGGACTCAAGGTGTTCTTCCTAATGTATATAACAGTCTAATATAGTGATCACCTTGTGGATGCTTTGCTTCTCTTTTAAAGCTGCACACACTGTTTGTCTTCACTTTCACAATAAGCTGGAGCAGCTACAACAAGAGTTCATTTGGAAGAACTTCATTAGGAAATCACGTAGGGTACTGTTATCTACTGCTTCATGCAGCCTAACAGTTGGAAATGAGATTTCCAGCAGCATGATACTGACCAGCTACCCACAGTCCACCTTGTAGAACTTCTGAGATCATATGATGAAAATCCCTGGACAGGTCAGTGCTCTAAGTCTTTTCTATATCTCCTAGATTTCTTGTCTCTCAGGCACATGTACAAGTGGAACTCTCATTTGAAACTCCCATTTTCTCTCTGTAGTAAAAGTAATAGCTTCCTTTGTACGTGGCACGTGATATGGCCACAAAAAAACCCCACAAACAAAAGTACATCAAGAGGGTGCAATAAAGGTATATAAGCAAGCTAATAGAAGCAGTCAGAGCTGGAAAAATAAGGGACACAATGAAACACTTTCTGACACAGGTGCTTGCCCAGCCAGGAACCCATTAGCACCTTGTCACAAAAGCCCCTAAGCACACAAAAATATGATTTTGGAAGTCATAAAAACCAATGAACATACACAATTAAGTGACCAATGAAAACCTGTCATCTTGTGGAACATAGCCAGAAATGACTGGTGGGAAGGAAAAGATAATTTGGAAATACGTCAACCTCAACTTTTAATGTTTACTGGTGGGGAAAAGAAAAAAAATAAAACACAACAAAAAAACAAACAACCCCCCCCCCAAAAAAAAAACCCAAACAACTGATGACACATAGCAAAGGGTGGGAAAGAGAATATTGGTTTGTGGCAATATCCCCATTAATTTTATGAGACTTATGAAATCTGAAGCCTGGTAGTCACCACTGAGTTAGCAGGCAAATGTACTGAGCATCTCCTGACATTTCCATGCAGAGCAAGTTAGAAAGCATCTGGCAATGAACCAACATCTCCACCTTCACAGTCTCCCACATCAGCTGTCCCAGCTTCCCCTAGCTCACTTCATCTGCTGCGGCTACAGCTACTGTTGTCTGAGTATGCTTTCTGCATCTCAGTTTTCCTACTCCTCCACTTCAGTCACTCCTCAACAAATCCCGAGTCTCCCACCTTCAAATCCAAAGCTCCACCACAGCATGAAAACTACTTACATCTTGGCAGTCAAACTTGACACGTAGTGAGCTTAAAGCTTAGTCTAACTAAGAATATGCTCTGCTGGGCTTCTGGAGTCAAACTTCTCTGGTCATAGCTCATAATCTTTGTCTTCAATATCCATTCAAAATCTGTTTAAAACTTGTTTATCCTTTCTAGGATTCTACCAGGAGTCCACCCGTGTGTAACTTCATAACATAAGCCTTTAATTATGAAAAAGAAAAAAGTCTGCATGAGAAATCAACACACCCACTCTTACCAGCACACCTCTCCCCACCCAGTTCATCTTGATTATACATACTTAGGTGGGAAACTGTTTATTATCACCAATTATGGAGCAACTCAGAACCCCATCATATTAGACATTGCATAAGTACTGTAAAATAAGACAGACCTTGATGTAAAGAGCTTTTGGCAAGTTTGCCCTGGAGAAGACTCTGCTGGTATTTGCTGCCCAAGACACCGCTCTTTGCTGTTCACTGTACAACAAACAGGGGAAAACACCTCAAGAGAAAATATGCATCTAAATGTAAATTTCAAACATATTTAGAAACGCTTTTTAACATGGATTCTAAAGCAAAAGTTGGACCATCTTAGTGATTTTCACAGGATCAACAGTTTCTTCTTCATTGTCCATTGCACAGTCACTGTGAAGCGCAAAAAGACTTGGAAAACAGATCTGACAGGCACTTGGAAATACCTCTGTTTTCAGGGCTAAAGAGAATTAAGGGGCCTGACTCTTCCACTAGCACAAATCAGAAATAAATGCAAAGAGTCACCTGACACCAGGGTGCTGTAAAACACGTATGCAGCTGAGATGTTGTGCTTGCTTCAGTGGAATAACTTCAGTAACACGTGCAGATTGACATGCAAATAAACCTCTTGAAATTGCACCAAGAGAGGTGGAGAGAGAAAGACAATCTTGATTAAAATTTTTTGAAGGACACTACTATGAGGTGCTTAGTTATGATCAGCTCAACATAAATTATCATATAACCCATTTCCAATGAGAAGGCAATATGAGCTAAATTTTACACTGATTGATAGCTTATGAAGGCTTCACTGAAAACCCTGGTTGTTTCACGAGTCCAGGTCAGTGCAGAATTTAGGATTGTTTTCTTTCATTAAACATGTACAATTGTGCATTAGGGGTAGAAGGTCATAGCAACAGCAAGAAAAGGACTTTTAAAAAAAAAGTATCATCTGATGTAAGGAAAAAATTATTCCCCTTTGCAAATTCCTAAGCCTGTGTTCGGTTTGCCCTGAATCGACTGCAATGACGACATCATTTCAAAGATGATGATGATGTAGATTTTGAAAAGAAATATGACAATGAAAGTTATCTCTGAAGTCTTTCTCTTATATTCACAGATGCTTGATTCCTCTTTTCAGACAAAAAGCCTGTACCTGCATCAAGTCCCCGTTTAGCTTGGCAGTCTGCAAAGAGCAGGTGGTGGCCTACCTTAGACAGCAATGAAAAATGCATTTTTCTCTTCCTTTTCTAACCCGCTTCAGAGACACTGTGAAATCTCTCGCTAAAAACCCCACAGACCCCAGCAGACTCCACATTCTGGTCACAGTTGCAGCATATAGCCAGAAAAACAGGAGAAACGTTGATATATTTCTACTAGTGTAAGTGAGATCAGAGTCAGAGCTCAGAGCTGACACCGTATGACAAGACTAGCAACTTGCAAAATTTATTATTGAAAGGCTGTCCCATACAAAACAACAGTCAAACCTGGGGATTCAGATTTTTGAAGGTACTTGGGTTTTGTCTGTAGGTTTGAGGTTTTTTTAATTATTATTAAACATCATTAATCTGTTCAGACATTATCTCCCTTTAATTTTGCTTGTTTCTTTTAATAGCGTATTTCAAGATATCGGCAAAGTATCTCTCTCCTTTCGCATTAGCACCACTCACGCAACCCTTAGAGCTCAAAGACTTGTGTGATTAATAGCTCTGCCAGAAATTCCTATTTAAAAACTATTCCTATTTTATCTCTTTTTACCCTGTCCCTGATTTTCCCTTACTCTCCGTGCAGAACACCCGCTGCCAGCATCTTCATGCAAACCAAAACTTTGCAACTTTATTTCTCACTGTTCCTTTTCCACTTTAAGAAGATCCTGTAGATTGACTGAATAATAACCAAGCAATTTAAAAGCTCAATCCTATGAGGAGCTGAGTGCCCACTATTGGTGTACGCCCAAACCAGTAATTTAGCATCTTTGAAAGAGCTCAGCACCTTGCAGGATGGTATCAATGTGTTTCAGCTTGCTAAGCTGTGATTTGCCCATGCCCCTGTTTCTCACTCCGAAGTCAGCATTATCTTCTAGTCTTGGATTTCAAGAAAACAGAGAAAGGTATTTAAACAAGATCACACAGGATCTGTCACCAAGCTGGCAGTGCAGGTTCCTTATTGCAAGCCTCCCAAGCGAGCACTGGAAGTGTAAGTTATATTCTCAAAATTATTCTGTCATCCCCATGACAATTTAATTTTTTTTTTTTTTTTTTTTTTTTTTTTTTTTTAAAAAAAAAAAAANTTTTTTTTTTTTTAATGTAGTGCCTCTCGACTCTGTTTAGGTAGCCACGTCTCCTCAATATCTCATTCAGGTGTAGCACGGAAAAGTCTAACAACCCTGGGCTGGCAGCCAAGCTTGCCAGTGACTGACGCTCGCTTAACTGAGCAAAGATTTGCTCTGCTCCAAGCAGGAACCTGACTACACAAGGACCGGCAGTGACAGCGAGGGTGCAGGCTTGCATCCTAACAACGCCGTTTCCAGCTTGTGCTCAGGCAAGTGGAACCAGCACTTAAACTGAATGCTAAAAGGCTTCAATCTTCTGCTTCCTTCCAAATTCACCTCCTGTATAAACCCAGGACTTTTTAGTAAGAGCGGAACATTAGGGTAGTTACATCGCTAATCTGGGCATAATTTTAAACTCAATGAAAGGCGATTTAAATGTTGAAGGAGGAGGAAAGCAAAGGGAGGCACAGAAGAGAGGAGGCGGAGAGGAAAGAATTGCTTAGAATACATTTTAAAAAATGTATTCTTGCCAGTAAATGATAGAAATAAATCACCAGTATGAAGTCACTGGTAGCTGGATTTAAAACAGAGTTTATGACCATTTGCTAAGGGGCCAACATAAAGCATAACCAAAACTAATAAAAATATAGCTTCCATGAGCAATGATAATGTTAAGCTGTTGGAACAAATTCTTTGATTTAAATGAAATTACATTTATCCAAACACAGACTACAGGCAAATTTAACAAAATCTCTGCCCCAAAGGTTTTACTGTCTAACCAGCCAATGATTAGTGGAGAAATGATAGAATGACAGAAATGATAGGAGCAAAAATGTGTAAGTGAAGTCTATGCCCAGCAGAACTACGCGGATACCTAAATTTCCTTGCCTTGCTTGAAAAAAGAATCTCATTTTCCATAGAGAGAAACTGAAGAACTACAGCTTTCATGCAAGCAATTCCACAATTATTCACAATTGTGTCGTCCTCCCCTCAGTCTCTCTCTTTCTATTTTTTTATTTTTTTTTTTTAACTGAGGATACTTTTTGTTGAATAAAGGTAATTAAAAGAGGTAAAATGCTCTGATGGTACTTCATTTTAAACCCAGGTGGACTAGAGAGCTGTAGAAGAGAAGTCAGAGCTGGCCTCATGAATACGATTTCATCAACATTCACACAATTCTGGAAGCTAGTCTCTGATGCTTTTCAGTCTTAGTGAAGTTGCTAACTATCACCCCATTTATCAAACACACTAGCAATGTATTGGCCAAAGAACACACCCTTTACATATTCAGTGGCCCGATGTTGGGTTTGACGTGCAAGAAACATTGTACCAAGACGTGAACAGCAATGAAGTTAGCCTAGCCTGTGGACTGAGATAACCTTTTAAACTTTTCATCTCTTAAAACTTTGGTTTACATTTCAATTAGGTCACAAGCAAAATCCATTTGGTCATGTCAATGTACAGATGACATAGCTTGATCATAAAAATCATCACAGAGCTAAGTACAATTGGTAATCTCAATAGCAGGCAAAGATGCTCTAAATTAGAAACACGTGGGTGGTTTATGCATCTCTACTATCTGTCTTCAGTAATCCATCCGCTAAGTATTATTTTTTATACGTCATTCTTGAGTGAATATAAAAGTGAAAATAAAAATAGCACAACTAAGGTATACGAAGAAATAAACATTAGTGGGAATGGGCAGGAAAAGCAAGAGTGGAAGCGAAGCCTTCTCAAAGAAAGGCCTTACAGTCCACAAACATCTGAGAGATCCTGCGGCCAGATTTCTGCTTTGTCTTTCAGGAGACAGAAAACCAAAGATCACTGAAAACTTTGGCTCCATTAATATTAAAATGGCTTTTTTTTTCCTGCCCCCTTTCTCTCTCTGGTATTTTTGAACCTGGATCTTATAATTGAAAGCCAGTGGATTAAGCATAACACATCAAACCACTGTTAACACCCAGTCTCCTGCAAGGCTGAATCCTAACAACTCTGTTTTCTGCCTACAGTACGTGCAAGCAAGTGGAACCACCACATGCACTGCATGCTAAAGGCCACAGCCTTTGTCTTCTCCAAGTTCTGTCTATTTCAGAGGCTAACATGCTGCAATTAGTCTAATTAATGTGAAACAATGAGCTGTGTTACCACTTATCAAATTGATTGTTCCCCTATCAAAACAAAACAGGCTGGCTTTTTGATGTAATTTCAAGAGATGATTTGAAATGTCATGTTGCTGCAAGCCAATTACCTTATGACTGGAGTCACGGTCAACAGAATACATAATTAGCATGAGTTTGGGAAGGCTGCTTACTGCTAGTATGCTAATTAACTGTCTTTTGTCATAAAACAAAAAGGTTGTAGCTAGGGTTGTGAAATAGGTCTTTTTTATTTACATTTCTTTGTGCTTATCAATGTGAGGCATGACAATGCAAAAGAATGGAAAATTTTAATTCCACTTCTTCAAATTAATACTGAGCTGCAAGGTCAGACGTGGTGTTGGACTACAAGCAATGCTCAACTCTTGCGTGTGCAAGATGCGAGCTGCACCCTCTACCCGGAGCGCAGCAAAATTAAGCACCAAGCGAATCTCATACCAAAGAGCCACCGAGTAGCACCCACCAAAAAACTGACGGCACTCGATGGGTACCAGATGCTCCTTTCCAGGAAGGAGGAGAGCACCTGTGATAGCCTGAGCATGCTGGGTGCCGTCCTGCCAACCCCCAACTGCTCCACCACACTTCTTCAAAAGCACTCTCCAGAAGAGCCTAAACTACAACCAAATGACATTATTACTTCTGCTTCTGTGCGGTGCTTAAAGAATGCTTAACAAGGGCGTGCAGGACAGCAAACGAAGCCTGCCTGTGAGTAAAAAGCTTCATAACTCAGCTGCTGCCACCTCCTCTCTGTCGCCTCATTTGTGTGATAAATTTTTTATTCCTCAGGCATTCGTTAAAGAGCTGATCCTGCATGGGGCTGGGTGCCCTCTATACCTATAGGTTTCGGCAGAAGCTGAGGAGCTCATTACTTTGCAGGATAAAGATCTACCAGAAGGAATCCGAACTTAAAAGCCAGCTGTCAGCGACTCCTGCTCTGCCCTCTCTCATCCCGGCTCCGCTCCACGCGCCGCCACACTGTCACGCGAGGGTAACGGAGGGCAGAAATTAGCTTAGTGAATCATCGCTAATTCCTACCAATTTAAATTCTGGTTTTCTTTTTCCTGCGTATAATTCAGCACTTTATCTAAGGTTTTGCTTGGCCTGAGCGACTCCCGAGAGCAAGGTCTGGAATCAGTAGAAGTTTTAATGATGTTGTTTCACTAACAGCTGCTGATTTAAGAATCCTCCTATTTTTCGTAAAAACAATTTTGTTTCTCTGTGCATGCTTGGTTTGAACCACTATAGAGATAATTCTTGTGCTTCTTGAAAGCCCTTAAAAGCAAGAGAGACGTATAAATCACTCTCTTATAGAGAGGAGAAATTAAGTGTTCAAAACCTAGATCAAAAAGTTGTCAAGCTTGCCTTTTCTGAAGACATCGTTTAAATTCAAACCCGGTCTACTCCAGGTTCATATGAAGAATCTTAAAGTTTCAAGTCCAGAAATGACAGAGAGTGGATCACCTTTAAAATCAGGGTATAAAATCAGTAGGCATACCTAAATTATTTTCCTGATTTCTCTCTTCCAATCTGAGCTGAACTCAAAGTGTAATAAAATTAGGTATGCAGGCAGGAAGGCTAAATTTTTATCTTAAATGGTGAAACCTATAACGAACAGGAAAACACTCATTTCTTCTGGTGCTGTCATTTACTAGAATCAACATCATCCTTCCTGTCTTTATTCAGCAGAGAAAACAAAGATAATCCCAATTTCTAAAGAGCTGGCTAATAAAGGAGTCAAGGGATCATTAGTCTAATTAACTCATTCCTGTTTTCAGTTTACATTTCATTATGCTATTACACTCTTTGAAATGTCAATTTTTAAATACCATAGAAAACTGTTTAACATATAGACATTATGTTCAACAAATCTAGGGACATATAGAACAGTTACTCAATACTAGTAAATTAAGAGTATCCAGGTACACAAATAAACATCTCCCAGATAAATCATTATTGTAAACTTCATTTATTGATACACAAATCAGGGGAAAATTTCAGTGACACTTGGCTCCTTACTTTATGGTGGTGGTTTTGCTACCTGAGTATTTCGTAATATTCAGATAGACGTCCTTGCGTCCACTTTTAGTAATCAGACCATTTTATTCTTAACAAAAATAAATCAGGATACTAAACTGTAACTTGCTGTCAGGTTTTTTTTTTCTTCTTTTTATTGGGTGTCTTTCTATAGCTTAATATAATGAGTCACTTACTGTACTTTAAGTCAATTCTTAAATTGATTTAATGAGTCGTTGAGTCATTTACTGTCTTTTAAGTCAATTTTTAAATAAATGCAACTTCTATTAAATTAATGGTTGCTTCTCTAACCAGCTGTTTGGAAACATCAACCTGAGTTAACAGTACAGGCTTGTACTGCTACACTTGTACAGACAAGTACAAGTTTTATAAAACAAATAAACTCTTGATATAGGTGAAATATTATATAATAATATGTGTGTGCGCACAAAAGCAAATAGAACGAGAGAACGCCGGTAGGCACACACACAAAACCACATTTGCCAGTGTGCACTTCTGAACATCTCTCATGCACTGTCTACCTACTTGCTGGGGAGCAAACAGCTTTTGCTTAGCATTTAATCCAGTAAATCACTAAATCTGAGTAACAGTACACATGACTTGTCCCCGAGCATCTCTTGGCTTATTCACATGTTTAAATTAGACATGTATCACAAACTGCTGGACCACAGCCTGAAGTATGGAGCTGCTTTGCCAATGTGCTTCTTTGTAGTGAAATGTCTGCAGGAATTTGGGATACTTGAGCAATGAAGATGGGCACAAGTGGCACTATATCCTTGGTATCCTCTTTTCCAAATGCCCCATGATAAGCTGCCCCCTCCACCTGCCTGTGTGTCCTCCAAAGTCTTTTATCCTATGAATTTGCACGGTACATACACCGACTATCATCTCAGTAGTTGACAGAATCAGGCTACGTGTGCCAGAGTACACCCATAACGTTCTCCCAGTGAAAATGTCAGACATCGCGATTCCTTTGTATGTATTTTAAGAGATGCTAATGATTGCTTGCGCTGACTTCAACTCACAGGCAAAATGAAGACAGACACATTGAAACGGGAATGAAGCATGACAGCAGCTCTTACATAAATATGATCCAGGCATCAATTATATCTGCTACAGCATGGGCCCAGTTATTAGTCACGTTGGATAATAAGAGATCTGCTCCTTACGTATGTGTGAGTCTTTTCTTGAGTGTCCAAGATTCACCAAACCACTTTTTAATACTTTCTGATGTCATCTGGCCCTTACCTACAGCAAAAAGCTTACTAGTTAATTCCCTGGTTATTTTAATTTCTAAGAACTGGAATTTGGTCTTCTGGATAGCCTGGACCCTGGTGATACCTCTACGGCACCTCTACAACATCCCCTAATTGTGACCAGGCACTAACATAATGTGAGTTTAGCTCTTCTGTACTATAGATGCTACAGAAATGAAGGAAAATTGGTTTCGTATCTACCTGTTACTTCTATTGCAGGAAAAGAAGTCCCTGCCGATCCCTAGCAAATGGAGCGTGTGACTAGATAGCCCTGGCTGAAGGAAACCATGATCGGTGTTTTTATGTAGCTGTCCTTGCATTTTGTGAGGGAGGAAGCTTCAGCTTTATGCACCAAAGTTTGGAAAGTTTGTCTGAGAATATGAGCTTATATTGGAAATCTCATACTTGGTAAGATACGTAACTCCACCTCTGGATGAGATGTGTATTAAGAGATATTTATACAAAATTTGAAGTTATGGGGAAATTTGAACAGTGGCAACTGTTCATGAGCAACCACGTTACAGAATGCATGCAATGTGTTTCTGGGATGATAGTACAGGGACCCCAGAGCTGCAAGAAGCAGAGGAGACGATACCATTCTGCTTTTTGTCACCAGCAATAATACGCTCGCGGAAAAGAAGTGCCTTTAAAAAGATGTAAAAGAGGACTGTGAATGCAGTACATGGGTTATTTTTAATAGCTTAACACGGATTAAACCACATTCATTAATTAATGTATTTTGAGAAGGTTAATGAAAAATAACATTTCTATCTGTTAAAAACATAATACATATATCTTTAATATCAGCTCTGCTTTAGGAGGTCTCAATCCAGATAGGAACAGTAGCTACAAGGTATCTGATAATGGTCCTGCAATAAAAGGTGAGCATTAGCTCTCATTAATTCATGTTCTTAGTGTTATTCGGCATCACGGGCTGACCCGACATGATGTAACAGGATGTGGCATACCAGAATGCATCACAACGTGTTCAGAATCGTAAAAGCAAATGAACCCTCAACAACTACAACTTCCCTGCAGCCCCTGGTAGGGAGTTTGGCATTCCTGATCAGACCCTGTCTTGCCTTTATTATCAACGTGTTATACCTCCCGTTGGCTGTTCAGTGACTATTTTCTCTCGTCTGTTTTCTAAACCAGCCAAAGCAGGTCAATGAATCTTCATTTAAAAGCAAAAGCACAGAATGCTGCTTAAGGCTTTGACTTACTGGGGTCTTTTATTTTCTTTCCCTCTGTGTGTTTTTACCTGGTATTACCCAAATCTAGCATTGCCAAGAGAAGACCAAGGCGATTAGGAGATACACACTGTTATTTTAGCAAACCCCTTGGAAAAAAACAATTATTTGGACTTGAAACAAGCCTGAAACGTTAGAGCAAAAGCAACTACAAAAGCAGGAGCTACTGCCCCGTATGCCCCGTCTAACAAGGTGTTGAGCACCGAAGCCCAGGGGACTCTTGGTGCTCTTGCTGTGAAGATTAGACAAGAGCACTCGCGCAGGACACAGCAGGAATATGAAGGGACATGAAGTGAGCAATCCCAGCAGACAGCCTGTTGAAATGTCAGTCAGGCACTCTGCCTCCACCACCTTTCACAGAGCTAAACATCTCTTTATGTCAGAACAAATTGGGCGATCCTCAAATCTTTTTTTTCCTCTCCCCTGACTTCAATGCGACGACGAGCGCCGGGAAGGAGAGCGGGAGGGAGCACGCACAGACAGTTCAGTTCAGTTCACATGAAAGCACCCTGACACGCTACAAGACTGAATACTGATATTGGCAACTCTTACAATCTTATCAGAGAGGCAGGAGCAGCAGCAGCCGGCGTGATACAGACCTTCCCCCTTTCCAATTACGCTGGGTGGCTGTTCCCTTCCCAGGCGTCCCGCAATGTCCTTTGAAAAGAAACTCCTAGGCTTGATCAAAGGCCACAAAAGCAAACATGTCATTTCCCTATTTACGAGCATATTTACTTTTGTCATCTTTTTCTTGTTCCTACTCCTACCTTCCCTCATTAGTCCATTAAGGAGGTCTAATTTTAACTGGCGTCTACCACAGGGCTCAAATGGAGACCGGTGAGTGACCGCAATCTTATTTTAAACGATTTGGTTTCACTTGCAAAATTCTGTACAGGGTGTCTGGTTGGGTTTTTTGACCACAAAAACATATACAGAAGTTATTTTTGCAGCATAGCAACAATAAAGAAACCTTCCCACTGACTTCTCTGAATGTTAAAGAGGTCTTGGTATGATGATATAGAGATACAAGAATTACTTTGATTGATTATTTTTTTTTATTTGATTCTGCACACAAAATATTGCCTTAAAAATTATCAGACAATTTTCATTCTTAAAAAGTAAAAAAAGCATCAAAGGAAAACAGAAAACTTAACCCAGCCAAGACGAAGAACTTTGTGAAAGCACTGCACAATCTGCCTCCAAGAACAACAAGATTAAGCTACTAGTCCACCTTTAGGTTATAAAGGCGCTGAATAATAAATTTTATTCTAAAATAAGTATCTATACAAAAAAACAAACCGAACAACACCCCCCCACACACACACACATCAAACACCATAAAAAACACCCAACAACAAAATCTGTGGTTTTAAAAAATGCAAAGTGAATATTTGATAAGAAAATATAATTAATCAGTCACTGTCATGCCTGGCCACCTACTCTTTAGATTACAGGTTAATTGCAAGCAAGATCATTTATACAGGCAGATCCATTTCTACGACTTTATAATGGATAATATTTTCTAAAAGTTGCCTAAAAGTTCTAATATTAGTTGATTATAGTTAAAGATCAGATGCATTACAATACAATGTGAAGTTTCTATGTATGACATTCAGGTTGGTAAATGCCTGTGCATATGGTGCAGACATTACCAGACCATTTACTGCCCATTACCGCCAAGAAAAGAAGCCCGTACTAGAACAAACTGTGCAGCATTTCTGGCATTCGTTAAAGGAAGAAAGCTTTATAAGAAAAAAGAAATACCACTGATTTTTACAGGTGTTTAATAAAGATAAGCTGAAAAAGGGTTCCTATTTTAAGCTTGGCGATGGCTAAAAATGCATTCAAATATGTTCAAAAGCAATCTAAAGTCTCCTAAAAATGGGTGTTTAAAAGTATTCAAGAAAACAGTAAAAATGCAAATAATATTTGTCACATTATTGTAGGATATGGGACAAAAATGCTCATAAATTCAAAGAACCCTGCTGAGGCAAACTGCATTTCATTTAAATATGACATTATTTGGGAGTCATTAAAACAGGAATAATGTTTATCGGTTGCATTGTAAAGGTTAGTATGAAAAAACAGCAACAGTTTGCCCATAGTAGAATGAGTGGTGCAAGGGACTGTGAGCATAACACCCTTAATTTTAGTTGTTGTAGCTGTGGCCATGGGAAATAAAAAGACTTAATGTAATTGATAATTCACTACTGTAGAAATACTGCAGTAAAGATAACGAGGAAGCACCGGTATTTTCAAGAATCTCAGTCCAATATTCTAACATCCTTCATATCCACTATAATAAGGCCAATTTAAGGAAAAAAAAACCACAAACCAAAACGCTCAGCAATCTGTTCAATCCCAAGAGAGAAGTGCCTGTGATTGCTAAAAAATACATACAACTGCTCTTGCCCTTCCATTCAAACATTTTTCCTGATTATTTTTTAATACGGAAATATAAACCCACATAATGGGACGCTTAGGCTACACAGAATTGTGGCTAATATGTTGATTTTAATATAAAGAGCCTAACTCTCACTATTAAAAGCGTCTAACCTTGCTGAAGAGAGACCTTTTTCTAGTTACAGCCGTGAAGATCCTTCTGCAACTGGAGTTGAAAAGCTTTCATTTACATAGACTTGCCTAAGTCTGTCTACACTCACTTCTAAAAACATAGTGAAACAATGCTAAAAGACCCCCAAAACTCTGGAGTTGCCATTTTGAACCTCAAACTGTTCCCTGCAGTCAACCAGCAGCATTAATTGCTGGTTATTTGTACATGGAAATCAAGCCGTAGATGCACACAGAGACCTTGATTACACAGACATTTAGTCAGTGGCTTTACTGTTGTGAGTAGTTTTTGGAGAAGCAATCAAATTAAGCATCCCATTGAACACCTGATGTAGGTAAATCAGCTCCCATGTCTTAAAATTTGATCCATCTTGCCTTCCTCCACCTATTACATTCACTTGTATTTGTAAAAATCAATCATGCACTTGCCTTACTCTTGCCTTAATTCTGTTAATGAATTTAAACACATCACATACAGCACTTTTATGTAGTTTAAATCCAGCTATGAAGACCCATTATGGTTCTGATATAAATGAATTAAAACAATTCTGCATCATGCCCCACTAAATGGTGGCTTGCCTGGAAGCGGTGCCAATCATCTCAACTGTCCATGAACAGTCTTTTCCCACCCACGTTGTGTTTGTTCCCTTCTGGTACGTATTGAGCCATGCCGTCCGCGGGGACAGGGACAGGGGCTGGGATCTTAGACTGCCTTTGTTCATTTCACTCTTACTAATGAGGTGAAAGTCACTCAGACAGGCATGCACTGCTCTCCAAGTCACCAAGGTGACTGATGCCACCTTTGTCGGCAGCTACAGGATTTTAGGGAGGACCTGGCAAAACGCTCACCAGCCAGGCACAGTTCTCAGCTGGCATCTTTGTTCAATGCTCAGCGTTACTACTATCCAAAATAAGTTTCTACTAAAGGTCTTTTTTTTTTTTTTTTTTTTTGTGGTAGTATGATCCGTACCGCTATGTTTTCCCACCTCTCAGACAAAATGTGTGGCCTTTCCTGAAGTTGTTGGGAATAGAAACCAGAATAACGCCAGCAGGCTTTTGCTGAAGACCTCCACAACTGGCCCAACCTGCATTGCACCACATGGTACACCGTCTCCTGAAATCTTCACGTGGCCTACACCAATTTGTATTCGCGTTATTTTCTTTGAGCTTGAAATTGATTTGTGATGTTCTCTCTGAAGGCTCGCGATTTACATAATTTGCCATTATTCCTCCATCACACACTACTCCACGTTGTGGGCTAAATTCTTCACGACGGAAGCGGTCAGGCGTGGGCTTAACTTTAAGCACAAGAGGTCCTATGAGGCGTCTCTGCTACTGCTCACATGCTATACTGCAGCATATGCTTATTTACTTTATTATGCGATAGCCTATACCTAGGATAGCTTCTTGGAGCTATTAAAAGTGGACACAAAAGAACTGCAAGCAGAATCGGGTTTATAGTCTCCACAGATTTGTGCTAATATACCAGTGTCTCAAGACATCATTTCATTTTCATAACAAGGAGGAGATTTAATTTCTGCGGATTTGTGTAAAAAGCAATTTGGAAACTTTGCAACAATGATATTGCTTCCCATAAATGCCAAATTGGTAAAAACATCGTAAGAGGCAAGCACAGCACATTCACAATATCATTCTTCCTATCTTAAGTACCAGCATTATTCAAAGACATTATACTGCTAAGTATCCAAATCATTCATTCATTTTAAGGATCGAAAGCATAATATTATTTTGTTAAATTAAGCTCTCTCTTTTCCAAATCCCTCTTTTCTGCTTAAACTGAGGGAATAAAGGCATCTGAAAATGCATCTGCACGTGAGGCTTTTGTTTTCAGTTTTCAGGGTTTGTTCTGCGCCAGTTGGGGTGTGCACTTGCCTTCTTGCTGAGTACCAAAACACAACAAAGTTTGCAATAATAATTGTAGTTCTCTGCTTTGGATCATAAAGAGCTTCAGGTATCATCATCTCATTCCTACTTTCCATTGCTAGCAGGAAGGAGGAGGCTGGCGAAGGAAAACATCGCTTACCTTTAACTTACTGGCACCACTGTAATACCGTATCTCTAGTTAAAAAGAAATTCTAATAACGGAAAGTGACTGTTTAAAATGATAGCAAAGATCAAAAGTTCTGACTATGATAGGCTGGGGGTGAGGGGGAGACACAGACAGCCCTGTTTTAAGCGCACCCCATTAATTGATGAACACCAGGATTTGGTGGTCATTTAACACTCCCTATAAATGAAGACTTGATAACAGTTATTGATCTCCGTTTTCCTGGAAGAGGATCCCTGGGCTCAGCAGTGAGCAGTTTTGCTTCTCTCAGTTCATAAATACAAGAATAGAGCTATTGCTCAAATGCCACCCTAACTGCTGAAAATGAAATAAAAGTAAAATTTCACTGCAGCGTTGAAGCAATACAGGTGTATTTCCACAGGGTTTTTTGAGTAGATAGCCCAAGGTTAATGTAATCTCAAATTTCCTTATGGGAAATACAGAATTGCCACAGCTGACCCCTGCTATCATTTGAAAATACTGTCTTAGCGAATGTTTACTCAAACCATAGAAGTATATATGTTACTGTTCTTATATATTTATTGATCTTCCTTGTGTTACCGTGGAACTTGAATACCTCTGAACATTAACGAATTCAGCCTAACAACATACAATGTGGGACCACAAGCATCAATGCTGCCCAGGCAAGAAGCTGAGGTAAGGAATGGGAAGTGTTGGGTTGTTGCACCCCCCCACCCCCCCCCACCCCTAATATTGTCACAAGAAACAGCTAGTGTCTCTCCTATCTTATTCTTTTGTCATTCAAAACTTTTCCCCATTTTCCTTCTTTCTAGCTTTTTCTCCCTGAAACTCTGCTATTGGCGGCTGGTCAAATCAAAAGCTGATTCCTAAAACTTTCTGTGATGCTGCCAGAAGGGCCTGCATCACTGACATTATCACACAGTTTAAAACAGAGAAAATGAATCCCCTCTCTCTCTTTCCATCTCCCCTTCCCCAAAATCAGAAAAACAATCTCTACATCTGCTGACCCCCAGTTCAGATTAAACCCGGACGTCAAAGAGGAGACCTAGAAAGAGGTGCACGTCCCTTCCAAGGCGGATTTAAGGAGAAGCTGCACAAGCAGATGAACTGTTGAACTCGGTCCTCTGTCTTAAAAATACATTTCATTGGGATTGTTAATGGACAATGTAAGTACCCAAAAGATGTAACAGAATTCTGAAAAATGAATTAAGGATGTATTGCCATCTCCAGCAAAATAATAAAAGTAGAGAGATTAAGAGGCAAGCATCTCTTTTTGAATTGTAAAATAGGTTTATAGGTCTTCTAATAACAACTTTTACTCAAACCTTACATAAATAGGCTTATATGATACAAATATTATGTGGGCTATGTGGAAACTACAAGGTCCCTAATCATGTTTAGGGATTACTTGACAGAACAGAGACATTTCATTCCTATTGGACCTAGGGATTACAGCAAAGAAACATCTAATATTCCATTTTTTAATTTCATGCATTTTTTATTTACCTTTAATGATGCTGTATATATTCATCATCCTGAAATATTAAAACAGTATGAAAAAAGTAATAAATTGGTGGAAAATTTAGGGAATGGGAATGCAACAGCACGCAAATCATACACTATCAAGTGCTTGATACACATTTAAAATTACTGCCTAGTACAGCAAAGCCAAATTCCTGGCAGATTTCTGAAGCGCAAAGTCACAATAAGAAGATCAGCAGAACAGACTGAAATAATAGAATATTCATCCCCCTAATCCATATGCAATTCTTTAGGGCTTTTTTTTAACAATGCATATGAGGTCTGACTGTATTCAGGATTTAAATAAGTTGTCTCTCTCTCTCTCCTCACACACACGCACACACACTCACACTGTATTTTGGTTAAAAAAAAAAAGTATATACAGTTATCATTTCTGCTTTACTGCACCCACATTGACAAGGTTAGCACATCTCCTCACACCTCGGATGAAACAATAGCATTTTAAACAACAAAAGTGTTAAAAGAAATACATTTATTCATACCATTGAAACCTCCTGCAATAGCTTTGTTAGAAGGAGGAGGTCCAGTTTGCTGAGGAAAGGGATTTTTTCTCTTTTTTTTTTTTTTTTTTTAACTCTTTCCCACTTCATTCTAAATAATTACTGGTTAATTTAAAGCAATTTCACATTTAGTTATTGGCAATAAAATTTTGAAACCAGTGTTAAATCTTTGAGATCATGCCTTTCTCTCTAGACAGATGTAATTTTAGATCTAGTATTGTATAAAGGGACAGAGACCTAGAGACGAATAAATCATCACTCAAAAGGCAGATGCTGATGATAATAATGATACATGCAGAAAATGTGCATGAGGATGGGTGATGGGGAGGTGTACTATAAAACTTCCATTGCCATGCATGAGATTACTGAATTACTTTCAAGTAGTGCAAAGCCACAACTGAGTTACAGATGTTCCTCCAAACAGGAGTATGAAGAAATTCATACCATATCATACAGACATACAAAGCCTGATCTTGAGATCAAGTGGGTTTTACACAGGTTTAGCTCCGCAGAATATCAACACCACAGACACGTTAGGTATAAAATGAATGCACCCAAACATAAGACATTTGCAACAGTAGTATACATGTGGACTTGCTAAGTTAAGATGCCTATGTGTGTTAATTACTGTGACCACACGCAGAAAGCAACTTTCACAACCATTACAACGGTTCTTGTCACAACTCTGTTAGTGAGGGAAAGGAGCACTAGGACAGGCGATGGTACATGGAAAGCCATCTGGTAAGTGAGAAAGAGCAGACACATCCTGTCAAAACCTGAATACCCAAATATACCTACATGCTATGTGTAGCAACAGGTCTCTTGAGAAATGGCCCGGGTGTAGGTGTGTAGGTTGCTGCCAAGCATTTACCAGGACTTAGGAAGAAATTCTTTCCTGTGAGGGTGGTGAGGCAGTGGATCAGGTTGCCCTCTGGGGGCATCCCTTCTCTGAAGCTGTGGATGCCCCATCCCTGGAAGTGTTCAAGGCCAGGCTGGATGGGGCTTTGAGCAGCCTGGTCTAGTGGGAGGTGTCCCTGCCCATGGCGGGGGGGTTGGAACTAGGTGATCTTTAAGGTCCCTTCCAACTCTAACCATTCTATGACTTTGGGTTTCTACCTGGTGAGGGATGTGTTGATCCAACCCCATTCAAATCCTGCTCATGTGTTACTAGCCAAACTGTAATATCAGTTGACATTGCTATTCAAAATGGAAGGTTACTGTTTTAATTTGATACAGGCTAAAGAAGCAATGTAAAACATATTTAATGAAAGATTTTCTTTTTGGTAAGAAACCTGCTTTCTTTGGTAAGAACCTGCTGTGATTTATGCAGCCATGACACCAGTACCTGCCCACATTGTGATACGCGTCTACTGAGGGGTTCCAAACTCACTGGTGCTTAATGTTACAGATACCTAATTATCATTGATAGATTGGGGAAAAAAATAATCATATCCATACTGAAATTAGTGGGAACAGTCCAGCAACAAAAGGGCTAGAATATATCCATCCTGTTTGTATATTTTGCAGGCACATAAACAAAGAATAAGCACCCTTAGAAAGGATTTGATCTGTACTAGTGAGAAAGGTGTTAAATTGTATACGGAAATAAAAGACAAATGAACATCAAACTTCTGCTAGAAAATACAATGAATAAACAGGGTCCCTTTGGAGGGGAAGCCTGAGAGATGCCCTGCAGAGCTGCACTGGACCAAATCTGAACCTGAAAGACACAAGTGGCAGCAGCTTTGCTGCAAACATGCCACAGTTTAAATGACAGGGCAATTAACGTGCAAAGTACAATTTCATTTTTGGGGGGAGGGAAAAGAAGGGTATAGAAGGATGCAGAGATTTATTAAAAAAGGAATAAAGAGCACACCCAGTGAAAATTAAGTGCACTTGAAACATGTTAGTGCTATTCTTCCTTCTGCTATCCTGTATTTTACAGGACGTAACACACACCTCCACAAGTCTTTATTTTAGTGAAGAAAACAAATTGTTTGTGACAGAGAAGGCTAGAAAACAACAGGAAAGCTTTTGCACAAATTTTAAAGCTTTGTTTCACAGCACAGAGCTACTAAAGCTTTTCTGCAAGTGTTTGTAAATATGGTAAACACCATATTTTTAATCTGCAAAAGAAATATTTTAGTTCCTCATACTCATTCAAAGAAATGGTTCAACCACCTTCTTTAGAAAGTTTCTAATCAAGCAACATGAGACACATATTTGGAATATGAAAGTTTAATCCTACTCATTAAAACATGACAAACTTAAAATTAATTGAGAAAGGAGTCAATAATGAGAACATCTTTCAACGTAATGATGTTAGTACTATCAGCTTGTAATAGGGGGAATACGCTATAGAAAGTGAAGTATAATACGGAAAATTAAAAGTCAGTTTAAAAAAATAAGCAGTCTGAAAGTTTTTCCTTGGGTCCAATCTTCAAAACACTAATTTTAAATCGTCAAAGGTTACATTTTCTTGGTCATCAAATGAGATAATACATTATGTTGTTTTCCTGTGATGAGGAATAATTCAAGGTCTTACATTGCCTGATTAATCTCACAACCAATATTTAGAAAAGGTTTCTTTTTGAGCTAATCAAACTTGACAAAAGCAATCTTCAAACTATGCCACATTCACTGATTTGTAAGATCTCTCAAACTTGTGTTTTATTAAATGCAGTTAAAATTAGCAACAGCTCTAAATCCACCTGGCTTATGACACCCCCTGAATCTGACAGACAGTACTCGAGATCGGTAAAAAGAAAACACATGCCAATCAAAATTATTAGGCCAAACTTTTTTTTTTTCTTTTAAATGATGACATTTTACTTTTAAGATAGCACCCCAGCTACATCCCTATGCTGACATTATGTTGCATTTTGGGGGGTACTTGCTGGTAGTATTCAGGTATGTTTTCTTCTGCAGCTAACTGCCTTGACCTTACTGGAGAAGGCATGTCCAGTGATTCCTCCAAATAATGCTTATTTCTTTATATATGTGAAAGTGGATGTGGCTTGCTGAACCTTCAATATATAAATTTATGAGATTGCTATGAGGCTTTCAGTGTCACAATAGTATCATAAGGTTAACGGACATTACTCCAGAAGAGCAATGTTGCAATAGTACAGCTGTTACCATGAGGGCAATTGGTAGGGAAGCACTACAACACTATCAGGGAACACTGTGGGGAAGCATGTAAACACCATCCCAGTCTTCACCTTCACTACCAATTAGCATTGGTAGTTTCCTCTCTTTCTGTGAGTGGTCGTATGTGTGAGAATAGCATTTTCCCATGGTTTGAGAATGCGTTTAAGTTTGGTTGCCTGACTTTCGGCACTAACAGAGATTCCTGAGTTAGCGTAGCTGAGTAAGAGGAAGAAAAATATGGGAGAGGTGTAAGTATTAATTCTCTACTGCAAATACTCCAAAAGGAAAGTGGGCCTCCAGATTATTCTTCCTCTCAAGTCACGTTTAAGTTCTGGATAAATAAGTTTCTGAGCTACTGACTCCCCTCTAGTTCCTCATGGTTGTGTGCGACAGAGAAACTGTATTTCAACATAGGCAATGTCTATGATCAAATAATATAATACAGTACTCCATTAACAAAGACTCACATGTATTAGAAGTTACTAGTGCAACTCTTTTTCAGACCCAATGAAGGATATCCAAATATTGGGTAACACACTCTGACTGGGAAGACTATCAGTGAGTTTCTCTATTTGTTTATATAAACGGGCCAATGCTTTCTAAAGCACTTCAGAGCACTTAACTAAAGCAAACAAGCACTTGAACTTTAAATATCTAGCAAGAGAAGCTATTGACAAGTATGACTTTACTTAGTAAATCCTAATATCTTTGCGACCTTTCATTCATACAGACTCTTCATGAAGAGAAGCACCAGGCTCTTATCTCAACTTCAGCTTCACTGCAACATACAGTGAGAGGGGTGAGCAACTGCCTGGCCCCCTTTTAATTATCCTTGTTATAGCAAACTGCTTTATTTTTTCCGATATGGGAATCCTGGGACACAGTAGTCTACAGAAAGCAGTTTCTTATTTTGAAATCTTATTCTACCTCTTATTTGTCCTTTAAAGTAGGATTTTTTCCATCTTACGAACCTCCGTTTCAGCTCCTTGCTATCCACAGGTAGCAAAGCCTCGATTTGGGAATATAACATTTACCAAACACTGTCCTATTAATTCCCAACAGGAGAAAAATGCTGTGGGAATAGCTTGCTGTGCTCAGTAAAAGGATGCCTTTGGTAAGCAGTCTCGTAACGGCACTAGTGTCATGTGCATCTTTTAGGTCTACATACTTAGAAAACACTCCCTAGCTACTACATTATGCACAATTACACTGGTCATTTCCTGACCTAGACTGGTGTGATCTGATCCACACATACCTTTCCGCTGAGAAATCTGCATCCAAAAGAATAATCTGAAAGATTATTCTATAGCTTTGGAAAGTGTGGGTTTTTTTGAAACGTCATGATTTCATATGGGTCAAGTAACATGTAACTTCATAACCGGACTCTGCCAAATCAGGTTTGCTGTATCGTAGCAGCTACACTCTGAGAAACATAAAGATTTATGCACTTTGAGGAAAGGCAGTTTTCAGAAGGAGAATGCCACTGATGGCACTGTGGCACTGATGCCACAAGCCAGCTCAAGTATTAAGTTGGCCCCGAGAACCAAGAAGGTAGTGCATAAAATAAGCTTTTCCATTCAGTAGCAGGTACAGCTCATTCCCTAAAGTCCTGCAGCACATTCTGATTTTTATTTCTCTCTGAATCTGTTTTGCATGCAGTCTGGTAATATGGCAGAAAAGACGTGACAGAACAAAACTTTAACCCGGTCATTATTTCCTTTCTCTTAAGATGGTATTTTTAAGCCATATTGTGGAGCTCATTAGCCACATTCTGGGGCTCATTAGCCACATTGGGATTTCAGTTCGCTAGTGTTAGGGGACATGTTGCATGTTCTGAAAGAGTTTACGGAACTGTCCATACACCCTGTACAAGTGTGTGTTGGGGGTGGTTTGCCTGTCTGTGTGTGCGTGTGCGCGCCTTTGCACAGTTATGTGCGCATACATGTGAATTTGGTGGTATTGGCTGTTTGGGATTCCTACTTGCTAGTCTGGTATTGAACATTCTTCAAACCTTATTTTGTCATAGAAAAAACAAGAGATGCAGTTGAGAGTATGAACTACATGGTGCTAAAGCCTTCGTCTAGGGACAGTTCCTAAAGGAAATAGCTTTGAAAATTCGTCGAAATACTCTGTAAATTATAATTAGTTTAATGTATAAAACGGCTGAGTAATTTAAATGTTTGGAAAAGAAAACAGTCTTTCCTAGAGTTTATGAAGTGATAAGTCTATTTCTTAGAATGATTAACTATGAATCCTGATTTCAAACACAGGCATCTACTAGCATATGCTCTCCACAGCTGACACAGTATGATCAGTTTTATCAAATTAATAATCCAAGGCCCAATTCTGATATTAAATCCCCATTTCCTGCCTCCCCCTCTACCCCCCCAGTAAGTGCCTTGGTTTCTATAGAAGTATTTTTGCTTCCTACTCTTAAACAAAAAGTCAAATCAGGATTAAGCTTAATTTTTAGGGTGCTCTGCTCATGATGCATTTTGGTCTACTGAATGAAACAAGATAGATTTGGATTTACAGGATGCATATCATGACATTCCCACTGGAAACTGAAAAAAAAAACCAAACAAACCAAAAAACCGAATTCCGAAACAAATGCAAACAACTAGTAGCATTCAAGGATAATACAATACACATTCGTTTAAAGAAAAAATTTTAGTAGCAAATGTATATTAGAAAGACAGATGACGTACAGCCAGGACAGCATAAAGCATGCTTTTGCGCAAGAATGTCACAAATAACATCCCATTTTAGAACTGTGATAAACCAAGACTATGACAAAAGAAAATGTAATTCAGTTTTGAACACACTGCAAATAAGTAACAAGATCTAATTATTTAGAAAGCCCTTCAAGATCCCACGGCTTTGGTAGAAATTAATTAAAGGGTGAAATTAAGGAATAGAAGAAAAACTTAGACAAGATGAGCTGAGAGAAAAAGACAGAAAAAAGCAGTGAAAAGAAACAGACCCTAGCAAACTACTGGTCTACTTTATTCTAATAATAGAGTCATCAACAGAATATCTGTATGCACTAACACCTAATTTGAGCATCCTGAATTCTGATCCTGATTTCCAGAGATGGCAACTACATATTAAAAAAAATGTTTAAATTGCTCATTACTAGAAATAGATTGATTTGCATGAGAAAGGTGCAGAGTTAGATTCCCATTTCATTTACGAATATTAAGGTCATAAAGTGAAGTCTCAAAGTAAGTCCTCACTCCCAGGTTCACGCTTCCCTCCTGCTGCTAGCAGCATCATTGCCCCGGGACCTGGGAAATAACAGTGGCCAGAGGGAAGACACAGTTTGAGTGAGCCCAGCAAAAACTGAATGAGGGCTTAAAAAATGAGCATGAGAACTTGCAATTCTGTTTGGTATTCAAAGACAAACAACAGAGAAACATCCAAGTGGGAAACGCCATCAACAGTGAAAAGCCTGACTTTATTCATGTCCACCTAAGCGCTTGACATCACAGGCCAGGGGCAAATAGCTCAACTCGGTCAGAAACTTGGGGCTGTTGGGTAGAAGTGGAAGGATCTGCTCGCGTGGAGCAACTTCCAAAGCTGTGGTCATGCTCAACTTCTCTATTTCTCATTAGCTTTCCTCCCTTCAGGAAAACTTGCTGGTACACATGGTCAGCTACTTTGTTTATTCTTAAGTATGTGAATGTAAAATGACCAAAGAAACATGAATTTACACTGGTACAGAAGCTAATTGCCAGAGTAATCCAACACAGCATATGCTGGGCACAAGAGATGATGGCTGATATTCTGCAGTCAGCACATTTTGAACTGCTTGCTGGTTTTAGGTTTTAAATTGTTTACTAAATACTAACTCCAGCCATGGTTTGCTGGTTTTTTGGGGGTGGAGGTGAGTGGGTGGTGTTACATTTAATACAAGCAAATCACCAAGGTATTAGAAAAGCGGCAGCTAATTTACCTGCTGCTTTAGAGAATAGCTCTGGGATCTAAATTATTGTTTTCCAATAATTCCAGCTCTATGCTAAACATTACATTGTGAGAATTGTCTTCATGCCCCAAACACTACATGTAAAAACTCTTATTTTTGTGTTCTAACACTTCATCAAAGCCCAGTTGCTTATATAGTTAAGAGCCACCTTAGTGCTCTTCAAAACCGAACTGAAGTATGAGATCACCCTTTGTTTTGCGGGGAAGAGCTTGTTTTACCCAAGACAGCAGCTTGACAACTGCTAGGACGTTCAGGCACTAATCTCTCTCTCTCATCTTTAAGTGTCTAACACGTGTTCCCTTCTTTTAGCTTACTGAACAATTAGAGCAGCCAAAACACACTTATTTAACATAAGTAAAATGCTGTCTCTGAACACCCTGGACTCTTGGAAAGTTCAAGAGCAGGACGAAAATTTGGAAGGTTGGCTTAAAGACAAAGCGTGAGCCATTGCTGTGCCTGAAGCAATAGGCTTCAGGAGGCAAAGTGACCCCCCAGCTGCTGGCTGCAGTCTCCCACCACCCCCGGCAGCTCCTGCGTGCTCGTTCCACCAGACAAATCGCAGAGGAGAGGGAGCAAACCCCCTTCATGGACTCACCATCCTTTTCTAGTCACATTCACTACGCATTGCATTAGAAAATCGTAACGGTGTTAAAATATTTTGGCAGGATTTGTTATGGCCAGATCACTCACTTCCTTTGGGACACACAAAGCCTCCTCTGGCAATGAAACAGCCCAAATGTCAGCAAATCCTATAGAACAGAAAACGGTCTGTCAATGTAAAGCCTAAATGAATCTCAAATTAAACAAAACAAAACCGCATAACATAAAAATGCACATACAGAGAAAAGAAACAACCTGTAAATGTTCACCTTTTATTAAGGTGTTGGTATGTTTTTTTTTCCCCACCCTCCAGAAACTTTTTAACAGCATTACAATGTATTCATCACAAGGTGCTATTAGAGCACAAGCTCACTCCAAGTGTTACCAATTCACGGACAGATTAGAGGGCACATTAATAACGTAGTTAATATGAAGTGTTTAGAGCCTTTACGTCGGTGACAAATACGACTCAGCCAAATTTCCTGACCATTGAGGCCACGGAGGAACAATTTGGTAGATTTCATCAACAGTTCTAATTATGTTCCTGTCAAGTCGAGAACAAAGTAATCCATAACTGGGGGGCTGCTCGGAGACAGTGCCACGCGAGAGTAATTTATGCCCAAGACACAGGGCCCTCGCTGTAGTTAGTGTGCACAACGCCTGACTAACAAGTGGGTTCACAAAAAAGGAATTTATTAGGGGACATGCAGCCCTCCAGCTCCGAGCGGCTTGTCAGGTGCAGGCTTAGGAGGAGTTACGAAGCAAAGTCCTGTTGCTTACACCAGCGTCCAAAGTCCACGCTGGCCTCAGAGGGTTTTAAAAAGTGGGATTTCAGCCCAAAGCGTGGCAAGGGTGAGCCCTCTGCCGAGGCCAGGGTGAGAGCCAGCACTTCTAAAAAACATTTCAGTCCTTGGGACATCGGCAGCACCACCTCAGAGGCAGAGCAGTACCAGTGCCCTTTTGCCATCCTATAAATAACATGCTAACGAAAGATGCAAAGGGATTATTAGTAACAGTAAACTAAAATGTCACAATACACAACGCATTTCTCACTGCAGCCCAACCAGGAAACAGGTTGAGAAAGGGAAGGAGGGGGGATAAACGGAGGAGAAGCTGTCATGTAATTTTGAGTCATTTTCCACTGTGATCTATATTGGGATGCAGCTTCCACCCTTTCAAACAGGATCATTTTATATATGACACTCTTACTGCATTTCACGAAAAGGTAGGAATGTCTCCCTAGTGCTAGGAGAAGTGCAAAGCCTGGTCGTGGTCGCTCAGGACTGGCTACTCGCACAAGTAGTGAGATGTTAGAGAAAACAAAATGGTGCATTTGAAACGTAATTAAGAACCGTATGTATAAGCACAGGCAAAAATAACATTAGCAAAAGTTAAATTCATATGATAAATACAAAATTCGCAATGGGTTTTAAAGCACAGTTTTCTGAAGGTAGCAGTGAGCACACACTGCTGTCAGCAGGTTTAGATTTTTATTTAACAAGACAAAAACAGCTGAACTTAAAAAAAAAGAAAGAAGAAAAAGTCATTTTACAACCCTTTCTTTGATAGTGAAGGAACAAGCTTATAAAAGTGTTACCGGCTAACCAAACAGCAGCCTGCTTTCGTGGGCCAAACATCAGCTCAGATAAAGGGAATGCTCAAACTGAAGACCTGTTTCGGAGACTGACTTGCCCTGGGCCCCCAGGAAGGTCGCCTTCTTTGCCCATGTTCCCCACCAGTGGAAAGGGTGCAAGGGTGTGAGGCCAAGGACATTGTCCCCATGTGACATGTCTTGGATATGTAAATCATATGTCAAAAATCAATGGATTTTTGGCTGTACAAAAGTGTTACTAGCTTCATGGAACTATTGGTTTTACTTCACCTTTTAAATACTAGGTGAAGTCTGGCAGAGTGAATGCGGAGTGCACTTGTGGAGCACTACAACAAAACCCTGAGCTTCTCCTTTCACACCCTACTAAGGTTTCTTATTCAAATTTGCTTGAACCTGTAAATTCTCTCCGGTCAAGTTTAGGGAATTTCTCAGCACCTACTGAGTGGGAGAGTATTAGCCTTGTGTGACCGAAGCTTCACAGAATTATGATTACTTGCACCCTTTGCATCCACGGATAAAAAAAAAAATAAAATACACTTTAAAGCATTGGTGTCTTAGGTTTCACAAGGAGGCAAAGAGAAAAGGGAAGGACGCTGTCCCATTCTGCAGATGTGAAAAGAGAAACCTCTCTGGCAAATCAGATAGACGGTAATTTGGAAGCCAAGCAATGCCTGGGCGTTATAATTCCCAGACTCGTGATTCAGTCACAAGACACGCTTCCTTTCCTGGTGAAATGTCATGCTGCCGCATGCTTCTGTTACAGAACACATCTTAACCAAGTGTAGCAAAAGCATGATGATCCCATTAAGTAACTAACATCTAATACCTTGTGAAAACTAATTTAGTGCTTTATCAAATCTCTAGTTTGTATGTAGAGCATAAACTGGCTACATTTGCTAATAGGGCAGATTGACCCATCCTGTATATTATCAAACCACATCAAAGTCTGCTGGAGGACGTAGCCTGAGCTACTTATTATCCTTTGCATTAACTCTCTCACTAGCTACTCAACCAATACATTTTCCTGTAATACATCTGTCATGATTTTGCAGAGAAATCAGCAATTCTGAACAGTGCAGTAGTTAGAGACAGATAACAGGACTAAACCCATCATGGTTGCCTGGCTTTCCAATCTACTGTTAATTGGCACAGACGGAAGCCCTTAGAGCTAGACTTGCACAGCAGCGCGCCACTGGTGGGCCCCAGAGATTCGGCCTCTTAGTTAGTTTTGTATTTTTAGAGCTTTAGTCATTCACATGATTTCTTCACGATTTATTACATACAAGAGAGAAATAAAGTTGAATGCCAACACTTTCAGATTTACAAGGTTGGTGGGGTTTTTTTAGCAGAAAAAGGGCATCTTATGCAAGAGAACATGTGGCTTAGTAATCAGGAAAAAAGTGCTAGAATATTACTAATAATAATGTTTGCAATATTAGATCAAATGAGAACATCTTTCTTGGCTTTGATGCTATGCAATCATTTTCCCACCTGTGTTATATTTAGAGTCTTATTTGTGACACTGTAAAATGAATTATATCTCTGAAGCCATGCTTCTAACTGTCTGGGAAATTGCGTATATGGCTAATAGAGGGTTTGAATTGGTTTGGCTGGTGGTTTTGTGTTTAAATCACAGTTGCTACTATTCTCTGTTAGATAGTGTTTGTCTTTGGACTTGGAAATCCCAAGCCATTGTACATCATGGGACTCTTACTGACCCTTTCTGATGATTTGACTACTTATCATCACTGTAACCCAGAAGCTAGTGCTAGAATATTAAAAAAANCTTTAAAAAACAAAACAAACAAAAAAAAAAACAAAACCAAAAACACGACAAAAAAAAAACCAACAGAAAACCCAAAGCATACTCTCTTCAAAAAAACCCCAAATCTACTCAATGGAAATAAAAGATGCCTCTCTCACTTTGCATATGTGATTGTATATAGTTCTGAAATATAATTATATCCCTCATACAACCCTAGTCATTCACATTTAATTCTACGGCTTCATTTGTTTTCTCTTTCTACAGTTTCTTAAGCGCTGTATAGTTTCTCTTCTTTTCCTCTATAAATGCTGGTCCTCCGTATCTTTAGACAGTAATATATACACAAGCAAAAGGCATTTTGGGAGGATGTGGGGGTATCATTAGAAGATTTGTAGTTTCTTAGCAATCCCAGATCCCATTAATGATGGGTCATTTTTAATCCAGAGAATGTTAAAAACTGCATAGAGCCCAGCTGTGGTTTAGCATCACCCACTCAGGCAGGCCGATACAGAGAGTCTTCTACTGGGTAAAACTTCTGACAAGTAAACTTCTAGCCAGGGGGAATAAATTAGATTAAGGAAAAAAAAAACAAACCGCAAATGAGAAACCAAAAAAGTGGGCAGTGAGTTAAAACATCACAATTCTACGTTACTGAATTGAACTGCAATTCTTTGGTGCTTTACCCCACACCCCCTCAATCCCCCCCTGCCCTCCCCTTTCTTTCCCTCTGTATTTTTCTTCTTCTGTTTTTATGTTGAAATCACAGGAACTATGCAGCCTAGCAAGGCTGTAATCACTCAGCAGGAACCTGGCACAAGCACAATGCAACCACCAGCCAGGCAGCAGGAAAATGAAGGAAATCTCTCTCTCCCTCCCCCCTAGGTTTCTTAAAAGGGGCTCGGCGTGAATGAATCTTCCCGGTAGCCACCAACAATTTCTTATTCCTTCCGAGCAATCATCAATTTCAGCATCAAGTGGTTTAGTGGCTCTACAACTGGTAGTGGCAGCAGAGTAAGCCCAGCATGCAAACGTTTTGGCTAATTTAAAACCCTTGTGCTGCCGAATCAAACATGACAAGACAACAGTAAAAAGAGAGGCTATTATCCCAAATGAGAGTCGGCGGATGGCTGAAATTGGCTTGAGTGGCAGAGACAAAAGAGGTGGAAGGAGCAGGGACAACCAGGCATGATAATACCAGATCCAGCACACACTTTCTCCCCCACACCCAGTACATTCATGCATATCATGACCTGGAGGAAAAAAGGCAACATTTCCAAGTTTCATGGCTAAGCAGAAAAAATACACTTAAGATTCAAAATAAATTAGTACCTGGTAAAGCATCTGCCCCATGGGTATGGAGAAACTTAACTTACAAGAGATGCAGCCCTTTCAACAGAAACCCTAACACTCCAAAGACTAAAACTGCCGTTTCCTACCTGAATTCATGTCCTGGTGCCCAAAGTTCATTACCGCGTGTTGAGGATCGGAAGCACTGATTTAAGACAGCGTAACCTTAAAATGAGAATAATCTGCGGTGTGGCTGGTGGTGACTCGCTCCTACGCACACAGAGCTCACCAAGCGCCCAGATCTCAAAGAGCTGCTGGGGAGGAAAAGCGGAGGGCAGCGGAATTAATTTTGCAAGGCATTTGGGAGACCAAAAGTAGACTGATGATGTTCAGAGCCATGAACCCTGGTGATGGCTTGCAGCTCACAGAATGACGACCTGTGGGATCACTGGAGAGCAAGCAAGTTGTCTTTTGCAAGATTAACAATTTAAAAGTGCTGAAATTAATTTTGTTTAATAGCTGTGGGTGCAGACTCCTTACAAAGTAGGTTGCAAGGTCAGCAAGCCTCCTAAAGCCTTTTAAAATGCAGCTTTTTATAGGGACAGTAGATTTAGGGTGGCTTAGGGCTTAAAGATCTAAAAAGCAAAAGAAGTGTAAGAGGTCATTTCCTACCACTTCCAAATCTTGGGTGAAGACACATTCTCTGTTTCACTTCTCACTGTACAACATGCACTTACTGGTACGCTCAAAGCTACTTAAGGCAGTATGGGTTTCTTAGGGTAGGCAAGGTGAAAAAAGACATTAAAATCAAAGACGAGAACCAGATTAACCAGTGCATAGCAGGCTCGTCAGAGTCACACTGGAACGTGCCTACCTGTGTTGCAAAGAGGTGATGGGAGAAAAGAAAAAAAATTAATAAATAAATATATAGGAGAATGAGAGACTGGGAGGGGAAAGACAAGGGCAAGGAGAGCGCTCACACCCTTGTCATCATTCAGAAGTAGTTCACCTGTGATTCACATCTGCCTCCTTACATGAGACCATTACACTCTAAACTACTGTACTGCACAGTATCTCAAGGAACAGCTGGGCTCAACACTGAAACCCAAGTCAACATTTTAAGAGACACTTGCTCAGCTTCACACCCTAGTACGTGTGAGCTATCACTCACAACATATCAAAATACGCTGATTAGTGCTCCCTTATAGTACATTTTTGTCCTACATTTTTAGGAACAGCATCCGACTAATTGCACAGGTAAAGTTCATTGCAAGCGCAAGTCTGGGAAATAGAAACAGGGCATTTGTTTTGCGCCACTGTGTAGGATGGTCTGAATTTGCTGAATTAATCAATGTTGCCTTGAAAAGTATTTGCATTCTGTGCAGTTGGGTCTGCATGAAAGGTGGACTCACGAATTCAAGGAGTCCAACTCAAAAAACCTATGCATCCCCAATACCAAAACCATTCCGTATTTATACATATCCAGCGTCTTGCAAATGCATCTTCCCAGGGAACCCAGGAGCCCAGGTGAGGACATGATCATGATGGATACAGCGCGTGAGTTTGTTTCATCCTGCCCGCTTCTTTTAAATCTTTTTTCCCACAGTGTGAAGTAAACACAGGGTTTGCTTTCAGAGAAAAAACACAGACAATAACGTGCCAAGCAGTGGACGTGGAAGCTGTCGATGCACAGCCTACCCTGGGACAGGGAAATGTTACCGAACAGAGAAACCCATGCCGCTCGGCTGTACAGGCGAGCAGAAACGCCTCAGCCTCTGTGGGCATCCCGGAGGAGAGAAGTGTGTTGTCCTGCGTAACGAAACTTAGTTGCTATGATCCTGCAGACGGAGGGGGCCATTTCCCTGGCAATGAGGTAACTGACGGTCATCAGAAAGGACAGAATTAATTCTGCTGTGAGCCTGTCGCTGACAGTGGCCGAAGCAAACACACCAGCCATTTTTCTCTGCCCCTTCCACAGGGAGTTAGAACAAAGAACGGAGCCCCTGGGAAATACTTAAGACACCACTAGAAAATCATTTTAGATGCATGTTAATACTGCCACCGAATACTGTGTGCTTTCAGGCTGACATATGCTGCTGTGTGTGGTGTTTTTTCCCTTTTTTGGTCTCAAAGTTGAATTCACATCCTCACGCAGCACTTCAAGTAAAGCCCAGTTCACAGTTCAGCAAGGCACTGCTTAAAAGGCAAGCCTGATACAGGTCCTTAGGGCATCTCATCCATCCTGCGCTTGGATGGCATTCTCCACCAAGGGACCCCATTAGGAAGGAAGGGCAAACTGAAATCCTAACCCAAAGCAGCCTGAAACAGCACCGGCATACTGGTATAGCAGCGATGGATGAGACTCCATTTGTCTTCGAAACATGGGAAGCCAATATATCTGCTTCATCGCAAACTCAACTTTACTTTCCAACCTTGTCGTGTACTTAAAGCTAAAACGTAGATCAGCTTTCTATCCGGGGATAAAGCAGCAGAGAAGTGTCACCCAACACTCCAATTAAACAGATTGGAAGTGATGCACTTCCAATGCAACTCCATACAGCAAAACACCCTGAGATACGCTGTCTGTGTTTAAAATCAATTGCCCAGAAAGGCACAGCCACAAGCTACAAAAGATTTCCTTTCTCCTCCATACAGTGGAATAATTCAGAAGCATCTTACGCTAGTACAAAGCTTGCCGTAAAATGCAGTTGCTGTAGGAACGCTATCAGTACCAGAGATATCACAGATCCTACTCTCCCTACAGAAGGTTAGGCCCTTCCAAGCAGGAAGAAACAATATGTTTGTTCTGTGGCCAAAATAATTATAGGCTTACCTATATTGCTTTGTATTTCTCCTTTCATAAAAGAGCTTTGTATCAGTGTTGAATGAGCTGAGTTGTGAGACTAGTACTTATCTGGAACTCTCCAAGCTAAACTTAGGTCTGGCCGAAGTAGATAGATACAGCTTCAGTCACTTCAGGAAAGGTGATTCTGTTTACACCAGGTCTGAACATGGCCAAATGAGCTTCCTTCAATATTGCCTGTTAAAATATTTAAGCTTAAGTAGGTGTAGTTCCCTCATAGATAATAGGTAAGTATACACCTTTGGACTTCTCTTTGTATGTTAGTATAGCAAGTCTGTAACATTACAGCCCGGACTCACATTCCTCATCCATGAGGACAGTTTCAAGGAGAACATAGAGATTCAAATACTCTAACATGAAAAACGCTTGGTTGAAAAGTATTATATTTTTGAAAGCTGGTCACCTGCTTATAGGAATCTCTAGCCAGGGCTCTTATTTACAGTTCAGAGGTATCTATTGTTCCAGGTGAGATCCTCCTGCTCCAGGAGCTATACCAGTGCAAAGAGAGAATACCACCATGACCAATACATACTGCAATTTAAAGAGACCAGTCAGAGAACTGCTGGGAATTGAATGTGTTTTTCTTGTGCTCCAGCCAGGAGCCTAAACCTAAAGGTTATCCTGTCCTAGCGTAGCACCATATCACCTCTAGCGCCAATTAGGCTGACCAGAACTGTATATATCTACCTGCCTATTCAATTCATATCAGGAAGAAAGGAGAAAGAAAAAAGGAGGAAAAAAAGGAGGGGAAAAAAAAAAGCAAGGTCAGCCACTTACGTATAAGCAACATGCCTTGTATGAGTTCTTTCTCTGAAACACTGAAAAATGTCAGATTCTGCCAGTGATTTTTGAGGAGTATCTAGGTAGCAGGTACTAACTTTACCGAAATCATTGCCATACCCAGGATTATTAAGTTCCATGAGAAACATCAAGCCTCGGTCACGAAACCTAAAGTTATGCTCTTGACCTCATCATCTTCACTCCTAATAACCATGAAGCCAAGTAACACCACATCATATAATGGTTCTCCCAAAGCCATGATAAGACTCAAATGAATCTGATGCTTCTCGCAATGGAAGAAAACTGGGAAGCTTACTATTTTAATTGAAAAAAAAAAAATAAATTCTTTGTTGCAGTCACCTTTGAACTTCTGTCTGTACCTCTGGGACAAATGCACTCATTATCAGGAATANTGGTAAAGAGGTTTTTTAGATAAAGCCGCCTTCTGCCAGAAAGAACATCCCCTCTTTTCAACAGCATTTTAGGTCTAGTCCATGCAGAGGATTTCCAAATGGTCTGTTTAGTGGCACCAAAACACTTTAGGAATACTGAGTAAACTAATCAAAGCACCTTGGTTCGCCAAAAAAGAAAAAAAAATTAAAAAAATCAAGAAAAGCTGAAGCCCAACATAAAAACAGGGCAGTAAACACTGAAATAATTTTTTTGCCTCTTTTCCCTCAGGCACGTAGAGCAGTCATTAGGGAACAGTCCAAAGGAGCTGAGGAAACTCATTACCAATAAGGCAAAACATGGTTAAGGGGCTGTTTGTTTGTTTGTTTGTTTTTCTGTCTTTCCCTTTCGTACAGGGACGAAGCATGAAGAGACTTTTGGGACCTGACCGTGTTACGGGGCGGGAACGACGTGCCTGCAGCCCTGCTCCGCAAACCATTCCATCAGCAAAAGTCTCCGGCAGGTCGGAGACAGACTAACTTTTCCAAGGTATTAAATTAAAAGATGTTGAATTAAGTTAAACGCCCCACATTGAATTGACATTTCCCTTTTTTAATGTAAGCTAAGATTGATGAAAAATACCACTTATCTACATTAAGGGTCAAAATATCCAGCAAAAGAAGCCTCTGGTTCAGCGCGTCAGAGCAAAGTCAGTCTTACATAATCCGGGGACCAGAACGCGGATCACATTCTGATGATCCAATTAATGGTGGGATACTTTGCAATCAGCCAGGAAGCAAGGCCCCTAACAGATTGTGGGGCTGTAACATCAATTTCTTAAGTGCATTTAAAGGATTACAAATGTTAGTCCTGGCTTGAGATTGAAACACCTATTGAGGTGCTCTGAACCACATTACAGTAATTGGGTACCTGAATTAATGCCATTTCTTCTGATGGGCGAGTTGAATACATTGGAATTACGAATTTCTTTTGCTGTGTTTCACTTTCAGCCTTTTTTTTTTTTCCCTCCTCCGAACATAAATCTGAGGCAGAATATCTCTTTTTATCTAGATAGCTTTAATTACAGCCCTGAGGCACCGAAGTACTGTCCTAATTTTACCTTCTGCATTGTTTGGGTGAGTTTTCTTTTTCTTTTTTCTTGTTATTTTACCATCCAGTGACATTAATATAGGAATAAAATTATTTTTTCTTGAAGCTTTGGGGAGACGGGGGAGAAGGGTGCTGAGAGATGGAGAAAGAAGAGTCTTTCTTTTCCTTGCCATATCCCTCTTCCACTATGTAAACCTTTTTATGCATGCACCAGATACCATTTGCAGTGTTTTACACCTCTAGAGAGCTAGAACTAGGGCTGCCTCAATTAGTCTTCTATTCCTTCGGAGGTCAGTTCAAGTAAAGGTCTCAATCATATCGCATTGGCAGGAATGCTAACTACCTGGGTATTTTGGACCATACAGGGTTCAGCTAAAGAGCTTTAAAAACATGTCGCTGGTTTCAAGAGTATTCAGTGAATACACAGCATAAAGCCGCATGTATGTGCCAGAGACAAAATTTACTTACCTGGCTTATGAAATGTTTAAAAATCTAAAATAGGTAATGGCATAGGTTTGTTTGTAGGGCTTTTCAGCCAGCCAGTGTCTCTGTTTGACTGCAGTTCCCAGCATAAAGGACACACGCATCTTCCTCTTCTATCATATGAGTTTTGATAATTAGAGTTATAACAGGGAATTCCATCCATTTTTGTCCTCAGCGTATGTGGCACTGACATTTCAGCGACCTCGGCAGTGATTTCTCACTTGCAGATAACTGGAATGTACACAACCGTGATATAATGCTCATGCTGTGAAAAAAGAGGTGGGAAACAGCGCGTGGTATTCCAAATATTCCAGTCCACTCTGTACATTTGATTTACCTGGTTACAACACATCAAGCTTAGATATAGTTTTAATTACTCTGTTTTTTGAGGTCTGTTAGTAACTGAAGTTGTAAATATGCATGCAAGTATATACACACACATTTTATATTTCATACACTATAAATCCTTTCTGAGGTATTCCAACTTTTTGTCCTATATTCAGGATTCCGTAAGAAACTGTGATGTTGCCGTGATTCTGCTTTAATTTTGGTTTTGCTTAAGATAACTGTAAACAGCAGAGATATAGGAGCTATTTATCTTCATTGCTGGTTAAGAGGAAATCGTAGCGTATACCTTAGGGGAGCTAAGGAAGCACAATGATTTAACTGGTATATGAAGGAAAGAGACAGCTTCTAATTCAGTAATAGAACTTTCTGACGCTCAGGAAAAAGCAGTTTGCATGGTCAGATAGTCTTTTACAGTTAACTGTTTTCTTTTATTTTTTTATTTATTTCTTACCACATCAGAAACGTTAGATTTAGGAGAGGTCACTGGGGACCATTCAGCTGTGCTCCTTGTTTCTCTTGAATGGTTTTCAGTGTTCCTTAATTTTCCACCCTCACTAATGCAGGATATTCCTAGAGTTTAGAAATAACCCTTCTGAAACACAATAAAATCTACAAACTATCTCCTCCTAAGAGGTGATTAATCAGAGACTAGACATAGCTTCACTGTAAGGGCCATTTGATGAAGCAGGGCATAAGGATTTTCAAAAAGTGTCTTGCAAATCTGAATTCAAATTTCAGAGCAGCTTTTGACTCATTAGATCACGCTTGCTGAAATGATTTACATACAGATAATGAAAATGCAAACCCCAAGGACTAGTTAGCTGTTTAGCAGTGTATACATTTTATATAACCATTTCCATACATCTAGTTTTAAATTCATTAACAAAAATTAATTGCTACCCAGTGGTCTACACTGCACAGCACGCAGCTTCAGTACACTTTCTAAATTACTGCTTTCTATCACTCCTCCAGCAATCCTGCAGACAAGTCAAACTTTGCTGTCTTGAAACGTTGACTACCAATCTGTAGCAAAGTGCATATTTATTATAGTTAGTGAGAATCAACAACTGAACTTCAGGAAATATTTATCCTTTTTTTAACATCTCAGGAATATTTTGGAATAACAGAAAGCTTTCTCCCTCTCCCCCTTTGGCAAAGACAGCGTGATGCCCTTAGGACTCCACTGTGGAGACACCAGCAATAACAGCTCCAACATGCTCAGAAAGCACCGACCTCACTAACTTTCATTTTGGACCCTATCCAAAGTTTACTGAAGTCATAAGGAGACTCTGCGTTAGCTTCAGTATTCTGTAGTTCAGGCCTTCCAGTTCTGTTCCCCCCTTTTTCCCCCCAAACCACTAATTGAGCTTTGCTGCGCGAGCGTTAACTATGTTGTTATTGTTGTGGCACATTGAGCGTGAAGTGCCTAGTGATAACGCCGTCCAAATGCCTGCCTGCTTTTTTTATGGCTTGGGTAAGGAGAAAAAAAAAAGTTATTTTTTATAAGCAATTAATGGAAATCAGTCTTGGAATTTTACAAAGGAGTAATGACTTGGGACCCAAGGGGGGGCTAAGGTTCCCTATTTAGTAATAACATTTAATGGATAAAAAATAAAAAAGTCTTTCCACACTCTTTCCATCATATTTCCCAAATATTTACAGTGTACACCTTGGGTTTGAAATAAGCCAGGGAGAACTAATGCATTGTTTACACTTGGAATCCGAGGTGGCCCAGTCCCAGCAGGGCAGTACAATGCGCTGTATCTTTCCCTTCTCAGTACTTATCTTAATCTTAATAACTAGCCAGACAACTGACTCCAGAGTCCTGGGCTTATCGACTGGAATTCGTCACATGCACACAAGAGAAGACAAGAAATGCATTATATAACAATGCCATACAAATCATTATCTTTTAATATTTAAAAGTATGTATTCAAAGTCTGATATGAAACCATTTTGGTTGAACTCAATTCCACTGGTTGTTATTAAATTTGATAGCAAATGAACAAAAATACACTTGTAACGTATTTATCTGCAAAAGAGTTTATTTGCAACAGATCAAAAGGCTGCTTCTTACTGCATTTTAGTTACTGCTATCAAATGCAATCTGCTTTTTAAACATGCTTTGATACGGGAAGACTATTTTCAAAATAGGTTAATAGGAAATATATATAATTTTTTTTTTGAGTCTCTTAAGTACCACGAAATACTCAAGAGTGTGAAAAGAAAGTCTATTGCGCCCTCACTGTAGGTCTAGAGCATGATTTCTTTGAAACAAGTTTATATAAGCAACAGGAAAGCCATTTCAACTACATCCACCAGGCACTTAAACCAGGCTTTCCAAATTGTCATATAGATCTGAATTGTGGTTCTGGTGTCTCACGCTAAATGGCATTTTTCACCAGCAAGCGACAAGCGTGAACCACAGCATGGAGGGTACTCCATGCTGCAGGGCTGGTCTCCTGTGAGGGGGATCATGTCTTTCTCTGCACCTCCATGGTAAGAATTGCTTGAGTATGTAGGCGAAGGGTGGAAATAGAGGCACCTGGAGAATGATTAGGAGCCCACTCCTGCAGAAAGAGGGAAGGGACAATGATTTTGAGCACAGACCCTGTCAGCAGTCCCCCTCCCTTTGCCTGCAAAAGGGAAAGGGAGAAAACAGATACCTCACACACCGACATTGTTAATGTGCACTTCAAGTGGGCTTACATGAAATTAGTATGGGGTAACAAAGATGCTATAAATTCACTCCTCTGCTTACTTCTCTTTAACCCAGGCTATAAAGCGTTACTCATGCTAAGTATTAACACTGTCAGCAATGGGATTCATCCAGCGTAAGACACCGGAGTCATGCTTAAAAAGACTATCAGCACTAGTGCCAGCTTTTCCCAAATTTCTCTTCCACATTAAAAACTTCTGAAGTATACCCTAGGCCAATCCTTGTGTTAAACCACAAACCACAGTAAATCAATTAGTTAATCAATCCCATCAGGCAATCAATTAACATGAACTAAGAAATCCCTGAGCAGACATATTCTCGTGTGAACAAAGGTCACTCACCGGGGCCTTTCTATGTCTGTTCATATTAGTTTAAGCCCAGGTTCAGAAGGAGAAATTTTCCTGTGATAACAGTTCTTTGTATTGATGTGTCAGCACAGACACCTAGTCTCCGTGTATGTCTGGCAGAGATCGTCTGTATTTTTACTCATGTAATAACTAGAGGCCACTTTCAGAAGAGGGAATCTGAGCTTCACGCTCCGGTGTGGCAAGAGAGGAGAGACCTTTCAGTGCCAACAAAAGGACTTTGCGCCAGGGTTTGTAACGGTACCCGAACAAAAGAGGAAACCAGGCTCTTTCAAGCATGCACCTTGAAAATTGCAAGGGCAAGCAAATTCATGATCACCCCCAAATTTTTGACCCACATTGCAAAATCAGTTTTTGAATCCATTTGCTAGGGTCAGGTTCAGTCTCACTAAGAGCTGTTTTGAACATGTTTTGAACTTCCAAAGAAACACCTGCTCTGTAACACCTGCAACTCCACTTTCTGATCAGAACTATTATATTAATTAATAATATTTTATAGTTGTGTGGTAGGTACCTCTCGGGGATAATCCACAATTCAGTGATCAATCCATTCAGTCAGATGTGTAACATACCTGCAACCTAAGTAGATGAGGTTACCCCCTACATCAACTGAGGAAACTGAATTTTTGGGCTGGGAGGAAGAAAAATCGCTGATGCATGCAAGGTCCACATAAAGTTCATAGTAAAGTTGAAGTTTCAGCAGAACCAAACACAGTGGGTAACCTGAATTCTGTGAAAGTGAAATCTTGAGTCAGGCCTGCAGACTTCTGCGTGGTCACCATCACTATTTATTATTTGGATATGGTTGTGCTATGAGGTTACTCATCAGGTGTAACACTTGTAGATAATTAAGCTGCGTAGCTTAGTTTTATTAACTTAGTAGCTTAGTTTTATTTATCTGCCGCAAGTTGAGTCTCTGCATCACTCCTCTTCTACTAAACCAATTGTACATTTAGCAGCAAAAAGGGTATCAAATAAAGGCTGTCACAGCTCTTCTAATCCTAGCCAAAGTCAGGGAGAGAAAGATGCCTGGAACAGTTGAGAATTGGCCTAACTTGGGAAAGGGGGGGAAAAAATGCAAAGGTATGAAAATGTATTCAACAATGCTCTCGGTGCTCAGATCCAGCGGTGACAGGGCTATAAGCAGATGCATTAGGCTGGAAATATATCAAGGTTAGATTAAGCTGCAGAGTTTCCATTTTATTAATGGTCTTCAATCTGACTCCTTAATAAAATGGAAACCATTTGTAAAATTTTGATCAGAATCCACACTTAGCTTTCAAATGCTTGCAACCTTTGGGTATATTCAGGAACAGATTTCAGAGAACCCATGCCTAAAAATGAAGGAGAGAAGGGAATAAGAAGGAGAAAATGACTTGAGGTGAATCAGACCTTGAAGTGAATTATTATGTAAACTGTGAGTTAGGCGAAATGAAGAAACCATTGGGACAGCATGTTTTTTTGCATAGATCGCAGAGATATTAATGCTGGACCACTGCAGCATCTGCCACAGTGGCATAACTAGAAGAGTAAATATCTAAGATGTCTATATTTAAATATTAGCCTCAATGGCATAGTGGAACCACTGGAGTGTTGCTTGGAACTGGAAAGCCCGGGTAGCCAATGGGATGAAGAAGGGGAGGGAGCTGCAATTAATGCAATGCTGTATCACTATCAATGCATTCAAGTTTCCTCTCACCTGATGGCAGGGAACTGGAAAAAGAAAGGTTTTTACCTAAGAGCTACTGGAGAAGGAAGTGTTGTCACATAAAATAAAGGTGACAGAAAAAGAAAGTTCCTAGAAAAATCACTCCTCAGCTGCATCTCTCCACCAGAAGGTAGCCTGCATAGAAAGAAGTGAAAGTTCAGACTTCTAAAGTTAGAAGACGCTGAAACTCATATTTAGAGCTGTGCAACAATTTCATTTAACAGCAAGCCCGCCAGAAGGGGAAAGAAAAATAAAAATCTCACAAGTGCTCATGCTGTGCTGCTGCACTTCTGGTATCGGAAACTCGAAGAAGAAATCTTAAAGGAAGTCTTAGTCACATATGGCAGTCTGTGGATGAATTAATATGTTATACGCAGGTTTCCAAAATGGTTTCAATGAGGCTTTTTCCTCTTGTAACTGCTTGGAACAAAACCAAAAGGAATGTACTGAAAACAGAGCACTCAAGTCCTCCTCTTAGCCTTCAGAGAGGGAGAATTGCATCACACAAGATCTCCAAGCAGGATCAGGACGTTCACAAAAAACCAAACAAGGAGAAGGGTAGAACATCATCCATGCTGACTTACAACCTTCAGTAAAAAGAACAGTTGCATTATCCAAGGCCATGGCCTTTGTTAGCAAGCAGAGGCTTTTCCTAACACTTGAACCTGATGACGTCTATACTAATAAAGCTTACATCCATAATGAAGCATGAGCACTTCCTCTGGGAAAGGCCTGGAGCTATCAGGAAGGACAACATGGTACTGTGACAAATTAAGAGTCTGCTTCTCTCCCTTTGACTTTGATATCTACTTGGATGACATTTGCAGCACTGATGGGGACAACGCTACGGAAAGAAGAACCTTGATTAGCCTAGCCAGTAGAAAGTCACCTATTATCCTAGGAGACAAATCTGGAAATTTTTAATAAGACTAGACACTGTCGCTTCACCTCGCCCCTTAGATTCATGGTGACCCCAATAGAAAATACAGAATATATTTATTCGGACTAACATAACTATTTCTATAGGTGACACCTCCATCTGTTCTTCACAAGGCATTTCTCTGTGTGCTCATGGACTACCTGGTAAATACAGCTGAAATGCCAGGTAAGCACAAGTGACTTCTCTATACTGCATGCCAAATATTTGTTGTTTTGACCTAGGACAAAACAGCTGGGTTAAGACAAAAACCTATATATAGTTACAGAAACACTACTGTTCTATAATCCATACTCCTACAAAACTGTTTCCTCATAGTCTACATAAAACGGCCACCTCACACACATTTGGGCCTTCCTGTTACCATGTATCTTTCAGCATTTTGGCAGTGTGAGAACCTAGACAGACAGGGTATTTTAGGCTGAGACCTTCTCAAAATCAGGTGCACACTAAAAATCAAAGTGTATGAGGGTACCTAGCTCCATAGGCCTCTATGCAAACCTTTCAACCAGTACTTCTTGAAGTTACGTTGAGTAGTAAGTACCTCAAAGCTGATAAATTCAAGTGAAGTTCACTAATATAAAATGAGAAAAAACCCCACAACAACCACCATCCCAAAAAAAGAGTACCCATGTCTGAACTAAACTAGCCAAGCAAGTCAGTATCTTGAAGCTTTTTCTGGGGACTCCTGCTAGACTTAACAGTGAACGCTTTGTATTGTCCATCTCATACTGAAAGGGAAGGTATTCAGCAAGGTGCTAATCCAATGCAACACACAAACTAGCAGTTTATTTAAAACAAAACTTGATCCTTATTGGGAGCTGAGATATTTGAAGCACACACAAGTAAAACTAATTTAACCTTTGAAAAGTTATCTCCGGAGGGAAGAACAGAAATCCCTTTATAAGATTTTTAAGCACTGCAATTATTGACGAGGACTATATTACTTCAGTTTTCTCTGATCAGAAAAAAAAGCAAAGCCACAGGAGACATCAGCAGCTGTCAGGCTGTTTTCCAACTGCAATGAGGTAGTTTACAGTGGGCTTGTGCCAGTCTCTTAAGACCCAGTTAAGAAGCCTTTTTAAAATGCCTTAAAAAGCCAACTCATACATTAATCAAGTTGAGCCCTCATCCATACTTACTGCAATACATCAATTACCGTGTCTTTTTTTTTATTTTAATAAATTCCAGTTGACAGCAGACACCTTATTAAGGCTCACTAAAATGATACAATAAGTAAAAGGCTATTAATATTGCTTTTTTTCCCTGCTGCTATTGTCTTGCCGCACTGGTCTGCAAACAAATTCAGGCTGCATTACAATTAATGCCAATGGAACTCCTTCTAACGACTTCCAGCTTGCTAATTTTTTACGCTAATAATAAAAAAAAGGCATTGCTATGCAAGAACGGCCCCCTTTTATCATGCTCGCATGGCACACTAGAGAGCTCCTGCCATTGTTCACATGAAAGACAATTAAACCCAGGAACATCAAACCCAAAAATGACAATCTGCTAACCAGCACTGGGTATTGCTGAATTCTTTTCTCTATTTTCTGAGCTGATAGAAAACAATTCTCCAAAGACATTTCCCTCCCCCATGCCCACCCTTTGGAAAAAAAAAAGTTTGAAAAATACCCTCACTGATTTATGCATCTCTGCTCAGAATTTATTAACTGTCTGGGGCCAATTTCACTCTTGCACGTCTATTGCCTCCAGGTTCGAATTCTGGACACATTTCAAGAAATGCAACAATAATATTGTTTCGTATTTAAAAATAAACACTTTTTTTTTTTTCTCTGGTTCATGTTTTCCGAAACACAATACAAAATGCCAACGGCAGGAAGATAAAGCTGGTGCGGTAACAAGTTTATTTCTCCCAATCTCCTAGGCAAAAAGATAGAGAGCGAGAGGTCACACGGTTTGTTGAAAATTAAGTACATTCACGATGTTAATTTAGAGTAAAAGTAACTTATATTAAAGGTATTTTCATCTATGCCCTCTGTCACAAAGCTTAAGACCCAGTTTTATAGCAATATTTTCAGATTTGCATCTGGAAGATTATTTTTTGTAAAAAAACCTTTTTTTTTTTAAATGAACTGTGTTTTCAAGCCACATGCATTTATATAGTGCATCTATAATATTACAGACATGGACAATTTGTACTTCTGTAAATTACTTTTGGCCAAGAGTTTGAAGGCACTTCAGAATTCATTCATTCTGACAAAATCTTCGAGAAGTAGGTGGCTTTATGTCTGTTTTACAGGTATATAAACTAGGTGACAGAAAGGTTAAGTGATGTGTCTAAGACCACGATGCATTAGTGGTAGTAGTACAAGTACAGCCCCAAAAATCCAACTGTCACCATGAAGATGACTCAGAAACTTTGACAAGTCTTGAGCTCAACATATGGCTGAAGCATATATTTAAGATGCATCCTTGTCCAGGATCCTACCTGGCTACCTTCAAGGACGCCCATAAGTCCTGCTTGGCTTTCATTCAACTCCAGCTGTCCTGATCAGAGGTACTTCCTTAACCTGAGTCTATATATGTCCCAGCGACTTGGGCCCTGGTCCAGTCACTTTATTCTACACCACAGTACATACGTATTTAATGCAAGAAATGTGAACCACAGTAAATAACAATTTTATATTCTGAAATACTCACATTACTGGAAAGTCACCAAGTGTATGTATATGCATGGTACATACATGATATTAAGAACTAATTCGTAACTTTCTGATTACTACAGATCTGACACAAGTAATGAGAGGCAAAGCTTTGGCTGGAGGATAAAGTCCAAATCATAGAATTATGCATAAACACCAAACCTTATAAACATGTAGGGGTAGAAGGAATTTATGTTTTTAAGGAGAAGCTGGGAAATTCCCATGTCCCTTTTGCCATACAAAAAAGTATTTCCTGTCCCTTAGGCTGAAGGACATCAGGCCTTAAGCCTGTCACTTGAGCAGGTCTGCTCATTTCCAGGCCTCTGCTTCAGACCAAAGAAGTTGCGGTAAATTCTGCATTTGGGAGAAAAGAACATTTTTGTGTTGTTGTTTAATAGCCACTGAGAGCTGTGGAGTGTTAAGAACATACCCCAGGAAAGATGGATTAGTAGGAAGTGGCCAAAAGAGGCCATAAAATGTGCATTATAAATGCAATTCATCACATAACTGTGCAATTTGTCAAATGGATATTGTACCTTGCATAGTGTCTTTTGGGACAGAAGCAAAAGAAAAAGGCCTGGGAGATAACGGTTCTATTCCTGGCTCTGCTACTGGTTCTCTTTTTGACCTTGGAGAAGGCTTTTTAGCCAAAATATGTAGACCGTTTTCTACTTCTGTTATTGCATGTTCAATTTCATATTGGTTAGGCTCATAGTTGCACTTCTAAAATCTCAGTGTCCTGAAACAAGAGAACTAGGAGACACTTGACACAGAAATCTGATTTTTCAAGTGTCTTTTAGCCTAGGGGCTGAACCTATATGTCTCTGCGCATAAACCAGGGAAGATAACACTAACATCTTAAAAAGATTTCACAAGAATTAATCTGATATTCACACATATATGATGCAGTAGGTATGGAAGTATTTCACAGTTCGACGAAAATGACCCTAAAATAATTGCTTCTGAATAGCACAAAGTGGAACCTCGTATAGGCGGTACAACACTATGAAGTCACTGAAATCAGTAACTGCAAGACATAAACCAGTCTGCTAAAAAATAGCTATGCAGCCCAAACCAGCTGTCCAGAACCGCTCTCTATCAGCCAATGGGCTGGATATTTGCTGCATATGAAACACCTCCTTAGCCATTAACCAGCAGGTTGGACTACGTGAACATCGAGCACGCGATCCTTGCCTATTACTCCTGAAAAAGGAAACTTTTTGTTGTGGCAACACAAGGAATAAAGCCTGCAGTGCTTCCGAAACTGGATGTACCTCAGTGGCTGCAGGAACAAGGACAGAGAAACCTGCTGGAAGCAGCTCTGCCGGATTAAGGTGGTGTTGCCCTCCACTGTTGACCAGCAGTCTCTCAGTGCAGCCTCACCAGCTGCTCCAAGAGCACTCCAGGCCACTCAAGTATAACCTTCAGCAGCTTCTCTCATTGCACCCACTCTCAGAGTAGGAAAGCTCACATTATCTTTCCATGAAGACACTAACCTCTTTGATTGGTCCACAATTGCTTGTTTGGTTAAGCTCCGTCCAAACACATACGATTTTGGCCCCAATAAACACAGTTATTATCATCCAACTTAAGTTACTTTTCCGAGGTACCAGCTAGGATGTCCCTTCAACTCAGCATTTGGGATAAGGACAAACACACCTGCCTTAAAGTACATTGGAATGTCCTTTTGCATCTCGGTAAGACCCATGGAGCAGCCTATGATCTGTCTGTGGTGAAGAAGGCAAGATCTTCTGTGGGGAAGAAGCCAAGAATCACTGGCAGCATCCTCACCTATGAAAGTCACTAATTTTCATAGGTGAGGAGGCTGCCGGGCTGATCTGGCCCACTGCATGCTTAGTGGACAACTTGACCCAGAAGGTAGCTACGTTCATGTTCCACCTGCACCTACCCCTGTCTGCCAGCTAGGTAGTCAAAGGTTTTTCTTTTTTCCTCTGTAATAGAGACTTCAGCTCTACAGCAGAGTGCAGGCTTTCACTCCACATGAGCCAGCTGCTTTACAAATGGCAATTGTGTGCAGGGGCTGCATATAAACCACTGCCGTTCCTCCACACGGCTCACTGGGATTTAAAAAAAAATTTAAAAAAACCCTGAATTTTGCTGGGATTTGGGGGTTGGGGTTTTTTTGTGTGTGTTGGTTGTTTTTTTCTTCTTAAAAAGGAAAAAAAAATTAGAAGTAGTAAAAACATGTGCTTCTTTTTTGTACAGTCACACATGCACTGGAGTTGGCTCATTTAGACACTGCATCTGAGCCAATTTAGATGTGACATCCGAGACAATTATACAACTCCCCTGAGTCTACAACAAAAAATCAAAGGCAAATTTTTTTTTTTACACCATACCTAGTTTGCAGCTCATTTAAGCTCTACAGAAAGTGTAAGATAACACCCCTGAATTGATACTGCTGAAATCAGAAGCAAAGTTTCAATTAATATGATCACAAAAGAAAAATAAAGAGAGAAAATTAACAGGTCTGACATCACAGCTAAATTTTAGCATTGCTCAAACTGGTGTGAATCAATAATAAAGCCATAGAGTTACTCTAAATTAATGCAGATGGAAACTGAAGGTAGACAAAACCCATACTGACTGTAATGAAATTGCTTATTGATAGTGCTTCACTTACTGTCCAAATAAAAGCGGAGTATATGACCGAATTGTTTTATACACATTCCTCTCCTTTTAATTACAGTGTAAGAGCAGCAATCGTTATCTCTTCTATCAACTTACTTAGATTTATAATATGGCTTGCTCCCCACACTTAAGACAATATAACCTTACACCAAGACAATATTATAGTGCCACATCCTGTATCCTAGCAACGGTTTAGGGCTTGCATTTGATGTCAAAATAATGGGTCCTGCTTAATCTCTCGGTTTTTTGAAGTAGGCGGTCAAACACTGAAATCTAGGAGTTGGGGAAAAAAAATAATACTGAAGAGCATCCTGAAGGCACACCTATGGGGTACATGCCTATATACATGGGGTACATGTGCACACACCGATGCATATGGCTAAATAGATAACCACATGTGTACACAAAATAGATGGTCTAGGTTTTGTCTTAAAATTGTTTAGGAAGGAGTGAAAGCTGAGAAATGGAATGATATATATCGCTTTCAAGATATCAGAGGCTTTTAACAATCTTCCTCCTGCTTTTATCAGTTCACTGTCTTTTGTAAGTTAACAAGGAAAAAACATCTGACTTATGGTCCCAGTTTTTCTTCATCTAAATTTGGTCCTATCAACATATTAAAAGAAAAAAAAATATTCCTGTCTAATTTCTTGTGCCTTTCCCATTTCCTTTAAAAGACTTGGTTAAAACATACTGATTAAGTGATCTACCTCCTTGTGACACTTACCAAGCGGACACAGCTGAGACTTATCTGTATTTGACTATTTAAAACATTAATTGTGATGGAAAAATCCAAATGGCTTGGTTTGTAGCAGCACCAAGAATATATGGTGGTAAGTAGCAATAGCAACCAGACAGAAGGATATTACTGAGTACCTCTGATTCAGTTCAGAGGCTGGAAAGTACTTTGAAAGAGTAGCATTCAAGTCTGGGTAGTTATCAGAGGCATATACGTATGTACATGCGTGTATGTATACTACTTTTGCAAGAGAAAAGATGCAAGACTGAACCTACAGTCGTAAAGGTTAAGGAAAAGTAAAAAACTGACAGCCAGGCTATTATAATCTTCCCCATGTAATCCAATCCTCCTTTCTATATGCACAAGTTTGCAATTCTTACTTTTAATGCCCCTGGGAACAATGCGAGCCAGGTAGGGGATTGGAGCATCAACTGTCCCGCAAGCAACTAGTAAATAGGGCTTTGTTGAACCAGCAGGTTGCTAAACACGGCTGGTATTCAAACATGCCGAGTAGGCTCAGGGTTATTTGCTCTTCTTTGCCCCCAAGGCCTCAACAGAACAGAAGAAACAAAGATTGTTTCAAATTGTGTTTCGTCTTCTCTATGCCTCAGTTAAAAATACACAGGGGAAAAAAAATAAATAAATCTTTCCTCTTGAAAACTTGCGGTGAGCATACAAGCTAGCAGAAGGTTTTGTACAGCAGCGGCTGTCCGGCCAGCAGCTACGTTAACAAACCTTCAAATGCCCAGAGTACCACAGCTTTGCCTTCCCTCCCCTCGCTGCACCCCACCAATCCAGCCCCTCGGGAAGAGCCAGATAAAACAGGCAGCCCATGGAGCATGTCCCCAACATCAACTAACCCCAGCTCCATGGGACCAGCTGAGCCAGAAGAAATCAGAGGAGCCGCACTTGGGTGCCTGGTACAAAGAGAGATCCACAGCGCAAGAAGAAAAACACTGCTTGTAGGAGAGCGATTCCTTTTTGTTATCCACAATATTTTACTTCTAGCTGCAAACCTAGAGCTTGAAAGGATCCTTGCTAGCTCTGTTTATTTATTTAAACCAATTCTTGCAGCCCTTCTTCTCTCTAAACAATATCGAGGTGAAGAGTTTACAGGAGCACGTTGTCCGGAATTCAACTGTTCGGCGAGCGCTTTGCTCCAGCTCTAACGAAGGCCAGCACCCAATCTGGGAGCCTTCCCCCTCTTTCTCTCTCCAAGGAAACCCTTCACTGCGTGGGTACCCACACACGGCGATTCACTGCTCTCTGCAATTGTTGTGGCAGTCATTCTCTGACGGATACTATTATCCCCTGAAGACGGTGCGTGGACAAGCCTATCCCCCGCTAGGCTGTCCCAGTTTTATAAACTGCAAATCTGGTCAGCTTACTCTCCGGGAGAAAAGAAAAAAATAAAATAAAAAAAAAAAATTGTTGTTTGAAAAGGACAGCTGCTGGTACACCGCTGCATTAATGCAGCCCCAGCAGAGGGAAGGCACCGTCCCTCTTTTACTGCGGGTCCTTCCTTCCTCTTCAGTGACACCACCACCACCAGTGAGGCACTGGGAGCCCTGCCATGGGCTTTACTGGGCAACAAAACAGGGCCCAGCAGCAATTCTTACACAACTACCGCAGCAAACGGGAAGTAGGTTGGGAAACAGAGTCAAGTCCCTGCATGTCCAAGCTTCCCTCCCAGCCAACGCTGTTGCTAAAAAGTGCTTTGAATTTAGGCAATGCTTTGGATTGTGCCAAGTGGCATTAAAGATGAGCGCAGCCTTGGGCGCCCACCTGAACCGAGCTCAGCCTAAGCACAAGCCTAAGTACTGTCCTGAATGGAAACTCAAAATAACATGAGAGAGAGAGATGCAAAACAAAGTTTCAATTAAAGTATTTTTTCTTCTCCAGAGCTATGTGATCCAACACAGCTTGGCAGTAAACAAAAACCAAAAAACAATGCATTTTTCAACAGGAACTGTGATCAAATCACCATTGTATGACCATGGGACTTGCATGAAAAAAAGCATTTGTGTGTGTGTGTGGAAGCCAAATACTCTCCTTGATCCATGTGCAACAGAAGACTTGAGAAGTGGGGAACTAGGCAGGTTTTCCGTCCTGGTGTCATATAAGGTCATTCTACATTGCCATTAGACAGGCAAAATTAAAATGAGAGGCAGGTAAAGAGAAAACACAACCATTGAAAAATGGTCTTACACATAGGTAGAAGGCTTGCCAGCCAGCTTCTAAACAGCAAGTTTGTATAATGCTGTAACACAACTGAAGTAATCCGTCCCTTTTTTTTCTTTACTTCTTTATTAAAAATAAACCCAGCTAAAACTAAAGTAAAATAAATTTCATTGACCCTGCAACAAATCCATTCTGTATTTTATTGGTTAATTGCCATTAGCCACACAAAGCACATTGAGGGGTTTCTCTTCCTTGGCTGCATGGACAAAACTCTGTATACAGGGTGAGAGTATTCGAGAGGCAGGAAAACTGAAATCTTTAAAGAAGAAACAACAGAACAGCAAACTACAGGAATTTCAGAAAACCTGTTCTTAAAAATTAGTCTCAGCTGAGTCACTGTATGGTAGAAACTGTCATTTTGATACATATCTGCATTTTGCTTAGAACAAAGGGACAGAAGCCTCTAGTTGCTACCAGACTACAAACAACAACACTTCAACATCCTTAAAAAAAATAATAAAAATCTCAGGCTACTGTCAGATGACCAGCTCGATGCACATTTCATTTCTTCCAGTTAACATTTACAGTTGCAAAAATATAATTGTATGATGTGTTCATAGTCAGATCCCCCATCATCCTCCTTGATTTGCTTCTTTCCCAAAAATTTTGTTCTGCTTTTCCAAATCAGCATGCCACCTTATAAAGCATACACCAACACCAGCGTACGGCCAGCATGGGACTTAACAATTCACTGGACTGCAGCAGCTCATCAAGTAAAATTCAAGCTCAAGTTTATGGGTTAAGTGATTACAAAAGAGATGAGTAATATAAGTTTGATTTTTAAGTCTTTGCTTGTAGCTTATGCTACAGCAAGAAATTGTGAGTTTTCAGAGTATTAATTTCCTCTCTCGTTCTCATCTGAAGATAGCAGAGCACAGCCTCATTGGCATCCTTATCTACGACCTTGTGCTGACTTGGAATTTAAATGTCAAACCCAGAACACTGGTACCAAGTAACCTTCTAAAATGAAGTTGAATGCTGTGTTTCAAAAAAATATTATTCAAGATCAGTTTCAGCCCATCAGCTAAATCAAAAGGGCTAGAATTTTGGTCAAATTCAGATCGTTATTCAAATCATCCCCAGCTGCTTCTCTAAAAGTGCCTCTGATCCAACTGGCACTGCAGATGTGAATGCAAATCTTACTATCCTGGTCTTTCCTCTAAGGTTTTAGGCTCTCGTCCTTCTAGTCATAGCTATAAAACATATGAGAAGTCCCTTTCGCATTACGTTGCTGGTAAGATGTTGGTAGTGACAAGATATGCAAAAATCATAGGATCATAGAATGTTTCGGGTTGGAAGGGACCTTAAAGATCACCTAGTTCCAACCCCCCTGCCGTGAGCAGGGACACCTCCCACTAGATCAGGCTGCTCAAAGCCCCATCACTTGAACACTTCCAGGGATGGGGCATCTACAGCTTCTCTGGGCAACCTGTGCCAGTGCCTCACCACCCTCACAGGAAAGAATTTCTTCCTAAAAATGCTACAGAATGTTAAAAAAAAAAAAAAAAAGGAATAAAGTGTGGGTTTATTTCTTATCTAAGAACATTGGTAACCATCAATGAGTGGTTGATTGCTCCATTACACAGACACTTTTTATGTTTTGTTTGCGATTATTTGAAATAGATTATTGAAACCGACAGTCATGCTGACATTACTCCCTGCTAACACACTCTTAACTGCTGCTACTCATTATAAGCAAAAAGAGTGAAAAAAGCCTGTGATAGTAATTTGTGACCTTAGGGGAGACCAGGTGCAAAAAAACTTCATAAAAAATAACATGAATAATTTTTTTGCTAGTCTTTTCAAGGGAACACATCTGCGTTGCATCAGATACAGGCACCAGTCTATGAAACATTGGGTAACGGTGAGTAACGCAAATATTCATGACCATCTACTACAATTCTTTCCATGGACTGGAAACTCCAGAATGCTAATTTCAATTGACATGCGGATGTATAACTTATCTGGTGGCATTAATTTTAATATTTATATACAACTATCGCATTTTGTAAATGCTTAACAACGCAAATACTCAGCATCTGCCATTCCAAGTGTTCTCTGTCAGTAGAAGGTTTTAAAAGGTTTTGATCTCAACATGCTGAACTGCTGAGCCTAGTAGTCTTGCATTTATGCCAGTGTAAATTAGCAGCAAGTCAATGGATTTAAAATGGAGGAAAAAAAAAGGTGCAAAGGCGGAATTAGATTCTGATATTCACATTTTAATTATCACAGAAATTAGACTTGAAATGCACTGCAGTGAAGTCAAGTAAAAATGCTGTTGCTTGGTAAAATTAACATTTATAAAATAAATTGAATGTAGTTAAGATTACTAATGTTGACTCTGTTTCTTTAAACTGTAACCTGAGTTGCTTGACCATTTGTAACAGCTTTTTGTTTTACTCTTTCTTGACATAGTGTAGCACTGAAGTAAGTTGATATTTTTCAGGTGTTTTCAAACAGGTTTCCAAAATTGTGAAAAGTAACTAAACATAGTTGTATGTAATGGCAAATTTTGGTTATTCAGTTTAACTGAGACTCTGGAAAGTATTTCCCTGAGAATAACTTATCCTTAAAGCACATCACTCAGCTTGGTTAACCTTAACACACATGCTTCGATTTGCCAAGTTCAAACATGAAGTATCAACTGCTAAATAAGAGGCAAGCTCCTCTCACTAGGGCAGATAAACAGCTCCTGAGGTGAACCTTTAGTCAAGCGATGGACCAACTGGAGGGAGTTCACTGTCTATTGGATCTAGGTTACCATTCATTAGATGTGTCTTGCTGCTTATCTGTGAACTCTCTGCAAGACAAGACTCCATTTAACATGTAGGCAGAACAACTAATTAGCAGCTTCCCATCCCCTCCCCGACTAATACAATTCCCTTCTAGTTGCTCCATAAAGAAGATTCAGTGGAACACCTCTGTGAAAGCAGTGGAATTCCAGGTAGTTATGGTGACGAATTTCATTGTGAATGAGGATCAATGTCCCATACTACTTTGAATAGTAATTTCTTAATTCTTATTCAAATCCGGCCAGCAAGATAATATAACTTGAACTGAATTGGCCATGTGATCCTGATGGCATCCCATTAATGGGCTGTTCACTTAATTTATGTAATTTTAAAAAATTAAATAGTCATATTTTAAATCCCTACTGCAGTCCTTCAGATTGAAAGTACATGTTTAAAAGTTATAGTATCTTTATAAATCAGTACCTCTGCACTTCTTAGTTTGTTGACTGAACTTTCCCAAAGTTTTAATTCATCTTCCCTCATCTGTCTCTCTCTCCTGCCTATGGGAACATCGTGAAATCCCAGCATCAAGCTGTTTCATTCTCATTTACTGGCCATGTTATGTGCCACAGAAAAAAAAAACAACACACATTTGTAAACTCTTATTTGAGTTGGGAAATAAACCAAGGTTTTCTATTCGTACAGGGAGAGCATAAAAATCCAGTTACAGGGACACTTTCCCTGATGGTCAAAAGCCTGTCTGTAAGCAAAATGAACACAAAGGTAGTTATTAATAACAAAAGCTTACGGGTCTAATTCTGCAAGATGCTGAGCCTCCTCCTCCAAGCCCACAGGAACGCAAGGTACTCAGCACCTCCTGTACAATATTCGGCAACTGTGGCCTAAAAGGCTCATTGCAGATACCCCATCGTGTCCCAAGAGCGCAGCTGCCCCAGGAAGGACCAGCCAGGAGAGGGCGTGCCACTGGGAAAAGAAACGCTCTGTTGATCTAGGGCTATTTATAAAGCTTGCACTAAACATTTAGAGCCAAGCCCTAACTTGGCTAGATGTCAAGGACCACACTGAAAAAAACCCTATACCCTCATTAAGAAAATGCACGAAGCACCAATTTCTATTTTTGGTCGCAGTTGTAAGCATCGCCAGGGTTACAGCTGCTTTATTGTGGTTTCTCAAGAATTTCCTTGATAAAAAAGGACAACAGAATTAGCTGAGCCTTTTGGAAATAGTCGCACAGTCCAGCTGTACAACAATGTCAAGTAGCTGGCAAAAAACCAAAACAAAACCCCGTAATACAACAGTAGCTACATGTCTACCAGCAGTGGCACATTTGCCCTCTGAAGTTCTTTATTTGGAACTGGGAGAGGGAGGGGGTGGGAAAGAGGAGCTTGAAATCTTATAAAGCCGCTGCCCAAAGTGGTACAGAAACCTTTTTGGTGGTGGGCATGTCACAATAACCTGCTGGAGAAAACACTCTCTTTTAGTGAGACCTACGGGTGCTGTGTGTATAGATGTGCCACGTGCACATACAGATAAGGGAGGCTGAAGAAAAGAGTTCAATATTCTTTTCTTTCAGAGGTAAAGGCATTAGTGAACAGTGAATTAGGAGCAAGAACTGAAAAACAAAGTAATAAAATCCCCAAAGTAATTAGTCTTTCTTATTTTATGCCAAAAAAGTTACAGCCTGTGTCACTTGCTGGGAGAAGGCAGTCAAGATACAGGACTTTGAGTCAAGAGGACTGGATTTATCAAAGACTTGGGCAAGCAGCGCTGGACTTTTCCTAAAAGATGCCCACCCACTCCTCCAGCTTCTGCAGGAATCAAAGATGATCAATGGTTTGTCCCTGCTGGAAAGATGAAGATACATTTGTGTGTACACTTGTGTGTATGTATGTGTACATGTCTGTAAGCAGGGAAGGATCATCCAGGCATTATTATATACCTGGAGTTTTAGAACATTAAAATAAATTATTACTGTAAAGGCAATGAAATATCCTGACAAGGACATTATATCACGTTGCATATTAATTTCAGTGTTTGTGTTTTTATACTATTCTTTCTGCATTTTTTGATCCAGAAAGAGAAGTTTCCTGCCTCCCCTCAATTTAAATTTGGAAATGCAGACAAACATGCTGAACTGCCAGAGAAGCTGGCTACATGGGAAAGTTACAAAGAACACCAGTTATTTCTTATTACCTATCTTTGCAGGCAAAACTCACAAAAGAAGCAGAAGAAAACTTTTGTGGCTAATAGAGAAAGTGAAGTAAGGTAGCTCACCATGGACTGTGTACTAATCCTGCACATCGGGAGCCAGTATCTGTTTAACTTCAGACATGAAGTTAAGTTTCCATGTAAAAACATAATACTCCTTCACAAGGGGTATTCTCTCATACATCAGTACTCTTCATAGATATACTAAGACAGATTACCATTGTATATAAGCGCAACTATCAACTCCAGAATTATTTCACCTGAGACCTTTCCCATTCCTGCCCGTTTGACTTACCTATAAGGTGTCAGTTGTTAGACTGAACACCATGAGTGGTAGGAAACACCTTTAGCTATAGAGCGAGTGGCACAATCAAGACCAAACCAGGTTAGCTACTATGCCCCTGGCAGTGTAAGCGCTGAATAATAAAAGACTTCTCTTAGACCAAGTAGTAACCTAATATCTGTATTTAAAAAAAAATCCCACACAGAAACAGTGGATTCATTTGTCATGTACAAGTAGAGAAAACAGGGCACTCGGCTGGAACCCGGAAGACATGAATTACAGGTAATATTTTCAAAATTGTCTAAGGTCTAGATAATTAAATTAACTCAGGCATAGCTCACTCAACATCATGGTGCCTGGATTTCTTTTAAACATGAGTTCAAGGTCAATTTTGAGCAATATCTAAAAATCTTTAACATCCCATATTTTAAGAAACAAAATCCCACTTGGGGGATGATGGTGAACATCTCTGAACACCAACAAGGCCAAAGTTAGGCACGTAGGTGCATTTGTTCTATAGCCTGTACTAACAGTGCTGGAAGAGGACCATTTCAAACACACATTGGGTTTGCCTCCTGGAGAGGCCTACTTCAATACATAACCTGCGCAGGGAGGCTGGAATACTCACCCCACAAATCTCTGCTTTTCTTCATAACTACGCTTTTGAGAGACACTCTCTGAGAGAGACCAAATCCTTAGGAGCCAAGTTCCCCAGCAGCAACACACTTCAGAAAAATTTCTTGGCTTTCACTGATGTTATATGTTTGTCAAACCATGTCCTTCTGCATATCCAATGCCCTGCCTGTTGGTCTCATCTTTTCTTTTTAGATTGTAAATCCTCCTAGCCTGGAGACCATGTGTAAACTGTTTACCCCTTCCCTTGGAGAAGTCAGCATGTGCTTGCCCATCTCAACTCAACAATTAGCACTCTTAGTGAATTGGCTTGGGATAAGAATGCGATAGCACACCAGGGTCTGTCATTGTCACAGAGCTCCGTGTGCTGCTGCCTGGGGGTTTTAATTTTCCTCAGTTAAGTGTAGTATTTGTACAGACACAAGCATATACAGGAGATCACATCTATCTTTGGATTCTGCAGAAATGTTCTTCACTGAGTTCCTAGTAGCCAAGTTAACTCTTTCTCCAGAAAGAATATGCAACATCCCAGACGCTGAGTGAGTGAATGGAAAGCCAGAAATAGAGCCCTGAAGATCAATAGATTTGACTGAGAAAGCGTTTGCATTCTCAGGGGTAGAGATCATTGTGTTTCTAAGTGGATCCGAGATATGATCCTTGGCCGCTGTGAATGGAATGGAAACTGGATGCCATCAGCGGGAGATACGAGTGCTGATGCGGTGAGGTAATGTGGTAAGGAATAGCAGAGTGGAAGGAATGCAGTGCCGCTGCCCTGAGGAATCTTAAAATTAGCTCAATCTGGTATTCAAATGCTGGGTGAGGGGGAAAAAAGGAAAAGAAAATAAAAGCACAGCATTTTTACATGAGAATCATTTCAAAAAAGGAGGAAAGGTGTCACTCATCATTTTTCTGGACAATCAGCTTGAGTTACATGTAGCATTTAGAGTCTATCCTCCGCGTATGAATGTAACAAGTAGGTGACTGCCAACCTCTTGCCATCTTGGGGGTCAAAATACCAGCTCCTCACACTGAGACATCTCCAGCGGGGATGGCATGTGTGGGTCAGACAGCCTGGGAGGTCAAACTGGGATGTCTGACCATTGTGCCCAGGAACTGCCGCACACAGAAGGCCGTTCCTCGTGAGCCGTCTCTTTTGAAGAGTGGCTGACTACACTATCAATCAAGACCCATGAGGTATCTCGCAACTGGCAACTTGCTACAAACCTGCCACTGACCTTGCCAGAGCCACAACCCTGGGAAGGAAAGGTAGAACTGAAAAATGATGGGTTATTTCCACTGAAACACAAACTAAATTCAATCTCAAACGGATGATACTTTTACAAGTAAATCTCAAAAGAAAGGTTAAGTTTCTCTGTAGCTTCTGTGCAGATAATATCAGGAGACGTGTCCGCTTTGAATGATATCGGTGGTAAAGTCTTGCTTTTGTCTCTGATGAGAGTGGGGTTAGCCTGAAAATTAATATAATGAGTCTATCCGAGATGCAGCTTTTTTTATGGGGTTCTTACAGCATTGATTGTCTTCTCTCTAAAGTTAAGATGCTACTGCTTGGTTTATTCAGAGAAGGTAGTTGCCTTTTCTTTCTTCCACATGAAAGATAATACAGCTGTGATACACAATGGTTATTAACCTTTCACAGTAATTTGTATTATTGTCGGGAATGCAGACGATAAAGCACAACTCCAAGCCTACCTTAGGGTTACATTTCATGGGCTAGAAGCAGGAACTGAAAATAAAATATTCACGTTGCTGCCTTTATTTTGAAACTGTGTACTATAACTCTTGTAATTATGACTACCCTAATTTTCTCCTATTCAAAATCACAGGGTATTCCTTACCCCTTCTGCAATTTAAAAATGCCATAGCCATCGGACAGTCAGAACCTGCTGGTAGGCAATCAAACTCCTAAGAGAAATAAATGCACACACCACAGCTGCTTCTCTGCCGCCTGCTGTCCCAGCAAAGAAGTTAAGGACTGGAAGTCCAAGTGAAGATGGGATCCGACCGGAGAGCCAACATGCAGATTTTACTATTGGTAGTTACTTGGTACATATTCCAAGGTCCAACTGTGGATACTGAGTTGTGTTTTACACCTTTACAAGCCTTATATTAACATTTCAATTAAAAAAAAAAAAAGGGGGGGGGGGAGAAGAGAGAAAAGGAAATATGAAACCTTATTAGGCACAATTCTCAGTGAGTGACATCTGCTTGGCACAGAGCAGACTGGGTCATGTCAAGGAGATGGGGATGCACCATCCTTATGCCAACCCCAAATACTCTATATCAGCACTTCTAAATTTTGCTGCTATTCTACCAACTGCAGGCCTTGGGCAAGCAGAAAAGGCAGAAGTAAAATAAAGCTCTGTCAAGTCATCTCCCTGCATCACACACCCCTCAGCAAAAGCCCAGAGCCAGAGGTGCAGGTCGAGAATTAAATCAAATAAAAAGGAGAAAAATTCTCATTGTTGCTCCCAAAGGACCTTCTCTTTTATAGGGGAAAAACCTTGCCAGGACTTTGCAATCAGATGATAGCACCCCCTGCATTGTTTGAGCACTGTCAAGGGGCATTATACTCAGAAGATAATCCAGCCCTTGAACTCCCCAGGTACTGGTTTTAAATACCTCTGATGAAATCCAACTGCATCCTATCTGGGTATGCCTCAAACATCTAGCATCACATTTGGTTACGTCCACAAAAACACCAGCTAGGAAGGAAGAGATAATGAAGAACGATTTTAGTCTTTTATTTGAGCAAAAGCTAAACATATGGATCCTGGCACCAAAAATATGGAATCTGTGATAAAACATATGGATATCCATATGGAAAAAGAAAAAAAAGCTTCTTGGCCAGAAATTCTGCTTTTGCATTTTTATCCTGTATGCATGGTGCACCCCCTTCCCTCTGCAGTGCAACGCTGCCTGCCAATGGATTAGGATGTTATAAATTCACATGCAAATTTCACAAAATGCTCTACTGTTATCAACTTTATTAGATTTACGAATACAGTCCCGCTTATATTTTTTTATTCTCTTAATCCCTTTCATCACTTAATAGCTCAGAAAGTAATGGATTTCGGTAAAAAGGAGAGACTTATTACAATCAATCCTGTTGCTCTATCTCTGCTCGACGCTCGACTAATGAAACTTATTTTTCTTCAGGACCTCTACAGGAAATCCTTTCCTACAGAAGAAAAAAAAATGTTTAATATGCTGCTGACTTGTAATACTGCAACTGTATTATTCCTCTCCTTTGGGTGTCCATCCAGAGGCTTGTAAGAGCTATTAATCGTACTTTATTCACCGAATTCCAGCCTGTAGTTAAACATGAAGCTACTGAAGCTTATTTAATACAATATGCCAACTTACAGTTCAAACGACCGAGGCCCACAAAGTAACTTTCAAGTCTGAAAACGCAAAGATTGATATTCTTTTTAAGTAGTGAGGGTAACAAGGCCAGAAAGGGCATCTTTATCATAAGGTTTATATCTTAAATAGTCCCACAGCTGAGGATCACAAAGTCTCTGTCACCCAAGTCAGCCTTCTCTAAGATCTTATTTAAAGCACGCCACCTTCATCGGGGTTTTTTAAAACTGCCTTAAGCTCCTTCCTTTGACATTATTTGAATGAAGAGGCAATGAAGAAACACAGAAAACATCCTTATTCTCAGTTTTTAAATTTATTTTATTATTGATGTAAATATTTATTTGCTGCTTTGTTTTGCTTCTGACCAGGACTGGAAATAGAAGTATCACGAGGAAAGTTAAAAATATCGCAGGCACCTTTTTGACAAAGAGGAGATGCTGGATGTATCCTGGGAACAAGAAACAAAATTCTATTTCCATTTTCCAACTGAATAAAGTCTGCTGTACAATATGGTTTTAGCCTTGTCTAAAGTCAGTTGACAACACCACAAGATTTTCTACACTCCTGCCTGTGCTCCGAGGCCAATTCCAGAACCATCCATGAAGGCCACACGACATAACCAGTCATGCAATACTTAATTAGGAGGCAGTCCTTCCTAACCCAAACTGGTTATTTACGTTCTTAAACACAGGAATGACTTCTCCATCTTTCTGATCATAATTAGTACAGTTACTAAAATTTTAAATACAGTTAAATCCTTTATTTATTTTTAATTACGTGAGTAAAAGATGCTTTTTGTTACTACAGATCAAAGAAGGGGAATTAGGAAGGCCATGACTACTGTATAGCTTGATCCTACAAATATCTCACATGGTTAATTTTACTCACATGAGCAGTCTGCTTGCATGAATAAAGTTACTCACGTGCAGAAGTGTTTGCAAGACTGAGCCCTAAATCCATTAAATTAATGGTGAAAATATATAATTGATGAACAAGTGAATTAGGATTCTGCTCAAAAGTAGGTGGAAAAGGATTATCACTCAGGCAAGCTCTCTCTCCAGTGACTGTTCCTGATTGATAGATTTGTATAAGGCTGAGTTTCTGATTAGTTCTGAGATATGAATGCTTCAAAATGTAGGAATAAAAAAAAAAA
>VYZM01011913.1:307498-379356 GCA_013398915.1 Dromas ardeola | reverse complement strand
AAAAAAAAAAAAAAAGACTTTCTGAAAATGAAATGCAATACCCAATTCAATTAAAAGAAAATGCTATGATCTGGAATTGAACCAAGACTTTAGGATAATGTTATTTATTCCATGCCAAGTTTAGTAGATGTTTTCCAAAATGCCAGTTTACTTGGGCTTTATGGAAAAATTGACCTTTTCACCCAGAACAGAGGCTGCTAATTTCATTAAAGTTGTTAGAGATTTTCTCAGAGTCCATCCATGCCAATTCTAGTATTTCATTCCCCAGTTTTCATCTATATTCCGCTTGCATGGAAGTGGCCTGACAAAGCTATAACCATGGCGTTATGTTTCCTGCTCTTGCCGTACCCACTGCCAGCCTATTTCGTTATTCAGACTCCGAGAACGTCGCGGAAGCTCGGAAAAGCAAATGCTGCCCATCCAAAGCAGCCCTCTCCCTGACGGCCGGCGGCCGTAAGCCCCTGGGTCAGGTAATCTGCACCGCGAGCATCCCAGAAGAGCCTGAATCAACTCGACCGACAGGAGATGAGCCAAGCCTGTCAATTCATACGGTAGCTTGAGCTCATCATCTGTATTTACATAGTTCCCCAATCAAACTCCTGCGCTCTGTAAACTATGTTTATTACCCTTTGTACAGGCCGATACAGTTTCACAGTTTGCTGTCCTTACAGTAGAAGCAGCCGGAGATCTATGCTTGATAGCTATTTTCTCTTAATTCTCTCTTTTAAGAAGGAGAGAGCAGTTATTACTTGCCAAACCAGCACATGTTCACAGAGAGAGTGCGGTCAAGTGGTCAGGAGCAGAGCTGATGTTAATTAGCAATGAAATGAGGAATGAACCAGCATTAGCCCTGAGACTAATCAATGGGAAAATCACTCCAAGCAGGCAGCTTAATGAAGTACTATACAGCTGTTTATTTTTAGTCTGTTTTAGCCTGACAACAAAATCCAGATTAATTTAAAAAAAAAAAAAAAAAGTCTTTCTAAAACATATTTCCTTATAGAGCCTTGCTATAGCTCTGATTTTTTTGGCCTTTTTATTGCATTTGTCTATACCTTTCCCTGGCAATTAAAGGCCCAGACAGAAAAATTAAGGCAGGTCAAAAAAGCATGTACCTATCAGTGGCACGTGTTTGTCATTAGCCATAACCTGCAACCTCGCAGGCGGTCCATTCACGGCCCTTCACAGCACTTAACTCCCTGCCCCTCCACAGCCACAGCGGCCGGAGGGCAGAGCATCCTGGTCCCCAACCTGCTCCTGCCACCCCTGCGTCAGGGATGGGCTGGCAGTGGGAAGGACAAGCCCCGTGGCACAATTTGGGTGAGGCAGCCTCGGTTCCCCTTGCCATCGCAGAGCTCCTGCAGGACCCTGGATGAGGACACCGGAGCATGAGTGCCTAAGTACGTTGGAAAAATCTGGGCTTTACTCTCAGCTTGATGTGATTCCTCACATGCAAAACAGATGCAATAGCACTTTCCAAACATTTGCATTGGATGATTGCAAGTGAATCAGATACTACCTGCCAAATAAGTCCCTAACCAGGACATCTGAGGACGATGGCCAAGCGGCCACCCTGCGAGCTCTTCTTTTGGGCATCCCCATACTGCACACCACACGGCATGCTCTCAGGGGATCCCACCAGCCTCCTCCCACCCTCTTTCTGCACGTCCCATTCTCAGCCCCTCCATGCCACAGGCACTGTCGCACAAAGCACTGCCTGACACTCATGGCAGAAGGTCAGGAGGAAAAGAAGAGCCCCGAGGTGGGCAGCCTCCCCGCCAGAGACCCCAGGGCAGGACACCTTCCTGTGCCCAGTGGGGTCCCCCCGAGCATCTCCCTTCCATCTCGACCCCATTCCAGGCCCTTCCTCCATGCAAACCCCAGCATTTTCTAACAAAGGCAGATGTAACACACTCTGGACATGGTGAAGGTAAATGCTGCCAGTAGTGGAGACCGGCGAAGAAGTTTGTGGTCTGAAGCCTTTACCCCACAACACTGCACCAGGAGACAGCACCATGTTATAATCTCAATTTTACTAAAATAACGTCAGTTTAAAATACTGCAACACTGAAAAGCAAAAAATCTGAGGCTTTGCTTAGTTTCTGTCTCTTGAAGACTCCAAATTCACTTTTCAGTGCTTTCCCACACAACAAGAGGACAGAAAATGGCATTTACATTACAGTTACAGTTTTGACTTGACATTAAAAGCAGGAATTTTAACGCCAACAGTAACAAGTTAGAGACGCAGAAGCAAGGCAACCCTCCTTGTGCACAGTCCCCACCCGCCACAGTAGAAACAGACAAAGGTAAAAGGTCAATTGAAACCTGCTTTTATAGGATTTTTTTTTTTTTTTTTTTACTGGGTGTATTATACAATTCATTGTTTGTTTGATCAAAGTCCTCTTGTATGCTAACAGAGGCGTGACTTGGAGAGAGGAGTTTCTTAATCTTTCCAAATATAATCAATATGCCACCTACGAAACTGTGCCAAAGAAAAAAAAAGGGGGGGGGGAAATAAAGACAGCCTCGCGCAGGTACATTCTCTGAACTAAATGTACATATGTGTCTTTAGGGATTTTTCTTGTCTGCCTGTGTGTTGCAGTAAGCATCGTTCTGTGATTCTTTAAGCGAGTGCAGCACAAACCATGTGGACCGCTCTTCCCCAGGAAAAGAAGAAACCTTTAAACTGATACTATCAGCCCCTCTGTGACAGAGACAATTTCTAAGTCAAATTCACCTCCTGAAGATGAAGACATTACAGTAAATGTATTCATTAGATCTCAGGTGACAAGCCTTAATTAAAATGTACTGTGTTTGCAAAACGGGAACCAAAACTGAAGACACTCAAGTACAGAAAATATATCTTTTGCACTGAGCAGTGCAAGGCAGACACTAGCTTCCATTTAACACTCAACATAAGAAAATACTCAAAAATGAATACTGTAGCTGTATTTCAATAACATATATTGTTAGACATCTTTCAACACAGCATGACATGGAGAGCACACATACTGTAGTATAAATTCAGACAGACACGTCTGCATTCTTAAACGCAAATTAAGTTTCTTAAAGACTCTATTGTATGTATAAAAAGCAAGCTTTACCAGTTTTTCTTCTTTAGTCATTAAATCTCCAGTCCTCTGAAATAAATATTGCTAATGCTTTTCACTTCAATAACTCCATTCATGCAAAGATCACAACATTTCACAAGCTTCAGTTAAATAAAGTGCCTTGTGGGAGAGGCAATGGATATAAAAGAACTGACCAGCTACTAGGAGGTCGAGGTGGAAGATCATACCTCTTTAACAGTACACAGTTGTATTATAAATTTCTCAGGCTTAGCTCACACCAACATAGCAGACGAAAAAGGTCTTTTTTTAAGTAAAGCAGACATGAAAATTTAAGTCTTGCTACAAAAACATGACCTGATTGAAAAGATCTACTACTCTTGCAGTTGATTTCAACTTGTTTATGATCACTTGCAAAGGAAGCGAGGGGGATTATCAAAGCCAGCCAAAGGTATCTACTTGCAAGACTTGATTCCATCCAACTGTAAAGTTTGATTTTCAGAGCCTTTTTTTTTTTTTTTTTTTGAACAAGACACTATGAAACAATTATTTGTTAAAAAGTGCAGACCTGAAAAACAACATCACCAGCCAGGTAATCCCCTTTATAGGCTGATTTGGTAGCTCAGGGAAAGCTAAACAAAGGCACAATGCTCTGCAACCACAACAGCTGGGTTGGAAATTGCTGCAGATTGTTAGGAGGAGCTGCAAACTAGAGATAGGCAATGAAAAGGTTAGAAATGATAGTTTTAAAAAAAAAAAAAAAAAGACAAATTACTCCAAAGACCATATTCTTTAAATCGTTGAAGCAAAACATGTTTATTTGATTTGTTTGTACGCCTATTACAAAAATGCTACTTTGGGATTCTAGGAACCCAGTCTGTCAATTTTTCAGCTTCTGCACTTTCATGGTTGCTTAGAGCTGTTTAATGCAAATACACTTCCAATAAGAGATTTCATGCCCCTAAATTACACCCAGTTAAGGGCGAATGAAAATGTAAGGTAAATAACTATAATCAGCCATATTATCTTTCTCTTGGCACCTCTCACTTTACAGGCATATTTAAAGGCATCTCTGGGGTCCTATCCTTTTTAACAAGCGGCAGCGTATTTCCTGGAATATTACTTACGATGCTATGCTGTGAACATTACACAGGTTAAAATGTTACCTAGAGACCTAGAAAGAATTGCATCTGTTGCAGAGCCACGCTTGTTGCCATGTTTAGGAACATCGGAAAAGATGAAAGAAAATTTTCAACTATGGGATGAAAAAGAGACTAAGACCGCCTAAGTCAAGCTTTCCTGTCCAATGCTGTTGATCGACGCTGTTGGGGTGTAGCAATTCAAGGCAAGAAAAATGAGACTACACACTTCTGGTATTCACTGAGGATGCCCTGGAAAGCACTCAGGATACCAGTTAAAAAAAAAAAAAGTATAGGAACTTAAAAATGTTTCACCTCCGCTGTTATTTTTAAGCTAATAAAACCATACTTGAGACAGAAAGGTGATATGAGCATAGCTATTAACAGCCTCACAGTCCCTTGCTGTCTCCATGAAAAAGTATAAAGTGATAAGCAATAATCAAGGAGTAACTAATTACTCACTTGGCAAAGAAAATACAGAAGAATGGGAATCTTCAGAAGGAAATATATCCCTGAAGTCCTTCAAAACCCATTTGGATTATTCTGAGCAATCTCGAGCTTGCAGTTGGGCAGTTTTTTTGCTTTGTTTTACAGGAAGATGACTTTAGACTTAGACAAATAAATATTCTTCTGCTTCAACTAAAAGTGACCTAGCACGGACTGAGTTAAACCAAAGGAACTCCGTAAGATAATAAACTCCTTCAAACTCAGATCAGTTTAGCTTGTCTCTCTCATACATCCAAATTGCTGCCATACCTCTATTTACCAGCTTTTTATTATCCAAGCTATTTCTACGTCATTAGTTTGCAGATCTACTTCTGTTTTCTCCTAGGAAGCGGCTTCTCCACAAATCAAATTTTGTGCTGTCATTTGTCTTCTGTAAAGCAGCCCCCAAAGTTCTTAACCAATTTATCCCTCCGTGCAGCACCAGCACAAGGTCTCACTTGACAATTTAAAGTGATCCTTTCTTACCTAAGTTGTGCTAGACCCTGTGTAGGGATGAATTTCTTCCCACGTGGTTAAAGAAAGTGTGGAAAAAGTAGCAGTCCGGGAAACAATGCACAGACCCTTGTGCTACTGGCATGCGAGGTAACCTTTGGAAGTCGTAATTTATCTGAGCCTCAGTTCTCCATCCATAAATGGTTATGGTAACAGCTTCACAGGGTGAAGTCCACTTTTCGTAATCCTCAGATCAAAACTGCTGAAGAGGAACAAACTAGGATAAATAAATGACCGCCCCAGTTAGGGGACATCAGGCTGCTAAATACATTAGTCCCTAGGACAGGTTTTTCAATAGTACCATGCTATCACAGTGATGCAATGCAATAGACTCCCTGATCTTTCATCGGCTCAGGAGTACCAGAAATGCCTGTTGAGTTGCTGCGAAACACAAGTTGGCACTTCAAGACTGAAAGACGGAAATGTTTGATTTCTGCATTCTGTTACAGGTTCGGGATGAAAGCCATTAATTTATTAATCATAAATAATAGCTACGTCTCCAGTGGAGCAGGGATTTGGAACAAAATATTGAAAAACAATACATTTCTCTGAAGATCAGTATGGTTTTTTGGGCAGCCAGACACATACAGACCTACTCTTCCTGCTCTCTTCCAACCCGCCAGCTGCCAAGCACCTTCTCTCATCTGTGCAAGGCTGCCGACGCCACTGCCAGAGAGCCACCTCTTCCCCATGCTGAGGATGAACATACAGCGAGCTCCTGACCCAGCCGTGCTTCACAGAAGTGTCATGATGCAAGCTCGCGGGGAAGAAAATACAGGTGACTGCTCTCTCAAGAGTGACACAGAGTAGTACATCTTAAACAACTTAATTAAACCCACTAAGTAAATGTAAAAGCACCCCCAAACAGCCCCTTCCTCTTCAATGCACTTTATCTATGATCGTATTAAATGCAGCTGGAAATGTGACTTTCAAATACCCGCATTTCTGTTATGCACTCACCTAACCCTCATCCCGGCACCTGACAGAAGGAAGCTGTACACAAGACTTTGATTTTTCTTTTTGAATTAGAAGACATTAAGCACCCAAACTCTCTCATAAAAGATCTGAGGCACAAGCTACATAACATCCGTGCAAGTAATGTTTTTTCCCACTTAATCCAGACCTTAATGATCAAGAGATATCAGAAAAGTGTCAAAGGAGATAAACCACGTTATCCCTAATAATGCATCTACGTCTCCTCGCCAGCAGCAGCTGATCTGGGAGTTTCATTCCTGCACCGGGGATATACAAAGACCTCAAAACTTAAATGTCAATACAATATGCTTGTTGATTCACTGGGAAAAGTAAGTCAGTGTGTACTGAGTTTCTGATACAGTTAGCGATGCTTTGAGGCTCCCAGGATAAACTCTGCAAATAAAGGCACTGTGTGACAAAACACAAATCTTTTTCCTTTGTCTGTTCCGAGGCACATTTCCTTTGTTTTCTGAAGGCTAGAACAGCCTACATTTCATGGAAATAGGGATCAAGAAGTGCTAGGGGGTATCACCACATTGTCCCCAGTACCATCACACCAAAGAACCATTACCATCTCTCATATGTTGCTGCTTCTCTCATCCCCCCACAAAGGAAACAACTCGAGGAGCGTTTTGTTTGCATTGTAAACGGAGACCCTGTGGTTGCGATAGGAAAGGCAAGAATGAAATCAAACGTGCACTCACGAGACCAGTCACGTGACTGGAAAGTTGTGGGGAAGTCCAAGTAACCATTCCAAACCAGCCCACGTGAAAATCCTGCCTGGAGCACAAACTCTGCAACTGTCTGTAGAGCACTGGATTTTAACAGGTTTCAATTGATGGAACCCCAATAAACCTGAAATGACCGAGATGAACAAACTATTGTTTAAAGTCCCTGCATATTGGTCTATGACTCACTAGATTACTTTGGGGGGGGGTGGGGGGGGAATGTTGTTGCAGAACAGTCCATTGTGCTAGAGGCACAAAGCCACTTGTCACAGTTTTCGTTACAGGACTTTAATAAAAACACCCAAGCAAGGCTCAGCCACAAAGAAACTGAAAGATAAACACGAGGGATTTCAAAAGGGACTTAAAACTGCCTGGGAGCCAGGGCAAGGTGCTCACGGATACTCACACCCCTACATGCTGTATGAACCAAATTAGCCTAAGTGCTACTGGCTTCAGGTCCAGGGACACCAAATGGCTGTGGGCTACAAGACAAAAGGTGCAAATATCTAGGAAGAGGACATTTTTTTCCAGAAGGGAATACAGTCTTCTAATCACCTAGATATAACAGAGATCATGCTTTGTGGACATCACAACGTGAGAGATTTCAAGCAGGCTCCTGAATCACAGGCTAGAGGGTGTGACTGCCAGCATGTATTTTAAAATAAACTGTGGTTACCAGCTCTTAGCACAGATTCCTCCTCTTCACAGTCATCAATGCCGTTTTAGAGGATTTCAACCATGAGCTGCTCCTCAGACATCCCTTGATCAGGCAAAGGCAATCAGCCATCTCCCTGGCTGGCACTACGGTCCTCCACAGGAAAGGGCAAGGAGAGAAATCATCTGCATATCGCAGCAATTTGCCACTTGAGTCAACACTGCATTTTCAGTTTATTTAATGTCTACGAGTAACTGGAGGAAAAAAATAATAATCAACTTTTAGGACCTTCCAAGTGAGATGCCTAGGAAAAGGTGTTGCTTCTCCGCTTGGCAGGTGTATCCTTTCTGAAAAAAGCCCACAAGCCATTCTAGAGCACATAAAACCTGCATTTTCCTTTAGTCCTTAATGAAACGTAGCAGGAAGGGGAAACTTTAGCCCATCACAGGTAGAAGTTTTCCCTCTGAATTGAATAGGACATAGATCATCTAAAAAAAGAGCTCCCTCTTAAAATAACAGACAGGTGAATTCCTAAGGTTTCAGAGAAAGCTTTAAGCCTGTATCCATGGATATTAACAGCATTTCAACTAACTGAAGGTGTAAACGTCATCATCGTAGCTAAATATGATCTCTGCCCTTCCCACTTCTAAACAGTTCAATAAATGGCTCTTTCTTTTTCTGACTGACACTGTTTAGCCCACAGCTACCGTCAGGTCAGAAGGAAAAACACCACATGCCTGTAAGACACTTAAGCATGTTATAGCCTTCGGCCCCAAATCTGCAAGCAGTTCTGAGACTTGGTAAAAGCGGGATTAGAGCTATCCCAACAAAGAGCTCCAGAAGCTTTGTTTGCCTTATTTTCAGTTAATTTCAGTTTTGTTTCTCCCCAGTCTCTTTCAGTTTGGCCTTTAAAAACAGACAGCTTATTTTTCTTGTTGCTTTCTTATTTCCCATTAGCTTTTAATTCCAGGTCATCAGTACAGTCAATGGGGAAATTTGGCTGATCGACGATTGAAAAGATTTTTACAGCCAATTATTTTTTAAATTTTAAGATTCACTGAGTTACAAAATCATAAAAGCTGATGCTTTTGTCAAAGAAAAGTTTTAAATAAAATGTTTAACAAACAGCTGCCACTGTTCCTTTAAAGACTAAGCGGGCAGCAGAGGTAAAAGCCTGACAGGGCCAGAAATAAAGCGGGCAGAAGTCCTCCCCAGCTCCCTTTTGTGGCAGATAGGCCTCAGCTCCTCGCTAATCATCATTTGTCATTCAATGAATTTTGCATCTTTAAGTCGCAAAGCAGAGGCTGGAAGCGGGAAAGAGCGGGTGTACACACTAGCCGGGCCCCAGCTCCTCCCGTCTGTTCCCAGGGCTCGGACACTGGAGCTGACAGGAGCAAGCCGTGGGCTGGATGTACTCTCAGGTATCAGCAGGCTAACTAGCAGCCAAGCCCCGACTTCCTTTCTGTGCTTGTTTGGTTCGTGGTTGTTTTTTTTGGTTTAAGGGTTGTTTTGGGTGTGGGGGTTTTTTTTATTTTTTTTTTTTTTTTTTGGTTGGTTGTTCTGGTTTTTTTTTTTTGGTTGGTTGGTTTTTGGTTTTAATTCCCACCTCCAATAGTGCCACTACACAGCTTGATAAAGAAAGGAGGCTCTCTATGGGTTTTACGCTTCTTCACAGTGTACTTTGCAGACAAGTAGTCTCCACTACTTCACTCTTCATTCTGCTTTCTTAAAAATGTACCTTTAAGTAGATTTTCTGCCCATGTCTGAGGGGCTTTTTCTGTACCCTGACCCTTAGAGGAGAGACTTCATGACCACACCAGGGCTGAGGTCTCCTCTCTTCCGACTCTGCACCCAGCTACCACTAGATGGATACTGCTTTACCAGAAATAGGATTTTTCACACAAGGTCTTGCATTGAAGACCGTTGGGTCTTCATCTGGTGGCCACCTAGATGACAGTAAAACATTCCACAGCAGTTTTTTTAAAGACATATCCCAGCTTTCCTGGCCATATTTAATTCCCTTCACAGAGCAGATTTTAAGGACGTGAGAGTCCTACCATGGGGTGCGTAACAAGGTTCTCCTTTAGCCAACACAATCCCTGCACAATCAGCATCTAATTCACTGCTTTTCAAGGGGTTTTGAAGTCCCCTGAGTAAGGAAAATGCTACATACCACAACCATCTATGTGAGAAATGTAAGCATTTGAAAGAGAATACAGTGGTGTTGTCTTGGACACAAACCTCCTGCTAGGATTTGAATCCTGGCAGTTATGTACTGTTGGCATATTTCATCTTTGTTTTAAAATAAAACTACACCTGTAAAAAAGGAAATTCAGAGAGCAATTGAGATATTAGCTAGGTCACAAATCTAATACACAGGTTTAAGTTTTCGATTTTATAACTAGGAAACATTTCTAAAGAGGTAGTTCAAGAAATCTGCTGCCTTCAGAAGATTATGCTGTTATTTACTTTTGTGTAGACTCAACTTGAAGCCACAAACGCTGGTGTTAAATTATTTGTAGGAACTGATTGCAGGTTCACATTATGTTTGCTTTGAAAGTATAAATAATTACTATGATGAAGGGTGCCCGTCCCCCTTATAACAGCTACAAAAAAAAATAGAAACAAAAATGGAAGAAACACACTTTTGAAGTCCCTGGACTTGTACTTAGTGTTCATTGATGCAGTTGCAAAACTTTGACAACTGCATGTTTAAACTTGCCTGAATATTTTTGCTTAGCAGTCAAATGCTAAGGAAGAGATCACCAAGTTGGACAAATAGATAAAGCCAGGAGACTCGCCCTTTAAATCTTTTTTTGAGTACATTCTTTCCTACCAAGGTGGAAGGAGGCAGGTGGCTTTAAAATCTGAAATGTTTTCATTATCTAAAAATAGTAATAAGTATGTATTTAACAAGAATTGTTCACAAGTACTTTAATGAAGCCATAGGGCCAAACTAGTGTGGTCCTGTGCTCACAGGGAACAATGTATGAGGTGGGCACGGCTGCAGCCTTCGTGCCACCAGACTGGCCAGCCTGCCACGGGCGGCAGTGCTGAGAAAGTGCTTCGGCAGCAATGCCAGCTTGCGACTTCGACGGGAAATTTTTCTAATACACCTAAGTGATTTTGTATCCCAACTGCAATAACAGTTGCGATCCCCATCAGACTCTTCTTAAAGCCAAAGAACCATGATATTTAAAAAAGCAACTCCCCACACCTGCTAATCATTACCAGGGCTTAGATTTAATTTTTTTTTTGTACAATCGGTTTGCAGATACATGATAACTACATGGCTAGTATGCACTTACAGATCCTGAGACTGCATCAGCAGATCAGCTAATTGTGTTAATTAGCTATTTGCATGCGCAATTACCTGATTTGTACAAGCAGTCAAGGTGATCGTACATGTAAATTAGGCATGGATTTGCACAATTTACTAATCTGAAAATCTGTTATTCTACTTATTTTAAGCACCAGAGATCAACAGCTACGGAAGAGTCTGGTGAGTTACTGTCTTTATGGTTCATACATTTACCAAGTTTTATACTCCTTTTGCATCACTTCCGTACGCCTCTGTGGGCAAGCACACCTGTGTGCATGGTCACACAAACATCATCATCAAGTAAGTTATACAAGAAGAACCTGCATCCCCATACAGACAGAAGTTTACTTTTTGTGTCCTAAAGGTCTTATTTTCCCCCTGTTATCTCTTCAGTGCTGGAAACTGCTGAGCTTAACAAAGTAAACTTGGTTTTACTTATCACAACAAGCTCAGGAAACTCTACAAGGAGCAGAAACCCAAACAACTCTGATGCAAATACTCAGCTTGAAGCCCTGAAGACTGCTTAACATTTAAAACCCCTCTGCTGCCATGCTGACTGGCTGGTTAGGGGGTTTCAAACACAAATGGGTCATCTACATTTAATGTGAAGTTATATCATAACTTGCTAAACAAATGGATGTTTGTGTCATCATGAGGGCGCTCACGGATTCCCGACTGGAGCACATAGCTATTATGAAAAGCAAATTCTCTAAAACCTGCATACCTCTCTCCGCCCCTCCCAAGGCAACACCTTTAGCTGAAGAGGGTTTCAAGATAGTACAACACAGACAGCAAAAGCTCAACGATGGAGTAGTGCAATGCAATCTCAAAAACAAGTACATCTCTGCCTGCTTGAAGTGGCAGGGTAATAAAAATTTTTCAGTTCACCAGGGAAAGAAACCCCACTAGTTCAGCCAAGAAGAAACAAAACCCATAAGCTGATGAAGGCCAATACCTACACGCTCACATCATTACAAAAGCTTGATACAACATAGTCAAGTAGAAGGTTTAAAAACAGGTCTCCAGTCCCAAGTGCCGTGCACCTCAGTGTCAATAGCTGTGGTCATTTACAGAACTTCCTCAAGCAGAAACAACACTTCTGTTAGAGACGATAAAGTAATCCAAATGACTAGACTTTATAAATACAGAGACTCGCTCTCTACTTCTGTCCCTCAGCACATATTACTGGAACAATTGTTGTGCTGTTTTCTACAGCTTCTTCCCTTCTTAACTAGAAGATGCTCCCCTGGCCTCAGGCAAACTGTCTGCTTTAGATGCATACAAGGTAGTTCCTTCCACCTCATCTTCCTTCCTCTTCTCACCTCACTAGTAGTCACTAAAACAAAAGACTCTTCCAGCCAATGGTCCTGACTGAGACACAGCTGTTATGGTTTCATGTACAAAGTTCATGTAGCAACACAACTGTAAAATTTAAAAGACAAATTATTCCTCCATTTTTTCACCAGTGCACTGTGCGGTGCAAGTGTGTGCAATCCACTAGGAACCTCTGGAAGAGCATTAGGGCTTCACTGAACAATTTCTGATGCAACTGCTGATGGTTAACAGCAGTTAGCAGGACAGGACAAGTGCTGCACCTGAATGTCCCAACTGATCCAGAAAGGAGTCTGACTCATTCTCCCTTGGCTGAATATTTAAGCAGCCCATTGGCTTTAAGGATGGTACCACTAAAGACTGAGCAAGAAGAACGTTCTGCTGTGTCTTTCCAATAAAGAAGTACATTTTTTTTTTTGTTACATTAAACAAAAGAGCCATGCTGAATGGTCACTTACTGAAAAATTCCAAGTACTATAAATATGTTCAAAATCGGAGTCAAGTTGCGATTCCACATCCAAATGTAAGTCAATCCCTTTGAGACCTGGGGAATAGAGAAGAGCCACCCCTAGCTCAGCCCAACACTTCTCCCCGGCACCCCTCCCCGAGCACATGTGTTAAAACGTGTTTATCTGGGAAGGCTCAGGTCAGTCCCGTGCCGCAGGAGCACCTCCCGCAGCTGGAACATCCAAAGCAGGTAGCGCACCATGCTGTAAACTGCTCATGCAGCAGGACTGAGAAAAAGGCATCTCCTGGTCACCGGCTGTTACCGACTACAGGAAAATGAAAATACAGCATCTCTGCACCTGTTCACCTGATGGTGAAGGAAGGAAAAGCCATTACCGAGTGACAGGAGACGAAAAACCAAAATCCACTTCAGCAACTCATCCCAGCACTGGTGATTAATCTCACACTCCCACAGCCTGATGCACATTAACCAGATAATTAATAATTTCTTTAGGGACTCCAGCTCGGCAACTGTTTTATCAACCTGCACAGCATTAGGAGAGAGATGCCGCATTTGTGATCAAACTGCTGGAACTACGGAAATGTTCTGCAGGAACAGTAAAAGCTTCAGAGCTTTCTGTGAGCCCAGTTTTACAAGTAACTGTAACATATGTGCAGAAATCAAGGCTGCTCCTTTGTCAGTGCAATCACCAGAGTCAAAATCTGAGAAAGATCAGCATAAGAAGAACAATTAACAGCGATGCCCAACTCCCACCCAGCCCCTATCTTTCCTCAACAGAAGTGCTCTTCAGTATTTTGGGTGGGGTTTTTTTTAATACACTTTGCCTGATGCAGTAACATAGTATGTCTGATCATGCACTTTCACTATCCTTAGTATGGATAATAAATCATTTACCTTAACACCAAAAAGGTTAAGTAACAAAAAAAACAAAAACCTAAGTGTCACAGGATGTCCAAATTCTATAAGCCAAAGGCTTTCAAGCAATTCAGTGAGGAGCATGGTGACACTTAGCATAGCTCTTGCTAGCAACTTTTTGCCATCCTCTGTGCACTCACACTCCGTGTTCAAGGACAGAGTCATACAGGATGAGAAACACAATATCAAAGTGCTGGCATCACATTATCTCTCCCAGCACTTAAAAATTGACTGCTGAGAAAAATCATGGTAAGTATTCTTTCAGATATTAAACTCTCCAGTGTGTTAGATATATGTCAGTATCAGGTGATTAAGAATGACTGATAATTAATAAATCACATCCACGGAGAGTGACCAGCTATTATTTCTTTCAGGATCTGAAAAGAAGAACTAGATTCACAGTGCTGCCTAAATAATTTTATCTTTCCAAATGAAAAATCTTGTGTAACTGCTGCTAGCAAGAAGATGCTCCTTTTTCCCAATAGGCTTCAAAAACTGTAAGTTATTTGGGCTGCTTTTATACCAATGGTTTATTATTATCATTACCATGCAGGTAAGGAAACAGAGGCACACCATGTGCGAGTGTCTTGAAGCCTCCCTACCACAAACAGAGTGGGTTTCTAAACGAAGGCTCAACTGGTCCTTTCGTCACACAACTATTCTTCCACCTGAGAGAAAGCTGCAGCTTTTGGCTATGGCTCAGCAGAGTATCTGCCTTCTAAAAGATATTCTGCGCTTAAGACTCCCGTCCTGGAAACGTGCCCATGCAGAGCTCCAGCGATAGCCATGCACATCTGCCCACGTGAGTGCAACTGCAGGGCTGAGCACGTATCTCTAAGTGCATACTCCAAAATGATAAGTTTTCTCAAAAGTCTGTTCTAAGACTAGGTTAGTAATAAGGAATGTGTTTTCTTTTAGTACCTAACATGGATTAATTTGTATTTCCCTGTCATATGATATTAACTGAATGACGTAACATAGCAGGTTTTTAAATCATCTACTTTAGTATTTATATGACTCTGCTCACCATATTATTTGAGCCCCTTCATTTTCATAGTGTCAGTTACCATTATTCCATTAAATTAAATCCTTTTACAAGCATCTTTCTATAAACATGCACTAGAGATAACATAGCCACATGGTGAGGACTCGCAGGCTACAGTAAGCAGATTACACCTGTCTTGATTTTCGATGTAGCTGTCGGCAGAGTATATTCTCCCATCAAACTGCACACAGACCTCCTCATTAAAGCTACAGGGGAGAATAATTACAGAACAGTACATTGCAGTTTACCAATTGGTCTTGCATACATAATGGCCTATGAAAGAAAAATTGCATCCTCCAACAGCTGGGAAAATCTTTAAATTGTTGTTATTATTATTATTATTATAAAATAGCCAACATTTTAAACTATCCAATAACTTGCCTCCTGTATGCAAAGCAGACAGAGATAGGTGATCAGGTCCAAAAAGGTCGCAGACTCCCAGTCCATAAATATCATTATTTTTCCCTTTGCAAACACTCCATTCCCCAACCTTCTGTTCTACAGTAAAATCCCATCCTCGTGAGAAATTATGCTGATTGCAGAGTAAGCCTTGAAAGCAAATGGGTGGTTTCCTGGATCTCCTAAGCCTTCCTGCTGAGTGTTAAGCATCATATTCCCCCACACCCTCACTCCTCAGTGGGGAAAATGGTGAGTCCATCGGGCCCCCACCATCCTTCTCCCACTAGCCACGGAAGAGGGGGGTTGCAATGGAAGCCTGTTATCTCCAGCCACATCTGAATCTTTCTTCCAGCCCTCAGCACCACCAGCACGCCTCCTTGCTTGGCAGCTGGCTGCTGCCTACCCCATCCAGATAAATGGTGCTGGGGAAACTGCAAACATCTCCAGATGGTACAGAAGGAAGCAACCCTCTGGTTTTTCTGTCCCTGGCCATTTACACTCCAGGACTGAAGCATCCAGAATATATTGAACCAATAGTCCTGTGAAGCATCGGGAAGACTGATTTTTCACCATGTTGGTAGTTAAGATATCTGACCTGCGTTTGTGTTAACAGATAACAGTTAAATCCATTTCGATTTTGGTGCCATTTGCCTTCCAAGATTCCAGTAGTTAGGACCCTCAGCTCCGCTCAGCATCCAAACCCATCGCTTTTCAGGCACCAGTATTCAATATCAGCTCTTACTCCTCACACAACAGATGACGAGAGAAGGACTTGGGAGTGCTGGTGGACAAGAAGCTCAACATGAGCAGGCAATGTGCACTTGCAGCCCAGAAAGCCAACCGCATCCTGGGCTGCATCAAAATAAGCATGGCCAGCAGGTCGAGGGAGGTGATTCTGCCCCTCTACTCTGCTCTGGTGAGACCCCACCTGGAGTACTGCGTCCAGCTCTGGAGTCCTCAGCACAAGAAGGACATGGACCTGTTGGAATGCGTCCGGTGGAGGGCCACGAAGATGACCAAAGGGCTGGAGCACCTCTCCTATGAGGACAGGCTGAGAGAGTTGGGTTTGTTCAGCCGGGAGAAGAGAAGGCTCCGGGGAGACCTTATAGCAGCCTTCCAGTACCTAAAGGGAGCCTACAGGAAGGATGGGGAGAGACTCTTTATCAGGGAGTGTAGCGATAGGACACGGGGGAACGGCTTCAAACTGAAAGAGGGTAGATTTAGATTGAATATTAGGAAGAAATTCTTTCCTGTGAGGGTGGCGAGGCACTGGAACAGGTTGCCCAGGGAAGCTGTGGATACCCCATCCCTGGAAGTGCTCAAGGCCAGGCTGGATGGGGCTTTGAGCAGCCTGGTCTAGTGGGAGGTGTCCCTGCCCATGGCAGGGGGGTTGGAACTGGATGATCTTTAAGGTCCCTTCCACCCCGAACCATTCTGCGATTCTGTGACATAAGAGAAAAAGCACAGACACAGGAAAAGCCAAATTATTCTGATAAAACAAAGTCAAGTCAGCTTTGCTACCTTTTCTTGCTAGCCAAGAAGCAAAACATCCTAAGCATATATTTGGGCCCCAGCAGGACATCCTGATATGCTCTCCTACTCTGCAAAACCAGAAGCTAAGAGCTGAGGAACTTCGGAGACAAGGGAACATGCTGCTGGACCAGTCCAACATATTCTGGTTCTCCCAAAAGATTTTCACACGATGAAAGACGCCGAAAGAGACCCTTCTGTACAAGCAGCCAACAACCACCTTTTTCCATCTCTGAAGAACAGTGCACGCAAGCCACCTCACCGTATAGAGGAACACTTACCGTGTAAACGCATCTAATTGTTAGCGGTGTTAAAATCACTGAAGAACAAAATTGCTCTGTGAAACAGCTTTCAGTACCAGCACTGTGAATGACTTGCTGCTGCACTTTACCCAGCTGCACCTCCCAGACGAGCTGGCACGCTTCAGTGTTTCTTCCAGCCTCTATCAGCTCGTTACTTGTAATGGGGACATGCTGGTAACAGAAGCTGAGCGGAAACCCAAACGGAGCAGAGCCTGCTCGAGCGGGCAGCCTGCGGCCAAGCCAGTCACTCCTATGGACCAGGAAATCTTAGGGTTTCTCTAAGACAACTCCCCATCTGCAAGGCTGCAGGGCAAGGCTGCATCGCGTACTCAGGGGTTAACTGGCTGCAGGCTAGAAGAGATCACCCAGTCTGACCTCCTGTACAAACACTGGCCATTAACTTTCACCCATTTAAATGCTGCTTTCCACTCAATAACTCCAGCACTTTTTTTAACTAGCGACTTTGGGTAGAGACAATTCCTGAACACCTCAATCACTGCTTACCTTCTTTAGAAAAACGGAAGAAAAAAAGAAAATCAGTATAAGCTTTCTTGGTCTCTGCTGCGAGCCTTACAAATTTTGCAAATTAGTCCTTCCAGCTGCAGCAGGGGCAGAAACCACTCTGGGGTGACCACCAGCACTGGCGTCCTCCACCAGGAGCTCGCCAGCAAAGGCCAGCGGTGTCAACACATAGACCCAAGGATATTTTGTTCTGGGCTTTACTCTGCGAAGAGGAGCCCAACAAGACCTCCTGGGGCTTAGTTCCCACTTCAACTCTCCCTCACAGCGCAGTCTCACCTAGAGAAGTCAAAGATAGTTTTGCCATTTATTGCCCCAGTAGCAGAGTTTAGCCCTTTGGGAAAAGTTTCCTTGACTTCACCAGTTCACAAAACATTAATAAAATAAAGCACATTAACTAATATAGCTCATATTAAAAATACAAACACCTCACAGAAACTGTACTTTTTAAATATTAAGTATTAGAGCTCTGTAAAAATCTTTTCCTTCCACTACTGTCCCCTGACACTACTGACCACACATATTCAAATCATCCGTTTAGCAGTACTCTGTAAAAAAACAATACTTAATTAATTATCAGAATATATTTCCCGTTACTTTTTGCAAGAATTGTGTGTCCGATGTGTCTTTACAAAATACCGTAATGCCACTTTCCTGTTCTTACTAGAAAAAAGTCAGCCTGGCAAACGGAGAGAAAACAGTTATAAGATTACTACTGACTAAGCCATAATACACAGGATCATCTGGAAATTGCCAAATGGGGAACCTGGTTCTCCTGGATGGAGAGGGAAGGATGAACCATACCCACCACAGACAAAGGCACTGAAGGGAAAGCAAAAAAAAATAATCATATCAAGTGGAGAAACCTGTCACAGATATTTCAGTACATCAGGACTCTATGTATCAGAGAGGAGAAGCCCTGATCAAGTCACATGCCCTTTACTACAGAAGATAAGATCAAAAGGTTTCAAAGGAAACTGATGGTGACAGTTTCTTCATTTGTATGCAATGTGACATACCAGATCCAAACTGTGGGCTACTTTTTGAACTATTTGTCAGGGGAGAGAAATGATTATTTTCTTTTACATCTTACTTTTAAGAACTCTTAGTCATTTGGGGGTTCTTCCCCCTGCTCCAATGTCCCACTGCCCTCTTTTTTTTCATTTTTCAGCCAGGATTCAAACGTTCACCTTTGATGTAATATTTTTGCTGCACATCAGAATAGCTATGCCAAGCTTCAGAAAGGCAGCTGAATACAGAGAATGAAAAGAATGACATCACTTCAAACATGAACTTTTAATAAAATTATCCTCAAGAAACCTCCCTTGTGATTATTTTTTTCACCCTGCATCTTCATTTTACTCTTCCCATGTGTTTGCAATAATTCAAATTATTGCAAGGCTAGTGGCTGTAGTTGACTCTAAGCCACAAGCAGAAGTATTTCTCCCTGTTTCTCACCACTTCTGTCAAGAACAGTGTTAAATATAATACAAAAAAGTGACTATGTAAGATCAAAAGTTGCTTGATTAGCCAGTAGGCTGTATAACAGTTATATTCACATGGCAAATAAAGTAAACGAGGGACTTCTGACTAGCCTACCTTCCCCATGGCCAAGACCTAACGGATTTCAGCCCAGAGTTCCCTGTTGGTGTGTGAAACCTGCAGTGACTCTTGTTATATTTGTTAGTAAACTTCCTCCAAAATATGCCTTTCTTTCCAAAAAGTACCAAAAGCCTTGTCAAAGTTCATTGGTGCTAAAGAAAGGCACTGGGTATTCACGAGCCAGTGATACGTTTAAGGTAATAATATTCTCCCAGAAGTGTTGTGAAACATTCAGAAACTGCAGTAGTTGCAACTATGTAAGTAGCTGCGACCAAGACAGGCAGACATGAAAAAATATGTTGCAGTCTCCTGGGTGAAAGAGGAGGTTCTCAAACCACAGGAAAGCAATACAACACTCACTTGTAGCTCTGGTACAGCCCAATAGATCAAATTTTACAGTTGTATTGTTTGTTTTTAAATGTGAAAAATATATATTTTAAATGTTTCAAACTCCTACATAAATCCTTGCAAGTCCTGGAATCACGCTAATAAAGGCTGCTGAATTTAAGGGCTCAAGTCTAAGCCCCCTTCAATACCGGGGGGGGGGGGGGGGGGGGGCGCATCCTNNNGAAGCTCTTCCAGTAATATTTCTCACTCAGACCAAATATTTTTGAAGCAAATTGTTTGGAAATACATGGGTTTTGTGTATGAGCCTATTGAGAATTTACACAAGTATTTATAGAGAAGTTACTGCAGCATACAGATTTAGAGTCACTTAGAAAGTCTTAAAAAGCACATAACAATACCTTTAGTGCATAAAGCTGCTGTCAGAAACTCCTCTCAGTGAAGTTTTTTTTCCATACCATCACCTGCTCAGCCAGCCCAGATCTTCCTCAGGGTTGTTGTTGCATCCCTTGCAGGGCAGGAAGAGAGCTGCACCTTCCCACCAAATTCACTGGATCCTCAGCCACCCCCGCAGGGCTCCTGCTCCAGCCCTGTTTCTGCTCAGAGCTGCAGCTGCAGTCCATCTGCATCTCCTCCTCTGACACACACCAGAGCGCAAAGGAAAGCAAACATGCCCGTAGTTTCCTTGCTAACATACTGAAGCCTCACATTTTGTTTTTCTATGTTCTTGAAGCAACGCAAAACCTAAAACCTACATGAGGCACAGTTATATTGGCGTGATCGAGCACTCGCCTCTCCCAGCTGTGCTGGTATGAAGACCATTGCACCAGCAAACGCCTTAAAACACGATTTTTGCCCCCAGTAAATTCCAACTCTGAATTTCAAAAGCTGCCATTGACGGACAAAAAACTGGGACAAATCCCTCTCCCGGACACACAAACACAGTTTCATGACTTATGAGAGGCCCAAAGAGCTTGCCTACACCCTGCCCACATGTCACTACCCAGTTGCGCGATGAGACTTCAATTTGATACACACATCCCCACAACAAGCACCCATGGTTACAAAACACCTGTATAATTTATATTCTAACCAATGTTGTCGTGCATGTCCCTGCCAGCACTTCAGGTACCTACTGAGGTTAACCCTAGCACACACCAAATCAATACAAGAGTTAAACTCTAGGAGAAACATAAGTTGAAAATGCAAAACCAAACACTAGGCATTAGGAATTATTATGATTTGAAATTACTGACACATTAATGGGGCTGTGAAACCTAAAGAACAAGGTGGGGAGATCCTGCAGGCATAGAATCATGCAACAGCATTTTCGTCATCCAACTTCTAACACCAAATTTAAATGGTAAAGTTACTCTTCCCAGGCTCCCTCAACAGAAGGGAGCAACGTGGCAAGAAATCAGCTTTTCTAAGGGTGCTCAAGAGTTAAAGCCTGAGGAAGGCAGCCCCCTGAAGTGGCTACTGACCCACATTAGGAGTCTGACAGGTATAGGTAGCTCTTCTCACACACTCAGCAGGCAGCCCAGGCTTAAGCAGACTGAAGTGGATGCTAGTTTACTTGAACACACAGTGCTGTAAGTAACAAAATTCAGCTGCTTACTGCAACCATCCCCGCTACAGAAATAACAACTTCCAGAAACACACAGACTTTCAGGTATTGTTAACTGAGTCAGCCATTCAGGATCAACTCACTAGCAGGTACAGATCAGCACTATCAGGCTTTTACATTAGGTGTTAAAAGCCAGGTGAAACTCATCCCCCCTTCCCCAGGTGCTAAACAAATCAGTGTTTTACTCCTCCCCAGGGTGCAGCACCTGTGGTGCATGGTGGGCTTGTGGCTCCTGCTGAAGAAGAGCTGAGTGGTGACAGTGATGACTGAAACTGGGAAGGACTGGATATATGGCTGAGTCCCATTGGGAACAAGGGGGTTGTGGATGGCTCATTTTGTACCCTTCGGTAAGGCCACTGGGTTTTCTCCCCTGCATAGGTGTTGCGTGTTTGTTTAATCACCAGGAGACAGAACAACTAAGAAGTGCTCAATACCCTTCTCCCCCCACACAGTGTAACACCTTAGTCATCAAATCGCCCGATTGTGCTGTTCAATACTTTCTATAAGAGCAGGAATATGAGAGTATGTCCAAAGATAGCAATGAACACACAAGGTAATTATTTTTAAGCTTGCTAATCACAATCAATAGTTTCTTAGCAAAACTGATGAGCTGGAGTTGGCTCCTATTTTTAACCAATAAGATATGCAGTCAAGACTTGAATTACACCAACAGGCAAGTCTCCAAACTCCTAATGACTGCCAGCCAAGAGAAGGAAGGGTCCTTGGTGGGTCTTACTCCCTTCCTGAGCATGATATCAAAGTATTTTTTCCATAGACTGTAAAGCCAGAAGTATATTATAACCATTGCACAATTTCACTGAAAACACCAAGAAAGAATTTAACTCCATCCATCAAAAAAGACTTATACAATTCTAAAAAAGCCAGAGGATATTTGCTTGATTAATTTGAAGTTTTTTAGCTGTCGTGTAAAAGATAAACTCCCTGTAGAACAGTGCCGTGTGGCTTCCAGGGGTATACAGTTAGGGACAGATGAATACAAGTTAAAGACTCATTAGAAAGCTCAGACCCTCTCACTGTTTCAGTAAGATTTTTCCCTACAGTAATCTTTCTCATGTTTTGCTATCACCTGATTTTTTAATTTCAAAAGCCCTGACTTTCCATGTTCCTGTTGGGAAACTCTTCCATTCCCTGCCACTGTCAGGAAGGTGTTTTTCCCCCTACTAGAGACCCTAAATTTGTTCCCACCATTCAGTACTGCAGCAATAATTCCCTCTCAGAAGAGAGAACATGCTTTCGTTTGTTTTGTTTCTTCTATCCACTGATTGATTAAAAGCAGCAGCAAGTCCAAAGGAGTAGTACAATACCATCAACTGTAATTGTTGCCTCTCACAACAAACGTGAAGGGGACCAGGAAACACACTCACCCTTGATTACTGGGAAAATATCAGGGATAAAAGATGTCAGCAGGGGCAAGCAATTCTTTTTATCAGCTTACAAAGACTAAGGTAAGAGAGACCAGCACCAGCCCTCCATTCATTAACTGGATGGAATTACAGTGGTTCGGAGGTTGCATAATTAGACAAGCAATTAACGCTCCCTTGATTTTCCTGTTGTAATCCCTCTAGTTTTGGACATTTTCAACTTTGTTTCCGATGTCTGCGGCTGGATGAAAATGTCTGAGAGACGAAGGTCTCCACAAAGTGTCCAGTTCGGTCGGCAGCTCTCAAAGAGGGGCTGCAGGTCAGTAACGCAAGTCAAGCAGCTCGGTGATGCCATCATCTCCAGCCACCTAACATGACCAACGCTCTCTGCTCTAGAAAGAGTGACACTGCTGTACACGATGCAGGCTTTTGAAGTCTCCCCCCAACATTATATGCAGTGTCACTGTTTATTAAAGATAACTAATGCCCTAAGTCTTTATTTACTTCTGTTTATTGCTATTTTAGCAAGAGTCACCAGAGAGCAGCTATGCTTCTGGTCCACCAGGGTTCTTTAATCACTGTTAGTAGGTAAAATCATGTGTGACAACTAATCCAAAAAGCAGATTATATTTATTTTGGCTACAGTGGCTTGCAATTCGTTAAAATCAACAAAGCCTTTCCATTAGCCCCCTGCTGATGTCCTAAAAACAGACATTTCAAGGGTCTCAAAGCACAGAGCTACACATGTGCAGCAAAGCCGCGACTGACAGTCTTACTGTTGCCATACTTACCATAAAATCTTATTAAAAACAACAGCAAACTTGTTATTTTCTTTCTTAAGAGAGCTTAATTTATGATTCCAAATTCCAAAATCACAATCTTAGAGGCAGGACTTCTTAAATTTCAAAAAGTGGAAGTGAATCAACAGTACAATTACCAGTGAAATACTTGCTCAGGGTTTTGTGTTGTAAAAAAAGCTGTTGTAACACTGCAAGGAATGAGATTAGAGATTCAGCAAGTCTAAATATTAGCCCACATGCTTGCTGAGCCCCCTGCATTCTGGAACCACATTTGAATAATTGAATTTCTAGTTAACAGTGTGATCTCGCAACTCCTGTTCTCAGTGATTTCATGATCTCTGGCCATAATCTCCCGACTAAGCTGCCTCAGACCTGCAATCAGGAAAACGTACGACAAGAATGTTAGTGTGTCAGAGAAGATCCAGACGAAGTTACATGATGTCCCATAAGTTATGTGATATCCTATCTCCTCACCAACCTCTCTGCTCTTCAAACACCGTCAGGAAGTTCACAAACCCAGAACCAGCCTTACCATAACCACTAAGGGCCACTATTCATCCAAAATAGGAAATGAACGCATTAGAAGTCCATGTGTTTGATTATATTAAAAAAAAAAAAAAGACACTGATTTACATAATCCAATTTTTTTCTTTCTCAGTATGAGCTCCCTGTATAACATACACATTTTTGGTCATGGCCCTCACACACCCCGTCTTGGACAAGTGACTTAAACAACACCCTTGCCACTGTGAAGAAAGCCACTCCTGACCTGTATCCTACCACACAAACGTATTTATTTCCCACGTCACAGCTGGATGTGGATGTGGATGGGCTTTGTGAATTTTTGTCTCTACTGCTGAAGTGGAGCTCCTTGTTTGTCCCCCAAGCACAATCTTGAACATTGTCAAGGCCGATTACTAGACATCACTTCACACCAGGCTTTTCCAAATATGCAGATCTCCAGTGGTTTAAAGGGAAGCCAAGAGCAGTCCTTTAGTGAGAGGACTGTTCTTAAACACATGAACCAGCACGGGGCCAGGCTGCCCCTGAGACAGGAGGGTCACTTTATCTCCCGCCAGGCCACTGTCCTGCAGCCCCTCCATGATGACACCGTGAGCACAGCAGCTGTCTCTTAAAGCAGAGAATAAAATCCAACCTGGGAGGGAAACCGAGATACAAAGCTTTTCTCCAATGGCTAATCAGACTTTTGTCCACAGGGACAACTGAGCCCCATCTGATATACAAGTTATTGTTTTGGGTCTCCGTAATTAAAACTATTGTTGCCATGGCAATACAAAGGCTGGTGAAAATACACGCAAGGCTAATGTCATGCCTCTTTGGTGATACAGCTTGTCGTTCCAGTATGGTTTGTGCCAGGATGGAACAAAACGTGACTCAGGGAAATAGTTGACTTGATGAGGTTTGTAATTTAGGAATCAGACGCTGTGTGTGCTATAAGACCACATTCTCAGACTCCCTAACATGACCACTTATGCTGTTTAAGTCAATAGCAGTTTTAAAGATAATTTCAAAGAGAACAGTTCGGATCCTACACCACTAAATTTCTTGAAGCACCATAAAGAAAGAAAGAAACAAAAATTATACAGAGAATGACAAAGAATAACATCAACCAATCAGAAGGAATAACATATGTATTCTTAAAAGTAGATACAAAATTAAAATGCAAAAGCCTGATTATAGATTCAATACCACAAACACCCACAGTTTCATTGGCAGTTATTTATTCATTTGAAATTGTGATCTCTATTGAGCATGTTATAATCATGCAGGAATTGCAAGTCACCCAGTGACCTCTGAATAGCAACAAATAATCTGCTATTTAGGAGATATCATAAAACATATCTCTTTCTCTATGGATACACACCTATATATGCAAAACTCACATAGACGCATCAACTGTTTTTTTATAGGATGGGACAACAATTTTAGGAGTTTTTTGACTTGCAATTCAGTCATTTCTTCCTCCTGTGGAAATCTCTAATAGGATTCCTCAGGTGCACAAGAGTCTACTCACATGGAAAACTTACAGGTGCAACTGCTACTTTTTAATAGCTGTACAGGAATATCTGCTACAACAAAAAGGTGAGTTTCAGAGAATTAATTTAATTTAAAATTCCATTGTTCCCAATGTCCATTGACATCATCCAGAGTTTTGTTTCCTTCTGCAACAGAAAGCTCCACATATGGGCCAAGCACATACCAAGGAAGATGGCTGTGGGCTGAAAGGTGAGTAAGTGCCAGGGAGGGGTGAGATCCAGGAGATCCACCAAAGCAAGGAGGCAAGTACTTCTTATTTCACCTGGATTTCTTTGGCTCTTGTACTGATGCAAAGCAAAATACTTTTTATTATACAAATCCCAGGATGAAGTTTGTGCGCAAGTGCTTCAGCTGCCTTGTGGCCCCTGAAGGATGAATTATAGACGAAGGGACTAATGACAGAAGGTCTCTGGGACTGCCAGGGTTAAGCAGCAGAACAGAGTAGGGGGTGTGGAACGAGAAAGTTCAGCAATGGCATCTTCAGAGAGGGACCAGGAAGACCTGCTTTAGAGAAGTGACACTGCACAGAGAGTCTTTTCCCTGAGAGCAGCAAAATAAATCTGGGCAGTTCCTTGAGGAACAGATCCAGCACCAAAGTCCAAACAGGGTAGGCCAGGGGATGCCTTACAGGAGAAGGTGACCAGGGTCATGACGGTGTAGGTGTATGTATCACAGCAACATAAAAAACCTCAAAACCTAATACTTTACCCCCCACTGTTCTACCTACAAGAAAGGAGAAAGGCACAATAGCATTTGGACACATCACTTTATATGCTCCTGGAAGGAGCTCAGATACTCTGGTCATTAGCACATGATAAAACTCTATAAAAAACACATGAGGCTATGAAAAAAGAATGGGAGGAAAAACTAATGGGCCAGAAGAGGAACAATAAACTGACAGATGGGAGGTCCCAGCTCAAGAAGAATTTGAAGGAATGGAGAGATGTATTCTTGGAAGAGGAAGGGTACATCAGGTAGCTGACATATTGAGTTTCCAGGAAAGAGGGTAGAGTATTAATGACAGTGCAGCTGACGGTTTCAGCAGCTACCAACGAAATGATTTGCCCTTCTTTTTCAGCCGAAGAGGTGACAGTGTGGATATGGCAGCTGATTTACATACATCATCATAACTTCCACAGGAATATCAGATTTCTTTATAAGGACTTGTAGTACCAGCTTTGCAGGTCAGTGTCAACGTCTAACAGAGCCGCTGGAGACAAAGGGGAAGATTCAGAGAGGCACCAAGGCGCCTGAAACAGGGCTTAACCTGAATTTAATTGCCTAATTAAAAAAGAGGTTCCAAAATCCCCTGCTTCAGAAACTGTAAATGCACCAGGGCTAGCATTTACAACCATAAAGACCAACGGAAATCAATTCCTGCTACCCTGGCAGTCGTGTGCCTGTCACCTCTCCAAGCCCCATGGTGATCCAGATACAGGTCCCTAAGCGTTGCCTGTGCTATGAAGGGGCCCAGTCCCAAAGGTGTGCCTGGGCTATTCCTAACATGTGCTAGCGGTGCCCTCTTTTCTCATCCCTGATATTTGCCAGTGACTCTCTAATCTAAAATACACAAGTTCTGCCACTACAGCGCGCTGGCTTCTGTGCAAGGCACCTGTCTCTGGCTATTGCGAACTGGCCAGCTGTCTGCACAGGCCAGTGCCATTCATTGCTTTGACTCAGCCTACGTCAAAAATGTATTGTTTTAAGGGTTACAAGACACTAAACTGGAAGTAATTAATATGCCCAAAGTGACAACTGAATATTGTCACAAAGTTTCATTTCAGTTTATTTGTACAAGGTTATTAAGCATCTTTATTTGCCTGAGTAATGTTTTACGCCATCAGACAGAAGGAGGGAATGTACTAGCAGAAAAAATCTTCAAGCATCTGATAAAGTAATGATGGAATTACAGCTTGTTTTCCCTGGGTGACGTTAACATACCAAATACAAAACTGTTTACAAGATCAGGCCCAAATTGTATGCAAAACCTTGCCTAGTACAAGGAACAAAGAACAGGCACCAAGAAAACTGCAGAATACTAGGTTTCCAACTGTAAGCCAGGTTTAGTAATATGTCAAAGCTTTAGAGCATATAAAACTATTGAGGGACCAGCACGGTGTTTGAAATTATTTCCACTCTTACTTTAATACGTTCTCACCATTTGCAGATGTCCCATCTATTTCTGACTTCCTTTCTGGCATGTAGATTTTGCTACAACAAAAATTCAGGTTATGGATTTTTGCCAGTAACAAGCTGATGTTGCTCAGAGCAGCATTAAAATGCTATCATGCTGTTAGTTTAAGTAACCTATTTTCTCTACTAGCACAGATTGTACTTTAGTTTTGGCCTTACACCTACCAAATTGCTGTTTCTTGCAACACTTCCTTTTGAAGGTAGTTTGCCCACCTCCAAACCAATGTTATTTTCACCAAATGAAAGAGGGGTTTGTGAAGGAGTGCAATAAAAGCAGGAACTGGTCCTCTTTGCAAGCCTTTTTATATTTCAAAAATTATATATATATAAAAATATATATAAATAAATAAATAAATAAATAAATATAAAGCAGTAAGCCAAAACACTGAGTTTTATTTCTGTTATACTTTTAAGCAGGACTCCCACCTCCCATGAGGTGACTCACAAGATACTTGCACATGTGCTAATATGAAATAGCTTTTATACATTAGGTAGCTATGGTATGTACCCCATAGATGTACACAGTCCTAAAAATAATGACATAACAACAACTAATGCTTTACAAATTTTCTCCCTTTGCCCCTCCTTCCATTTTTTAAGCTTCTCTTGAAGATCTCCCTCTCCTCTCCTTTTGTTTTTGGGCGTTTCGATCTGTAGATCTTTAAAGGGAATAGTCTGCGATGGAGACAACGAGAGCAGAAACAAACAGGTACAGTCAGATGTGAACACAGGCCTTCCAGCTAGGGCACTTCTAGGACATTAAATATAAATAGTAAATAGGCTGGAGAAATACAAAAAACGCTGCAAAAGAGACCAAGCTCCAAGAAACCAGTTGCATCGATTAGCTGATTAGTTTGCCAGTGAGTGATTAGTCAGAATGCCTGGAATTAGTCAGTGCAGCCCTGCCTCCCATGAATAAAATGTGGGGAGGACACCCTTTCCCACCCTCGGTGACAGATGATATCTGTTTTCTCCTGCGAGTTTGAATTTAAGAGCCACTGAAGCTCAGCAAGAGTATATTCTGGCTCAAATGAGCTGAAAATTGCATTCAATTTGAATTTCAAAACCAGAGGAGAAGGAGGAATGGGGGGAGAGGGAGGGAGGGAGCTCGGCAGGACCCATCAAGGCAGGTCCCTCTTGCAGCATGTCCGGCCGCGCCCGGGCGGGCTGTGGAGCTGAAACCCAGGGCACGATGCAAAGGAAAGAGCATTGCTGGACAACCGCCCAGCCTGAGTTTAAAAATAAACGTTTCGCTGTCAGGATCAAAGCAAATTCTGCTTTTATGTATATTACAAGCTGTATGGTCAGAAGAAAAGGATTCTTCTGGTTACTTGAGGAGAGAGAGACGCTGCCTTTATGCAGTCGGAAGGTAGGGCTGGCCAGAGGGAGGGGGATGCCAAGCTTTTCCACTGGAAAATCCTCAATAAAAGAGACTAATCTGAAAGTACTTGCCATCCCCTTGAACAGAGCCTATGTACTAAATGTATGCATTGAACTTTCCTGTACATGAGGTTCATTTAGGGTTACATTTTTTAGCGTGAGGTAACATTTAATTTATGTCTTCGTGGGTGAAGGGATTATTTCCCCTTCCCTTTGTGCATTAAATTTACAGTTATATCTGATGACACTGAAAGAAATGGAGTTACGCCTGCAACCCAAATATATCCTGTAATTTGATGGCATGATAGCAGTTGGTCTCTTTAGTGCAACTGATAATGTCCAATATTCAATATAATAATGATAACATACCAAATCAAGAGATTCTTCAGCAAATTTCTTACCGACTTCAGTGTGCGATTTGACCCAAGGGTTTGCAGTAGTAATAAAATAATTACAATTAATCATGAGTAATAATTAATAACTTAAGGATTAAAACGTGTCCATTTATACATTCAGGATCAGCATTTTCTAGGTACCCTTGAGAGGCTTTTAACTTCCCTTCCTAAACAGAATGCTTGCAATAGCGTTTTATAACTGGAGAGTCCAGCCATCAGAAACTGGTTTTACTTTGTCTCATGATATTTGTTATATGGCATTACATTCACGGATAAAAGGGTCCCTATTACACCCAATAACATACTCATATCCTCTGATGCAGCTTATATTTCAAAGCCCAATGATGTTATTGCAAGGTTTTCCCCTTTTTTTCAACTAAGTGCTTTTTTCATTGATAAATCAGTAAATTGCCAGCTTTATACATGTATGTGATCTGAGTCGGGATCCAACCCCAAAAGAAAAAAAACAAAATGTGAGGTCAATTTTCCTGGCCATTGCATTTAATAAAAGCTCCCAGGCAACAGAGTTAAGCATACACTAATAGATAGATATACCTTAGCATGCCATGCCTTCAGCAAGTCTTTGATTTCCCTCTATGGCAAAAGACTGTATTAACATGCAAAGTGAGCTACTGTGCTGGTTTTAAGCTGTTCCCATCACCAAATGTATTTTTTACCTGTTCTTTTGGCACATAAAGAGACAATTTGACCGATCTCTAAATTCTGCTTGCAAACTTTGCACCACACAGAAAAATGTTTCCAAATATTACAGTCACTTGTATAAAAATGCATATGCATTCACAATCACTTGAAAAACCTCCTACACATCGTTGCACACCAACATGCACCACATTGGTCAGAGGAACTACTCAGAGTACAGGACACTGTAGATATCCAAATATGCAATCACATGCCTTGCTCTGGCAGGCTTTTTTTTGGTATTACTGTTTCAAGTTTCATTCTTGCATTGTCCTCTCACTGCCTAGATTGTAACACCTCAGAAACAATGAACTCATGTCTCCATGTTGCCCCCCTAAATGCTACGGTTTTCTTAATAAAGACCACCAGAGATCTATTTCTGGAGGGGAGGAGGAGAAATACACAGAACTGGCTCCATCGTTCCATTTCTCAAAGAAAGCTTTCTTTGAAAATCAGATTATCTGCCATTACAATGCTTACTTTACTGGAGACAATACTCAATTTATGGGAGGTAAGAGAGGACAGTAAATATGCAAAATACACGTCACATTCCTGACAGATCAATCTTCCTACTGGAGCTTCTAGACCCAACGCTACTAATAATACACAATAAGAGTATTAGCCTGATGACAGCATTGCATTAAATAGCTCCATGGCTTCCAAACCAGAGCCAAACCACGTTCAGTCCTCTCCAGTCCATCTGCACCTACTCATGTGGACATGCCCCTGATGGTGCTCTGCTCTCCCAGCTGGAAAGGCCTGGCCTGATCCTGCTCTGGCCGTCGGCACTCAAACTGCTCCGTGGCCTGAGCGCCGTTAGCAGGCAGAGAGCAACACTGAGCGAGCGTGGGTGACACAAGCATGGCATCAGAGGAAATACTTGACAATTTCTCCAAGGTATTGGACACTAGAGTAGTTCAGCTGAATGGCATGTGTGCCCACGTAATGCTGCAAGGTCAAGAAGACCTTATGTTATTTACTAGGTGAGTGCTGGTTTCATGCATTAAGATATTTTATCGAGAGGAACTTGCCTGTTTGGGGGAAAAAAAAGTTTCCCTTTTTTTTCTACAGACATCAGCGCCTTTTATTGTAGAGCATCACTTCTGCAACACTGCATAAGTAACGTTACAAAACGTTGATATACCTTACAAAGAATACCCCCCCTAAGAGGGACAAGAATTTCACAGAAGCCACCTTCCACTAACTTTCCTTTAGTCCTTTAGCTCGCTGCTATTAAAACTGGGGAAGCATGAAGTAAGGTGGGCTACAAATCAGAGTATGACTGCAAAGCTCACCAGATGTGAACTCCTCCACTATTTTCTCATATGCAGTATTTTACACCAAAAATGTTCTTACTGTGGCAATATTTGCTGTAAAGACAGCAGAAAAAGACCATGTTCCTGCTCCAAGACTAGCTAAAGTAAGGAGAAAAACATGAAAAAATCATTCCTGGGTTTTGTTATTGTTAATTGAGACCACTCTGGTTTTGAATAATTTAGAGGGCAAATTATAAAGAGTGTGTCTTTAAAAATGACATCATAGAGCTTCGACAAATCCGCACTGTCCAGTGAAATGACGTATTCTATGGAAACAACACTGCTGTCAGGGGCAGCGTGACAAAGCCTGCAAACCACCAACATGATGGAAACCACTGATCCATGGGTACCCTGAGAAGACCACATCCCCCAGCGAAGAGGAGAACGTATATATGCAAGTCTGCCCAACGCCTTTCTGGTAGCCGTTCCAACCGCAGCCTGTTAAAGTCCAACCGTTGTTGTTACAGCACAAGACTGATTATGATTTATTAAGAGCTCTTAGCTCCATCAGACAGTTTACAATTAACAGCTTCACCTTTTCTTAAATATAAACAAATACATAAATGAAATCAGAGCTGCTAAGTGCTGAGTGTACCCAAAGCTTCGATGACATCATCGGCAACTGCCAGTCACCCAGGCTGCAAAAACAAATAAGGGATGGGGGTGCAGGCAGGGGGGGAGGCAGGGTATTTACTCAATCAGTACCTATTTTTGAATTTCCTTCAAGCTGGCTTGGACCAAGAGCCATCAATTATTTAAAAGAAGTAACATGATGCTTCCTTTGTCGAGGCAAATCTGCAAGCAGACCCCAAGAGAGAATAAAAAATGAATTAGGCAGAATTTATTAGTGCGCTTGACGAAAACAGATTCGGCTATCAGAGCTGACTGTGGTTTTAAAAATAGCGTATTTCTGCCCATGAACAATAGTTTCTCTCTTTCTCCCTTACCCCACTAGATCCTCAATAATCCCACCTCTTCACTCTCCTTATGCTTTTTTTTTTTTCCTTTTTGAAGAGGGCATAACGCTGAAAGAGGCATCAATCATTCCTTAAACTTCTTCCTTCTTTTCTGACTTGACTTGATGTATTGTCTTCATTTAAATTACAAATATACTAATCTAAAACACTGTTTACCAAGCAGCATATTAAATGAAAGATGCAAGAAATTGCATCACTCACATTTTAAAAATGACTTTAGACTCAGGGACACATAAAAACAGCGAGACAGGATGATCTGCCTTGGCTGCTATATTTCAATCGTAGCAAATGAGATTCATGTTTTCTGCTCAGGACGCTACTAACCCCCAGTCAAACGAATGCAGCCAAAACCAGTATAAAACCTCGGCAGACTGTCGGTTGGGGTTTCTGCAATGCTCCAGGGATGTGTAGAGCTAATGAGACCAAGGTCTCGGTCCCTGGGTTTGCACCTCGGAAGACAGAGAGTTCACAACTGAGACAGTCCCTCCAGGGCTGTGAGGAAGGTCCCGGCCGCGCTGGAAGCTGCTGCATGCACAGAAAGCAGTCTGGGGCGGATTTCAACCCAGGTGACAGTACTGGTCTGCAGGAACTGCAACAGCAAAGGGGACACTCGCAGAACAAAAAAAAAAATAAAAGCAATGCCTTCATTTAAAGGTTCCCTACTGCATCCTTCACACCAGGGAAACAATGCGTTTAGATCATTTCGGGTGACCTTTCGTGGCGTCCAGCGGCAGCGAAGGGCAAATGCCGCGTTAGGAAAACACGGAGCTTGCGTGCGCGTGAGCACGGTGGGGCGGGAAAGGCACGGCCCTCCTCCTGGCGCTGGGGCTCCTTCTCCTCTTCCTCGGGATGGCTGCCAGCTGCCGGGCAGCTCGGCCGAGCCTCCCTCGCTCGACCCTCTCCTCCTCGGAGGGGCTGGGAGCAAAGGTTCAGGCAGTCACGGCTTGGCAGGGATGAGCTTCAGGAATCAGGTCATAGCCTGCCTCCTTCTCCCCCTCTTCCAACCTCAAAACAAAGTAAAGGTCATCGCTTACTAGTTCCTCTGCTGGTGCGGCTTGATTAAAATTGCACTTAGTCCAAAAGCCAAATAAGTTTGGTAAGAACTCTGAGCACGGCCTCAAAGAGTATTTTCTCATATTAAAGAAATCACTGGGACATTATTTATCAGCACGAGCCTGGAAGAAACTATAAACTTTTGGCAACAGAGACTGTTACTGGCTGGATATATTTGTGTTTCCTCAGATTAGCTCGGAGAAGGGATGTTTTTGCAGATATGGCCAAGCGTCAGGCACAACAACGTGGATGCTGAAGGTCACTAGAAAAGCTGAGCACCTGAATACAGGCGTGCTGGCTGTCATGTTACCCCTTTACAATGAGTAATATAGAGGGGATGAAAACAATGAGAAATATTTAAACAATTCTATAGAGGAATTTTTTTTTTTTTAAAGAAAAGATCTATATTTGGTTGTGGGTGGTGCTGACCACAGGGGCACAGCACTAACCCCAGTTTACTGAACTGGGTGCAAGCAATGGCACTATGGCAGCCCCCATTTCTCCTGGGCCTGGTCTTGCCGGTGTGCAAGCGTTTGCGAAAAAGCAGTTCCTTGTTTCTCAGATGTGGCTGGAACCTGCCGTACTAACCCTGGCTCACCCAGCATCCGTGCGGTGCTCGCATGCCCCAGCCTTGGGAATGAAAAAAGGTGCTACAGGACCTGCTCTTCTGCAAAAGGCATCGCTTTCAGGCTGCTCTCTAAAAATCATAACAATCTTCTATTCCAACCACTTGAGGTCACAAAAACCCCGCTGGCTTCTGATCGCACAGATTTATCCAGTACCTCTGTGGGCCTTTTGCTAACCCAAACATGATTATGCACCATAAGCCTAAATACATTCATGAATTTGCCCTTGAATAAATATTTTAAAGGTAGCATTGAGTTTCACAGTATTCTACTTTCAAACATAGCTGTTTTCCTTTTTAACTTCCACACCAGGTGCCTCTCTTAGGCAGAAGAAGAAAGAATTGAAAACACACAGCTCAAGTGAATGTGAAAGGCAAGCTGACATCGGGAGGTGCCAAGGCAACATCATTCCACTTCTCTTCGTCACCTCTTCCTCTCTGGATGGTAATTGCAAGATCCCGAATGCCAAACTTTGGAAAATATCCTTGCAGAGGTAGCATCTGCTCCCTTGGCATACTTCTTGAGCAGTTGTATTGGCAGCTTTAGGTTTGTCCAAGTCTATCATATGACAAGGGTGCAGATGGGTTGCCTTGGATGCTTTGTCTTCCCGGATGCCATTTTCCTTTTATTAACGTTTTATTCTAAGGAAACGTATGTACAAATCTGTACATGGAAGGTTATATATACACACAATTTCACACCAGTGAGGGGCTTTGTCTAGCCTCTGTCTAGATTTTTTACTATCATTTAGCTTGGATTCCTGCAAGGACTCTGACTTTTATTGAAGTCAGTATGTGGCATCAAGCAGATTAGGTCCTTACTGTGTGGATCTGCATTTCAACCAGCTATTCTTCCACAAGCTATAACTTTTCCCATCTGTGTTGATCTTTCTTCGCAAATTAACACCTGAGTCCTCAGAATATTAGACATTTAGGAAAGCTGCTCATTTCGAGTTAACTTCTGCTCCCACTGAAATCAATGGGAGTTTTGCCATTTGTCCATTATTCAGATGAATAAATAACAGAGCTATGACACAGTTGCCATATATATTGGGACCTGTCTTTTTCTCTTGCTTTCTTAATGTTCCCGCCTTATTTCCTATACACTAATCACAGTCAGAAATCTGAATATACATGACCTTTTTTTAACTGTAAAGAAAAATAGAGTTCAAATTAGCCAGTAAATCACAAATTGCTACAGAAAGAAAGTAAAGAATCCTGAGGGAAATGGAGGAGAAGGCACCTAATTAAACTGAGGAATACAGAACAAAAAAAAAAAATAAAAAAAAATCAAAAAATTAATAATAAATAAACGCAAAATAATCTGAAAAGCATATTCCTAAGCTTTCTGAAGGATCTTGGTCTTGTTGTGAGAGTATTTGCTAGAATGTTTTGTGAATATAGCACAAAACGGTTTTAAAAGGTATTTCAAATGAAATGTAAAGAAGAAGTGCAGTACTCTAAAACGAGTGTGCATTCTCAGAGCATGTTTTACTACACTAATCTGTTATTTCCTGGGCAGATAAAGGCACAGAGCTACAAAACTACAAGCTATCTTTTGCTTATTGTAACATACCGTTCCAACAAAGCATAAAGCATACTGACTGGTGTCCAAAATAGACAAAAATCTACCAACCTATAGTCACCTTCTTGGGGAAAAGCTTGAGAGGGCCACAACTTACATCAGGCAAGAGACACCAAACATGGGCTCTGGTGCACCAAAGTGAGAAGTTAATTTCAGAATATAAAGCACTGAATTAGAAACCCAGATATCAACATCTGGAAACGAAGTAAAATCATGAGAACCAACCTCTCCACTGTCATTTTCACCAGGACTGTAGAAAGGGATTGTTTGCTCTAACCTCTCTTTACAATAACAGCTGCCAATCTCCTAATAGATGTATTGTGAGGAATCAGGCTTGATAAAACTGAACAGTTATTTACTACTCCTTTACAACTTCTTAAAAAGAAAAAATGCAAAAAAGTTTTTAAAGTTTTGGCAAAATAAAGAAGAATGAGATGGTGAACTGGTTAGGACTCAGTGAGACTTCTGGGATTTGGGCACAACCACAGCATTGAAAACAACCCCGCATGTTCTCCTAGCCCTGAGCTCACAGCTGTTTCCTGATCTTTGTGCTGGGTTGCTCATGTTCACCTTCACTATCCTGCTCACATGCAGCATCCCCTATGAATCATCCCCGTTGCTCCCCACCTCAAAACATGCTCTGACAGGAGCAGAGTTTAAAGTCAAGTGCAAGAACCTAAGGAGGTCTACAGAGAGGGGATCTTCCCACCTTTCTTAATCTCAGAGAGGCCTAAGCCTCTCAGGTCAACATGGGACATTCAGATCCTTCAATTTTAACTCATAAAAACACTAAGGATCAAAACTTGTTCAAGAAAATCATAAAGTCAGTTTAACATGAGTACTAAATAGTCTATGAGGGTATAATTTGGCTGACATCAGTGAATAGCTTCAACTTCAAAGAGGACAGGATTCCCTTTTAAATGGAAATACTATGGCATGATAGTAATTATCCAAGTAAGGGCACTTCATTTGGTACTCTTCACCATAGTATTGATACGTCATAAACCTAGGTAAACCTATATTACATATGTGCTTCTAATACAAAACATACACATATGCACACATTCACATCATACACAACAGACATATCCACCTTAGATAAAATAGCTTATACTTTCGAGCACCTCTCATGAGGACCACAGTAATCCAAAATATACAATGCTTATGTAAGGAGTCATTAAAGGCAGCAATCATATTTCATTTAGAAATGGGGAAAACAAGGCGGGAAATAAACTTGTCCATACTTGAACAGTGATTCTCGGGGAGTGCTGAGAATAAAACCTGGAACTCTAAACCACAAAGCATCACCCTTGCCATACTCAGCATGTGTAATATAGCCAAAAATTACATAAACCCTTTTATGCCACAAGCTGCAAGTAAAAATGTCAGCATGAAAGGCTGTGAGAATAATTCATTCTGCAGTTCAGCAGATAATTTTTTTAGAAAGTCGCCTGTTGGACAGATGGTTATACACAACACTCAGAATTCAGACACACAGTGTGTAGGACCTTCTCTTCAGAATGGAGCTCAAGACCCCTGAGAAAGAAAAAAGAACTGTATTTGTGTTTCTGATGTTCTGAGTGAGTGCTTTCAGACACTGCTTGTGGTGAGGTGACAGTCAATCACAAACTTTTTAAAAGATCTAACCTGTCAGATGTTGTTCTAAATTAAAAGTATGGAAAATTTGGATTAACTTTGTTAATACTTTCAGAACAGTCAAAAAGCAATTTTTGGTGAACTGACAATCGCCCCCCCACCCCCGCCTTGCTCCTCTTTTCTTTGAAAAATTTAGACAAAGTTACACACACAACAGTTTGCCACCTGTCTTGCAGGAGGAGAGATGAAGCCATAAAGTTGCTCCCTATCACAGACCCTTCAGTTGAAAGGAAGGTTTGGGAAGTTGAGTCCTGGTTGCTATTCCCAGATGTTTCACAGATGTGATAAGACCTCTATAAAAATTTGAACGAAGAAAAAAAAAGAAAAGGTATATAATTCAACAGGAGATGTGTTTTTCCCTAACTCCTGAAAGACCGTATCTAGAAACAGGTATCATATTATACTATATCTTGAATAGCTTTCATTGAGAATCCAGAAGACTCTGAAAAAATGGGCAAGGAACAAAGTGAAAGACCATCCTGAATGATCAGACCCCAACAACAGATAACAGGCATTATGCTTGGTGTTTATTATGTTTATGCATAAGTTTATTATTAATAATAATATCATGTATCTAGTAATACATGCAAACATCGGTTTTCAAATTGGAATATTTGGCAATGCCACGAAATATTTAAATACTCTTTAGCACAAGAGAACCTCTACAATGAGAACTGTGAAGTATTATTTGTACTCCCTGGTATGTATCCTGTCAGCTCCCTGCATTTTCATTTAGCATGAGAAACAGCTTCCCAGGGAGTTAGATGCTGCCGCAAGTGTCAATATCAATGTTACTATTTATAGCGCTATAAACTACATTTTGAGTTATATTGGTAAAGTTAAGCTTAGGTAGCACTTCCAGCATTAATACCTTAATACAGAAATATTGCTATAAATGTAGTTTACAGTTTGGAACATAAACACAAATTCACTGTTACTAATAAATCACCTTCTAGATTGCGCGGAAACGCACTGACAAAGTGTATTTTATGCAATACACAATCGAGCAAAATGCAACTATATAGATGTATTTAAATTTCCCATTTTTACACTGTCACTCAAAAACTTTTCTTCTTCCCCCTTTTTTTTTTTTTTCCGGTTTATCGGTCTCACTGTGATAGCATTTCAGTTGCTTTGCTGAGCCATTTTTAGCTTTTGCTTCTTTTTTTAAAAGCTAAATCAGGGCTCAAATGATTCAATCAATTTAGCTTTTTCAATTAGAAAAGAAAGTTAAAAGAAAACCCTCGGACATGATAAACCACCAAATTTTAGCCTCTAGGCTTTTTGTTTGTTTGTTTTCTTAATATCAGTAGCATCCTTTTACATAATAATATCCTCATGTCTACAGTTAGAATTTTATTCATAGGAAGATGACTCAATTAATTTTTACTAAGAGGCACAGTGTGAATTTACCAAAGACCATTCATCAGGAAGCAACACACATGGATAGGCAGTAACTCTTCGCACCCTCATAGCTGTGAACTTTGGCAACAGCCTGCAGCAGCTCCATGACTGCACTGGAGAAAGGTATGAAATGCATGACCTTTTGCAACACTGCATGATACAGAAGGTGTCAGGCCTTTGTGAGATCCAAAAGACGTCCAATCACAAAAAAGTCCATCACAGTCCCAGATTAAGACTGATGTCCACTATTTGAACAGATTAAGGCTTTTAAAAGGGTACTTCAAAAAAGCCAGAGGCTGCTCCAAATCAAATCAGTATGAATGCGGTGCTATGGGTTTGGATTCAGATCACTTGAATCATGCCTAGGTGTTTAGACTATAGTCTCCAAAAAAAATCAGAACATCTAATTTTCACCATCAGATCTTCCTTCAGGTGATTTGATTAGTCAATAGTTTAGTTGCATTCAAGTGATGCCTATCGTATTGGGTTTAAAAAGACAAGCAGGACCAGGCTGATACACAAATTTTGCTGTAAGCATGCTCACGAGTTACATATGAGCTTGGGTGAAGTGGAGTCTGAATATTCACATCCTGCTCTGGCACTTACTTTAAGCAGGTCATTGGCTTCTCCTTAGGTACTTTTAGTACTCTGGGGGAAAAGAAAACCTCCTTACTTTGGGCCAGATAACCTGGGATAGCTAATGAGAGAAAACTGAGAACTGAGACTAGCAGCGTGTGCTTCATTTCAGGTTTCTCTTCAGGTTTAACTCCAGTTGTTAATTTGATCAGCCATCGCCCAGATCATAGGATCATATTTAACCTGACTTAGCTGCACATTTTGTTTTGAGTGTAGAGGTATACTGCACTTGAGTGTAGCCATCTGTAAAATAGGTATAAAAGAATTCATAAGTTCAAGGGAAGTGTTTTGCAATGATTAATTTACTCATGCAAGAAGAGTCTTTGGAAAATTTGATGGACGATACTAAAACATGGTTAAAACCTGTTCTCTTAAATGTGATTTTTTTTTATTACCTTTTCCTTCCTTTTCTTCAAATTTAAGCTATACAGATATATTTATTTAGGTCCCTAATAGGCAGTCACTGCTAAAACAACTGCTAAGAGGTAATCAGTAGACCTGAATAGTTGGGGTCACGGTCTGATTATTTAATCAAAACTGGTTTTAGGCACCTCATTAGGGTTTTAATGGCAAATGGCATCAAGCAATTAATTAGAAAAACCTGCAGACACTGGAAATCTTGTCCTGAAATACTTACATCCTGCACACATGCAATCCCTCTGATCACATGCCATGAGGAAGTGCAGGCTGCTGTTTTCTATTTGTGTCTATGAGGAAGTTCAACCTGCATCATTTAGGAACTGGTGGATCCCATAACTAATTGGCAGTATTGCAAAGGACTGCACAGCCAGTAAGCAGCAGTCACATCCAGCCACGATTTAATGTAAATATTCAGGTGATGAATGACCAGTGTGGTCATGGATCTCAGAGTAGTTCTCAACCTTACCATCACATTTTCCTTTCTGTGGAGGGGCTGGTGGGGCGTGGAGTGATTTTTCAATACCACAGAGACTTATTCTTAGCGCTAGCAATAAGATTTTTGTTAACCTCATTACTGCTACTACTGTTATTGTAGTAGTAACCCGTAATGGAGACAGAGGTAGGCAGAGGCAAGTAAGGCAGTGCGTGAGCCCTTTTTTAACTGCTAAAAAGGAAAAAGATGGTAATTAATTTCTGAACAGAGGCCAAAACTAATTTAGGGTATCTTGTATGTGCTTATTTTATTTACTAGAAACTCATTTTGATCCTTAGTATAGTCACAGAGATCTGCATGAATACAAAGATAAAGCAAGGTCTGTAGAAACAGGATAAGGCACTTAGGGTTTGCACCCCCTTAGTCCCAAAAATAACTGCGTCTCACAATTATTCCTCACAATGCTGAGGTTTTGCATTGCCCATTCTTAGTGCAGGTATGAGCGTTTATTATTATATATTTTAAGAGCAATAAGGAAGTGATGAATTGGCCACTTGCAGTTTTCTTGACAGCAAGGTGAAGTGGTAGCTGCGGTGACCAGGGGATGTCCTGGTTCCTCCTTGCAGAAAGGTATTCAGCGCACGTAATAATTATTCATCCATCTCGTTCACACTAAAGGCATCGGCAATGCAATTTTAGCCTGATAATCAAGACCATATGACAAAACCCAAGGCCATTAGGGACCAATTTCAAGTATTCTCTGCAAGACAATGATTTTCCAACTGCACTTACATATGCTGAATAGTTACTTCTGCACGACCGCACCTGCTCTCATTTATGTAACCCTCCATCCTCTCCCCTTTTTTCTATCCCTTCTTTTCTTGTAATGCAAAGAAGGAAAGTTTCAAAGGATTGCTGGATTCTTCCTAGAAACAGATTTGATTTATTTATATTTCTCGCCAGCCACATGCTGTGAGCAAATAAGAATCTGGCAAATGTAAAAGTTAGTTTGTGCTAATGTCAGATCAAATTCTACCCTCAACTGACTTCGTGGGGCTGCATTAATGTAAATGAGAGCAGGATATGGCCCAACACTTTCATTCCTTTCCTATACATATTCAAATTAAATGAATATTTTGGACAGTCTCTTCCTCCCTCTACATATACATGCATAATTCTGTCTCAGTTAGATTCTAATCTCAGTTACAGTCATGACTTCATGTGAGCTCTTTTCTGGGTTTATGCTAGTGCTGCCCATCTGAATGAGATGCAACGGGACTACTTGTTCAAGTAAAGCAAGCGGGATATGGCCCTTGGTCTCTGGCTCAAGTCTGCTCTACTGTAATATTTTTGTCCCTTAATTACTTTCTGCTTATTTCTGACTGTACCATTTCAGTACCAGTGACACAATAACGTTGCCTTTGAAAAGACTGTGGTGTCACTCTGAAACAGAGTCCCATAAGGTTAAAGGCTTCAGTTGTCAGAGGGGAAAAAATGCCAAAATTATTTCAAAACTATAAAAAGTATAATTCAAAGAGTTTAGCATCTTTTAATTTTAATGCTCCTAAGGAAATTAATACACCTTTTCAAGCTTTTTCAGATATAATTCAAATATTAAAGGCAATAACAAGGTCCATTACTAATGATGTAACAACCTCTTCTGGCAGAAGAACAGAACCTATAAAATTAGTGAGTAAGAAGTAGAAAAGCCAAGACTGTATCAGGAAATGACCCTGTAATATCACATCCTAGATCCTCATCCTGTAAACCTTTATTTGCATGAGTGATCCTGTCTCACATAAGAAGTGCCATGGACTTCAATGGGCAATTCGTACAAGTGAAAATTATTCATGAATTTGAGTAAGAGAGTATAGGATCAGCTTCTAGCCTTCTCTTCTCTGCCAGTGATCAATCTTCTTGCTACAAGCAACCCCCTTCAGATTTAAAAATAATAATAATAAAAAAGAATATTATGGAAAATGAAATACAGTTGGATTTCTCAAAGCAAAGATTTACTCTACTAACTCATTATTAGAATGAGAAAATATACTGCTGGATCATGTCTTTGCTCATATGTATTCTAGACCTGTTTTTTAGTTGTATCCTATAATAATTTAGGGCAATGACATCAGAAAGATCAATGCAGCTGCATCCTAGTATTGAATTAATCTCACAGTACTATTGGTGGAAACTACAGTACTGAATCCAAAGAAGGAGAATGAATACACCTTGCTAGAAAAAGTCCTATTTTTTGATGGATAATTATCATGGTATCCAGTAAAAATGACTACTTGGTGTTTGAAATACTTAGCTATTGGCATGTTCTTCTTCTGTGCTGATCTTGCGTATTACCCAGGTCCAGGGTCTTGCTAATACTTGGGAATAACATAGGAGCTGAGAAGCAAAAGAAAATTCAAGAGGAGGAATGCTATTGCTATTTTTCATGCCCTGTATGAGTCTCCAGACACACAAAAACCCCAGCCATTTCTCAAAGCATCAAAAACCAGAACATGGTGATGATGGTTAAGGCTGAGATCTGGTTTTCCAAACTTCAAAGACTTTACTGAAATGCTTAAAACCACTCTACCACCCGATTTTTAGCCGTGGCTTCAAAATGAAATTTAGGTAGGTGGCATTTTTGCAGTATGTTTCACAGGCACAGTTTTCTACCTCCCAGCAAATACCAATATTGCTTAAACTTCATTTAAATGTCTTAATTCAATTGAACCCAGAGGTCATTGACACCTCAGTAATTTCTATTTAAAACCATTCAGCCAAAAATAAACAAACAAAACTAAAACTGAAGCAGTACCTCCTCTGGAGATTATCCTCATTTTAAAAGAAATTACCCTGCCTGACTTTTTATAAGATAATTATTGCAATTGTTTTGCCTAATGAATATTGTTTGAGTATTATAATGCCATGCTACGCATCTTGAATGAAGAACAATTAACAGAGCTTTGTTCTCTTGACATCCCAGGACACATCTGAAAGGAAAGCCCAGCCCTAAAGATTTGGTTTTTTCTGGCTAAACAACATCTTGAACATAGCAGAGGTAGTATTCAAAGACACTACTTGGAAGAATTCAAACCAGGGACGTACTGCTGTACTGCTCGTACTGATGTACAGTACTGCTGTACTGATCTTAGAGACAGATCTGATTGTTTCCTTCCCTAACCACTCCTATGAATCTGAAAGATGCTGGTAAATGAAAGCTTTTCGCTTCCAAAGACTTCAGGGCTTGATCAGAGAACAAGAGCCAGCCTTCAGCGGGATTACTTGGGGTTTACATCAGGGTAAGCAAGAGGAGATCAATTTGCTGATTTTTCACTTTTTGCCGAGGTTACAAAATTGGTCTTTATTAGTTTCCATACAGACTGCTGGGGCAGGGTTCTAATTTCAATTACACTGACATACGCAGGAAGCAATGCGCTTCTCTCCTACTTAAGGATGCACCTATAACAAATAGGAACATCTTACCTTATTCTTCCTTTATCTCCATCCTTCAGAAACTTCTCTCCTGCTTATGGTCAGAGACAGCCAATTGACCAAGTTAGTAATAAGGACATTTGAAGAACTGAGAACAACTGAGCCTAGAGACACGTACTGTGACACCTATTCTTCCTGAACCTGGATCTCAGGGAGGGTTTGAACATCAAAACGTAAGTAATCTGTGGTACAAGACAAGACAGGAATGAAAGAATCTTCCTAAATTATGGAAAGAGCAATATATGGTGTTTCCCTAAGTCACAAATTGTAATTGCCCCTGGAAGGGATACGCTGTGTTGGAGCAAGAGACTGAAACCACACACTGATTCTACCATACTTGTGCCTCTCTGCACCAATCACCAGCAGAATCAAGGAAGAGATTGAACCAACTCTGTGAAAAATCAAAATAACACCTTTCCACTATAACCATCATCCTCGCAAGTTTGCTACAGCTAAGGATGAGGGTATCCCTCAGCTACACTGCTAAAGCTCATTGCCAGGTCACTGGCATATGGTTTGGGGCACCATGACACTTTCCAACAGGAACATCTTCAGGTGTCCTACACTGGAAGGTGAAAGTTCTCAGCCAACAGCAGAGACAGTGGGCCTCTGAAACATCTCTTCTGAAACACAAATTTAACTGCTGGGTGTGAATTATTACCTTAAATCAAGAATAACGTGATCTTTAGTGAACATGTGGCCTTGGACACGTGTCTCACCTTAATAAAACTTATGACCACAGCACCTTTCAAATTTACTCTTTCTAGTCTAGAAAATAACAGAAAGCTAAGCTTGTCAGTTTGTCACCATTTTCCAGCTCTGCATTTGTAAAAGAAATAACATTGGCAGGGAAATAATACAAAAATGTATCACACAGAGGCTGCAGGAAGATATAATGTTCTTTTACATATTTGATATAGAGCCTAAATTAAGCTGCAGAAAAGGGGCCATGAATCTTCACAGCCTCATTATCAAGCCTCCCTAAACCTCAAATACAGGAAAATACATTTCATAAACAAAGACCCAATAGGATTTTAATAGTACAATAAATTTCACTGACGTTCACCACTAATCACATTTCAAAATATATTTTTAAAAACAAAGTTCATTCAGCACAAAAACAGATTCAAAAAAGAAGAGTACCATGAGCATATATTATACCTATTACGCTTACTTCAGCCCATTTTTGACTGAAATCACTTTTAATGCGGTTGGCTGTAAATCCATAACAGTAAACATAAACACTCTTCCTTGCCCCTCTTTTGCTTTCTTGGAACATGGGCTCAGACCATGAGCCTGTTCACAGATACAAATTTTCTTTTTCACAGTAAACTGAGACAGAAAAGGGGACGAAATCTTCTCTCTCAATGCTACACAACAAAACTATCTCCACGATCTTTAGTATTGTCCCCCTTCTCACCAGCAGCCAGGTGCTGTCTTTCACTTCTGATCACAATCCACTCATTATCCACAGCTGAGAAAACTCCTTTACTCTTTCATGCATCCCCTAACAGAGAAAAAGTTTTAAGTAATTTCAGAGATAGCCCAGTATTTTTAAAAGTGGTGGTTTTTTTCCTGTTTTGAACAATCTTAGAGGTGGTGAATTTACACAGTGTTTCTACGTTCTTGAGGGAGAGGTTTTTTGTTGGGATTTCTTTTTTTTTTTTTCCCGTTTCGATGTAACTGAAACTTTGTGCAGGTGAAAGGCTGCCAGAGAGCCATGAAGGATGGAGTGCTTCGAAAGAAACTAAAAACATAGGTAGGACTCAAGTTTTTGCCGTATGCATGGTAACCCCAAACCAATGAGCCTTAGTTCAAATCACTTCAAAGACTAGGAATGTAGTTAGGTCTTTATACAAAGCCTCAGTTGTGCCTCGCTAAAGGTACCTTTGCACTGCAATTCTTCCATCTGCTTGAATTGCTATACTGGCATCTGACATCAGAGTATCTAAGTGCTGTCAGAACTGGAATAAGCTCACCAGCTCATCTGACTAAACCCATCGAGGGCCTTCAGACAGTAATACCATTATTGACCTGGGTTGAATTCAAATGCATTTGGAGTGCTTGATATTTATCCAAATTATGCCCATTGAAAAATCCCTGGCAGAATACAGATAATATCAGATTAAAATGTATCATTATAATTACTTCAAAGAGATGTCTGGTATAGAAATAATTAGGTTAGTAAATATTTTTAATTAAATTATGATTTTTAAATTGTGTTAAAACTGTAACTTGCATCTATGGACATTGCAACAAAACTACAAATCCAAAGAATTCAGGGCCTGAATATGAGTATTTGCATTAATCTAATATAGTTATTATACCATTAACTTCAGTGATGTAATTCCAAATTTACACAACCATCTTTAGAGCCAGATCCAAGATTCAGCAGATCAATACAAATCTTTCCACGGGCTGCAGCAGGCATGATAAGGCCCTGAGAAAAGTACTGGAGTGCTAGTACCATCCCACCTCAGAAGGCGTCTCCCACCTTTACCTTTCTATCCCTAAAATAATGTTTCAGCTAAGAACTGTCAGTCACCTAACAGCGAATATGAAAACACGGGTATGGAACCAAGCAGACATGAGAAAATAATATTAACATGAGGCATAAATTCTAATGCCTTTGGTCAGAAATATTCAAAGAATTTGAGAGAATCTCCTGAAGTTTTGTACCACTTCTGCCTCTCACTGAGACTTCATAATAAATTAGCTGTGTAATACAGACAGCGGAAAAAGCAAAAGTAAATAAACAAAATAAATGATGCCATACTACTGGCTGGAATTTTTAAAACTACAGCTTCCTTGCTGATCAATTGAATGGATTCTTTCTGCTAACGTATGAAAAGTAATAACGTGTTTTAAATACCATACTTCTAAGACGGTAATTTACATTTATAATCCTCTTTTCTTTACACAGTTTTACACCTTGAACATAAAACTATGTTTTACAAATGCTCTCCTCTTTTAATTGAAATCATATCTCAGGTCGAGATCACCACTTTCCTTCTGCTTCTCTAACCTCTTCTTGCCCGAAGGCCTGTAACTTGTGAATTATTTAACAATCATATTTGCTGCTGAAAATTGATTTCTGAGAGAATCCATATTGATTGAGATATGTGAGACTAATGAGTTTGAGGTTAAGGTGTTTAGGTATCATTATCTCTGATAGTCCTGAACTAGAATCTTCATATTTTTGTGTCTCTTGTCAATACTCAGTTTTATTTTATATCTCTGCTTCAAGCTGTGTTTATGTATTAAAATAAAGAGCTAGGAAGAATAAACATTTTACGCAGTGTCTGAAGCATCTATAGTAGTCTCCCAGATGCGTCTTTCCTGTGAAATGTCACTGCATGAAGGGAACGCAAGCAAAGCTTTGCCAAACTTTCATTTCAGCTAGCAGCAAAAATAAATAGCTGGTACGAACCAACGGCCCCCACTTGAGCAAAAACTGTTTACAGAAGTTGGAGATCTGTCTCGATGGGTGAGACTTCTGCGAATACCAGAGTGCTTACACTGCAGCGGGTAACTTTAAACTAGTTAGGTCAGACCTCAAGCTCGTGTCGAGCATCCATGGGATGGGGCACAGCTCTGCTGAGCTGCAGCGAGTGCATGGGGTGCCCTGCTTCGAGCTGCACCTCAGCACACGGAGCATGCACACCCATGGGGAAGCCTCTCCTACAAGCCCCCTTCTTTTCTACACTTGCACTCAAGGAGCGGCTGGTGAACCCTGTTGCAGCTCTGCCATTGATCATGCCGCTCATCCTTCTGCTCCTCAGCCTTTTTTGACATGCAGAGACAGAAGGAAGCCGTGTGACGTGTACCTGAGCAGCACCCTGGGAGCCTTGCTGCTAGCCTCCAGTCCTCTTGCTGCCCTTGCACAGCGAAAATCACTTTGTCAGCACACTCTCTACCCACATGGGGAAGAGGTGCTTTTTAACTGTCTTATCCCCACAGCTAAATGGAAAATAAAAATAATCTATAGAAACAGAGCATTTCCATGACTTTCAACTATATATATGACAAAAAAACCCCTGAGATACAAGAATATGACCTCAACTGCAGTATCTCCAAAAACCAAACTTCAGTCAGTTTGAAGACCTCTAAATTAATGGCTAAATGTCTTCATTTTTCCCTCAAAATGAGGTAAAAACTAACTTGCCACACTGTTGGCCTGTGATGACCTTTATGATGATGCTATGTTGGGTGCCCAGAGTGTTCCCATTCGGTGCCCAGAAGCCTTTAGGTTTCTTATGCGAAGAACACTAATAACCAACTTTGGACAGTTAATGCAGTGCCATCAACATAAATGGCCCACACATCTGGATTTCTGTACCAACTTCAAAACGTATGAGTCAGTGCAGAGGAGACCTCAAAAAGCTGCAATAGGAATCTACTGGGTTTGGAAGTGACATGACTGGGATGCACACGCCCTGGTGCTGGTCACGGCTCAACGAACATACACTTGCATACCTGACTCAAAGACCCAATTCCAGGCTTTGTATTTTTGCAAAGCACTCTTCTTCATGCCTGTAACCACTCAAAATCCAAAGCAAGCAAACCACAACAAAAACCTCCAGAGTATTTGACCTTGGAGATAGACCCCCTTTTGGGGCAGTTTTGGAATCAGCTGTATATAAGATTAAAAAAAAAAAAAAAGACAGTTCTTTAACTGACCCAGCTGGAAAAGGATATTTTTGGTCAATGATCTATTTTTATTTCTGCTCTGCTGTTTCTCATGAAGCCTGATGACAAAGACCTGTCCTTCAAAGCTAGTCTACAGTTTCTGAATTACCACTTTCAATTACTTTCTCTAGGTCTGTTATCAAGTTTATTTTTGCGGGTGGGGGCTCTGTTAGAGGGAGTGAAATATCTTCTAGGTTAATTTTGCTTGTTTTTCTATAAGGAGAGAAACGCAACACACATTTTTAAAGGTTCTTTCTAAAAAATCATCTACAAGTTAAAATAAGGACTATGAACTGCACTACAGTATTTAAGACACGTGTTTAAACTGTTGACTACATCCATTTTAGTTAACAAATTTATTTTATGTCACTCTTAATCAGTAGAGGTATATTTTTGTTACTATTATTGATTTTGCAGCCATGCCAGTTAATGCTATTATCTTGGATAGTACATTCTGAACAGTTACCCTAACAGACATTTTAAATAAAAACAAACATCAATTGGGAACTCAAAATGAAATCAGATCACTTTATGAACCTGAAAGAACAACCTTCATACTATACCACATAGTTTTCTTCAAATGACCTGTCTTTTTACCAACTTTGGTGATACATAGAATAAGCTTGACAAGAAGGGGAAGAAGGTATACTTGTTTTAAAATCAGATAAAATTGGCATACTGAATTTTCTAATTATTCCTTTTTAAGTGAGGAACTGAAAGTTCTCATGATAGATGGTTAAAGACTCTCAAATATCATGATGGGAAACATGATCTAAAGCTAAAGATGGGTATACAGGCTTCACCTATATTAAGATAAACCAGCTATGCCTGGCCTGAACTCGATCATTTTTTCCTCATCAAGATAAAACAATACACAGATCCTCAGACTGAACTTTTATTCACTGGAGAGATGTTGAATAACTGATATCATAATAAGTCAGACTTGTGGAAACTCAGGACTAGGCAGGATCACATTTTTCTGGAGGGTGGGTATTGCTGCGGTTACCTACCTGCACTTTGATGCCGTGCCATAAATCCCTAGTTTTCCAGCCCCTCCAAACTGCTGTGTTCTGAACGCAGACTGTCTCTCACAACAAGGTGGTCTACGGTCTTCTCGTGATACATAACATTTAGGCAGTAGGACAGTCCATCAGTTTCAGCTCAGTCCCCACAACCTGAAGATGGTCTCCAGAGAATAAAACTAACAGAAATTTTGATACTAAGTTAGGCAGTTTTTACCTGACTAGAAAATATCCAGACTACATTTGTTATTCTGGCCACTCAGAAAGCTTACAAGCATGAGCGATACCCTTTGAAAACTTCTGCATTCACAGGTCACCACCCTCAAGATATTATAACTTTAAGGTACTTGGGGCTCTAGATGTTAGAAGTCTGTTAATTATGGGCTCGGCTAAGAAGCTCACACAGATGCCTTATCAGAAACAGAACTTATCTCATCTGAATCTGGAGAAGCAACAGTAATTTTGTAGGTGAATCTGCTAGCTATCTAGACTCATTTTTAACTCAAGGAATTTTGGGTGTTGTTCTTCAAGAGTGGGCTGAGTTCCATTTAGTGTTTCTTTCTTCATTATTATTTCTACATTTTGACCAGAGAAAGAAGAAGAAACCAAAAAATTCTCAGCTCTTTATTTCTGCCTTAAGTGCGTGAGATTTTTATTTTTTTTTAAATTGGTTTCTGGTCTCCTAGTCTCTTTCTTTCCCTAATGTTAGTTTAATCATAGAGGAACACCTTAGAGCAGACCACAGTTTAGTATTCTAGATTTACTCATTTTGTGTGAATATGTGTGTGTGTTTGTTCATTAAATTATTTCTTCTACAGAAATAATGCAAATCTGTAAATTAATTCAGGGGCCTTACAAGATAGCCATGCTCTCGTAAAGAGCATAAAGAGTGTGCCTTTCTCCTCAGGTCAGAATGAAGGTATTGTCCTGTATTACAACACAAGGAACGAAGAATGGCTATTTTCTCAGTGCTCACTTCTCAGTAGGATGGGACTAATTAATAGATGGGAAAGTGAAAGTAGGCAGTGTTATTTGCAGAGCTAATTAAGATATGTGGCAGAAAAAAACGTGGACAGGCAATTTCTTGATTTTAAAGGTTTGTATAGCTAGACAGTTTTATTAGTCAACACTACATTATTTTTTTTTTAGTCATCGGCTACATTTTTGTGAGAGACGGACGCCTCAATCTTTCAAAGACTGATTTTGATTTATCTCAGAGGGAGGTTGGAGAAAAAAAGCAGATGTGTATCTTTAAAAAAACAACAGCTTGTTCTCTTTAGTTCTTGGTTACAAAATAAGTGCATTGATTTGATCTTTTAAACATGTTCCTATATCCTCTCCATTTCATCTATTACTGAAGGAGGTGGGGAAGTGAATCTAAATGTCCGTTCCATTTAATTCCCCACAGATTTAAAATGCAAGGAAATTCTCACAAAGAAAAAGCGTTGGTCTAACAGACTTGTTCATCAGCACATAGGAAGTCTGTGGCAGGAGCCAAGAATAGAGCCCAGCTCTCCCAAGCTCCCACCCACTGCATTAATCAATGAGCACAACTGTAACAAAACTTACCTACCTTGAAAGACTGGGCTCTGAGGAGACTTTCCTCAATGCTACGAAAGTAAGTTCTCAGAGACCATTATTTTCCCAGCCCACCATCACTCGATTCAGTGTCTTTCCTTCTGTTCAAATAGAAATGGTCAGTTTTCCAAGAGAAAGCGTAGGAGATTTTAGTTTGTGGGTTTTTTAAAGATAGGAGGCATATCTCACATAAAAGCAATGTCAACACTTTTATGAATTTTGAAGCTAGTAAGTACTACAAATTTTGTTCAAAGGGGTGACAGATTTGGTGAGACAAACTGTTCAAAATCTAGAAAAAAATGTTATTTAAATCCTTTATTTACAGAAATTAATTTGTGACCCAAATATCCTAGGAGCCTCTTAGATATCTCAGTCTGTACACTCTGAAGGTGACAAGTATTTCAAGACCTGTCTGACATAAATCCTGATGTATATTAAATTTACTCCAATTCTGGTCTTGAAGTACCACCTTGGTTTTTTTCCACGCTCATGCTACCTGTGCTAACACTAGTAAGTACTCCCACCCTCCTCCTCCTGGCGCACGACCACACCTGAACCGACCAGCTCATTCCACCGAGACCACAACAACGCCTTCTCTCATTACCAGCACATGCATAATTGCCACTATAGGCCAGTTCTGTGTGTCGTCACCTCGGTCACACCCTACCAAAAACGTTCCCTCATTGTTATCAGCCGCCCAGGTCTTCTCCACAGCCGGAGCCCAACCATGGTGCCTGGCGTGCTCTTCCCCTGTGGAAAGGGATGGATTTGGGTACAGGGACACAAGGTAAAGGAGGGGGATGATCTTGGTTGCGGATGTTAAATAAACAATTTTTTCTTACAACAAACCCTGGCACCTGTTCTCACCATGTCATGGCCCGTGATGACTTACTGTCTACCAAGCATGACCAAGCGATTAGCGGAGCCGTGTCGGTGTATCTCAACAGTAATGGGGGCTCTCTTTCCATTTGCCTTCTATTGAAATCTAAGCGCTCCATTGGCCTGTGCATTTTCAGCTTGATGAATTCATTATTCCCCACTTTTTTTTTTTTTTCCTTCCTTTCTCAAGCCAGAGCCTTCCCAAAAAGCCAAGTGACTGTTTCTGTTTTTTCCCTCTCTATGAGGGCTTTTTTTTTCCCTCTCTTTCTACGCAGATGTCAGAAAATGTCACACTGACTCATCTGTTTTAAACAGCATTTCAGCATACATTTAGATCTATGTGTATTAGACAGCAAACAATCATGACACTTGGCTTATTTATTTATTTATGTGGAAGAGAAAACATGCAGTTGTCTAACATCCTTGAACTAATGATATCAGGAAAACACATTTTCTAATTCAGAGGCAAGGAAAGAGTTCAATTCATATTCCCCAGCAAACAAATGACACCACATAAATAAAATACAAAACTATTCAACTATCATTAAAAATGTGACAGTCATCCAAAGTAGGAAATTCAACAGTGTGGCTTTTGCATTTTGTCTTTAAATATTTACATGGTATGGAGATAGGACTAGACTACCCTAAGTCTGAGTCTTCTTGGAGATGTTCTCTTTCCCTCCTCAAAGTTGTGCCTAGTTGAACAGAAGGGACTCTGGCCATTTGTCTGGCACGTCAAGATGTCCAGAGGCCTTTTTTGAGCACAAGAGGTCGAACACAGTCAGGATAGTTACTGTTATAAATCCCATAAAGTATTGGAGGCATATTATATATGAACCAAAGCATAAATTGTTTTTAACAGGCAAAAGTTTAGGAATGTCTCTGTGCTGTGGTCCAGTAGTCAGAGCAGCAAAGCAACATTAAGCCTGGAGTATAGTTGTACTTGCGTGACAGGTTTTACCTTTCTGCCTCCATTTCCTCCATAAGGCAAGGATAACCTTTTTCCATCTTAAAATAAAGCTATCATTATCTGTTTGAACTGTAGAAGAGCCTACAAAAGTCTCTTGGATGAGGTCCCTATTACACTAGATGCTGTACAAACACAGAACCACATGTTATTATAATGTGGGAGTGGTGTGCCATTAATAATACATTAGGAGATTTTGAAACTATTAAGCAGAAGACTTATTTTAAAATTCTTATTCATTTCCTCCATTTAAAAAAGAATGAAATATGAACAAATAGGTAAGGAAGCTATTTGCAGAGTACCAAAACATCCGTCTGGCGCTGTGAATACACTAATTCTGTGTTGGTTGCTCTGCAAGGTAAAGGAGTAGTAATCAGCAATGCCATATTCTTTTACTGACTCTGCCACTGACTTCACCTCTAACCCTTTTCAAACCAGTTCATTTCACTGGGGTTCAACTTATTTATCACTCAAGTGGATACAGTATATCACAGGGACATGATATGGTTCAATTAAAGAAGACCCAGCCTAGCAAGACTTTAACTGGATTTGAGGGCAGGAGTGATTATTGCACTTGATAGGCTCGGGAAGTGGGGGGAAATTATAATTTATTATTTATGTGCAAATTTGACATTATTGTTAACATATGTTCCCCCAGAGCCTTGGATGGACATATTTTGGAAAAATCAAATCAATAAGTGATTTAATATCTGTCAAGTGCTTTGGGATCTTTATTTGAAACAAGTGTTAGAAGAGCAATATCTTACTCTCAACTCCTTAATGTGCAAGCCTGCCTTCTATTAATACTAGAACCCTTTGGAACCATTAGAGTTTATCAGCTAAATACATATTTTGGCACATTAACTAATTTTTGATTACCCAATTAGACTTTAACAGCTCCATCTATCATGTAAATTTTTCTTAATGTGCAGATTATGGACCCAACAGAACTTAATGGAGCTCCTTACAGTGTTCTGAGTTGATGCAGCTGGCATATGGACACTAAGGAAAGTATTTTCCTCCAAAGTGAGAATTACACACCTATCTTCTCGTGTTGTTAATGGGTGTTATGGCCTAAGTCATCCCTGGGCACTGAGATAACACAAGAGACCCAAATGTGATCCAATTTACACCATTTTATATGTCAGCCTCATACACCTCCACTTCGGCCATTCCATATCAAAAGTATATCTCCTACAGTCAACTGAGTCACAACTACACAGATCGAAAAACAGGGCCATTCAATCTATACCTACCCCATGGTAAACTGTGATACTCATGAAGATAGTCACAAACAGGTTACCTAGTGGATGGCTATAGCTGTGAGAAGCCGCTAGCAAAGTCCACTTCCCTGCAGCTGCGTTTGGTGTGCAGAGATGCGCTGGACACAGTGCCTCCATCTGGCATGCCACCGGGCACGTTTTCTCCCACTCCACTGCTTCCCAGAAGACAACACATGGGCTGAACTCAGCACTGGGTCAGGACTTTTCCTCTCCCTCTGGCGTAAGCGCTATGCCATTTATCTTGTTGAGTCTTCCCCAATATACTGTCCCAGCTCACATCCCACTCCCCACACTCTTTTCCACTGCCTGTCTATGGGACAGAATGAACTACACATTTCCTGACGAAAACACAGATTCTTAAGAGCCACTGGAAGGAGGAAGATTACTCAGGTCACTGGGACAACAGCTATACAGTAGATAGCCAGAACAAAGCAGCTGGCAGACAGAAAAAATGTTTAAGTAGCAAATCTGCACCCCTTAGCCCAGAGGCTTAATGCATGGTATGGATTTAACGCGAACCATGTTTGGCACAAAACTGAATACAGAACCTTTACTCAGAACCAGCAAATAAGTAACCGTTAGAAACGAAATGCAGATCTACAGTATACATTCTGCTCTGCTGGCTTTACACCTACATCTGCCAAAATCTCCAGCTATGTCTATAACAAATGGGGGGTCTCCGAGGGCTTTCTCCTCTGCTGAAAATGGATGAAACTACTGCCATTACAAGGCAGATTGAAACGGAAGAAAAATTTTAAAAGACTGCATCCACACGCACAAGAACAAATACTTTCCGCATTAAAGTAAACACTTATAAAGTTATCTAGTGGACCATTAATTAATTGAATTATTTTTTGAATCTCTCATTTCTCCTGGCCTACCCAGGGAAGCTAGTTTGAGCCATTCCCAGTTAGTTTCACTTTCTTTCTTTGCCTCTTCCTAACAGGCTGCAAGCACAACACTAGAATGTTTTTATATCGTGAAAATACTTCTGTCAGCATTCCTTTCCTGTGAGAAATTCCTTTTCTATTGCTTCTGAGAGAAGTCATTTTTTAAAATCTTATTTGTTTCCTTACAACACTCCTTTAATAAAGCGTGATTGTGCCTCTTAAGGAAATAAGCTTTCCCTTTCCTGCATGTGGTCTCACCCTGTCAGTGCTTTCATTATTTTCCTGCGCAAAGTCTTTCCCTGATGTCTTACGCGGAGCAGCGCTCATTGCTCACGGGGAGTGCGCGTTCAACCGGTCCTGCCGCTGCCGGCTTCTGTAAGACGATCCCTCTTCTCTAGCTGAAATGGATTTTGGAAGAGATCTACCTTGACGATAGTTTAATGTCACTTAAACCAAACAAACAGACGTACATCGTAAGCACTCCCTGGGAAAGTATTAATATTGCTCCTAAATGCACAGACAGGGTTAATTTGTTTCCATATTCTGCATCCTGCCAGAGATCCTCTGGACTATCACTCAGAGAAGTAGATTTCTTTTCAGAAGAGACAGTATGAAATGCTTTTCTTAAGGAAAAGGGAGATTTACCCTGCACAGTGGTTCTCAAATGAGGTCGTTTCTCCTTGAGTACCAAATCTCGTTTCCTGTGACAGAGCTCAGAGAGCTCGACACGAATGCAGCCAGTCCCAAAATCCTGGCATCAAGAGCTGCCGACCAACCCGAGGAGATCAGAGCCCTGTGTGCTCTGCCTCTCTGAGGAACAGGCCCTGAGCAGACGTATTGACATCATCAACTACGTCAGTAGTGCGAGAATAATGTGATTTTTCTGTAAACAATGCTTGGAAAAAGTCATAACGGTAAACACCACACAGCAGCTACTGTTGAGAGAAGAAAATGAAACCTTTTTTAAATCTATCTACATATTTAGATGGTGTCCTCTGCTGTGATAACTTACCAACTTACTGCACGTTGAATCCTGTGCTGCAAAAGGATCTCATATGTTGAGATTTCACTCTTGGCTTTTTGCTATGAAATTCACTTTTTTCCCCTCCGTTTCTTACCTAATTTATTTTTCCATCTCATTTCTGGAAGCTGACCTTCCTGGCAGAAACTCCAGATGCCCGAGCAGGTATATTTCTCTTACTAGGCTTTGGCTGCATGAGGAAAAACAAATGAAAGTATACATTTTTAATCACACATAGGGGACATTTCAGCTATGCCAACCTGTGTTCCTTTTTTTTGCTGTTTACTTGCACACGTTTCAGGCTCTGCTAAGACCATCTCTGTTGTTCTTCCAGCTACAATTTGCACCCATAAAATGCGCGCCTGTTAACTTAGCCACCACACAGCGGACACAGGTCACAGTATCTGTGCCACCAGCCCCTGCTGTGCACAGCTATCCAGGCAGCTCCAGGCACAATACCAAAGTTGGGCTTGCGGTTGTGCCAAACTGCAGGCACCAGCTGTTATGCATCAGTTGTCCCACGAAAGGAAGGCTCCTCCTGGAAATCCCATCCATTGGAAATCCACTCTACTGTTACTGCGGCTCAAAGAGTAGCTGAAATACTCTATATTTGGCATGCGGGGTGTGACTGGAACCAATCTAAAAGATTGCCTGATGCTTTGACGTTTTATATGGGGCACAAAGTCAACAGGTTAAACGTAGTTACTAAAGTTACTACCTTCTGTGGTAATTATGCCCGATTTACACTATTCCCACTGAACTAATCGGATCAAAACCAAAAAACCCCATCAAAAATCCACAACTATCATTTCAGTGCTTAAGAGTGAAACTTTTGGGTTGTAAGCATTACAGTATCTAAGTTTTCAACAGTATTTTTATCGATGAACTCAGAGCACTGTACACCAGGAGCTAGTACTATTATTTCTATTTTACAGACAGGAAAATGAAACAGAGGGGATGAAATAACTCTCAACATGGATATGATCTTCCACACAGTTATGAGAATCCTAAAATCAAATGTGAATAGACAGCAAGAATCTCTACTTAAAAATAAACTATATAAAAAGAATTCAGGAATGGAAAAATAATTCCCAGAGAAATGAATGCTCTGTTTTCCCAACGATTCTGATGGAAACGTTTCTAAAATTGCTTTTCCAGCCCTTTTGGGAAATTCTTTGGTGTTTTTATTTATTTAACATCAGGGAAAATATTAAATGCAGAAGTAGTAGGTAACATTGCTTCATCTAGAGGAGTGCCCAGTGGATTGGGGGGGCATTTCCTCAGTGGAGGATCTCAGTGTCTCACTGTGAAACATGCTCAATTCAAAGGCAGTGGCAAATCATAAAAATGCCAAACTTACACAGAGTAATCTATTACATATGTTAGCAGCCAAACACTAGGTGCAGAAATTGATTCCTAGGCTCTGCCTTGTAGTGCTAAACCACATTTTGCCTACCAACACCTCAAACAGAGTCCCGTTCAGGGCTGAATTCACCAAGAAGGTGGCAGTTCTCTTTTGAGCTTCTTCCAAAGATAAACATGAGACACCACTCACAAAAACATATATTTACAAGTGCTTTAAAAACACCCTCTCTAGCTCCTTGCCTTAGCTGCCCCATGGAGAGGGACACACACACCCATGGTCTCTGCTCTGGCTTGGATGACTCTCACCTGCCTTTGGCCTCAGGGAGCTTGGCTCTCACTTTGGAGGCTCCTGATGCCACCCTGGGCTTTGCCAGTCTCCTTGGCCTTTGCCTTTGACCAATTTAATGTGCACCGCCCAGCTCATTCCTGTTTCTAAAATATTGGCTGTTGGACTTCGCAGCTTTTCAAAAGGAACATTTCACTCTCCTCCCTTCTCCTTTTATACGTACCTTTGATCACACAGATTATTAGCAAGTGTGACAATTAAAGGCTTATCACTGAGTAGGCAAGTCAACGTCCATTTAGATGAAGTGGGGCAGTAATACTTTTCCAAAAGCACAGCCTAGATTGGTGAATTTCACTGCACCAAGTAGCCTAAAATATGCACAGTCACGGTGATCTGGACCTCTTCGTCATCTTGGGCCTCATGTTACATCACTTAAGTGAAGCTCTAAATTCTTCCGAAGGAGAACTATTGAGGAAAAAGTGGCGGCGTACTACTCCATGTAGAGACAATATAAGGCCTGGCTGTTGCATGAACATACCACATCTTTACTGTGAAAAACAGCTGGCTCCACAAAACTGTCTGTTCAAGAGCCCACACTTGGTACTGATGGTACTCCATACTGATGATAGCTTTGTTCTCATTCAAAAGCACCTGTACTTGAAATACCCATCCCACAAAATGTAGGATTTGGATGGAGTCAAAGGAAGCATCTATGTACCTAAAAGTTGGAGAAGAATTTGTTTACCTGTTACAAACACTAATCTTGAGAATCTAGCTGCTCCCCAACCCTGAAGATGTCTAAACTCCATATGTTTTTCAATTTCTGACTTGAAGGTCCACAGAACCTTAGAGCTGCATCTCCACTCACAGCCCAGGTTATCTCTATGCAAAGGACTGGACCATGTAACGTGTGCCAAAACCTATCTAGGAGCCATAAACTACCTATGCCCAAGTCCCTAAGCAGCAATATTCATGGCGTCAGGCTAAAGCGAACACTCATCAGCAGGGTCAGAATTTGCTCCATGCAAAAAACTACTCAGTACTGCCAGTGTCCAAAGGCATCCTCTTGTTCCTCCTGCGAGAACTTGTTTCATGTAAAATAAAATTCAGAAACAGTATCTTTCATCACTTGCTAACCCTTCTCCCCAAGGCAGGAGGGTGCTCCAAGTCAGCACAGTCTGTTCCTAGATATCTGAGCGCTCCTCTGTGAAATGCCAAATTAGCACATAAATGCTAAGCACCATCACTGGACTGACCTGTAAGGTCTTTACTACCTCTGGAGTCAGGGACTTGGTCTAGTATTTCCGGATGGCCCATAATTACTTTTTAAGCCATTCTCTTTACTGTGGCATCTGCTGTACTGTTTAAAATAAGTTTATGGGTAAAACACATAGAACATAATTCTGAGCTAGACATTTTTCCATCTCATTTACTTATCTTCCATCCTACTGCATATCGGGTAACACCTTTTATTTCTTGGATTATCATACAAACTTCTCGAGTACTCTACATTTCCTTCACTGTTTTATCACAGTATGTCACATAGTCTTCAGGACATGAGGTGCTAACTACCGCATCGTGCATAATCCCAGTCTCAGTGTAGAATGTCTTGCTTTAATAGAGAAATAAAATGATATAAGGTCGTAAGCTAAGACTATCATAAAGTGCATTGCAGGCACCCTATACTTAAATACTCCCATGCTGCCTCTTAACTCCAAGTGAGGCAATTTGCCTAATGCCCACAGAAGTGACACAATTAATTCCCTTCCCTTAAATAATCCTAACCTTTCCTCTCTAATGTGCCTCTGTAAAAAGAATGTTTTCTAAAATAAAACAAGTTTTTAGAAAACAACATGCTTAAAAACCTTAACATTAAAAATACTGGCAGACTAAAAAGAAATTAGAAAGTCCTTCTTTCATCGTGTTCAGATAACCACCGGAGACCCCTTTGTCTCTGAAATGGAGACCAAACCCCACAGCAGTATAATGAGCACTGTAAACACACTCAGTGGACTGCATAACAGTCCATAAGCAGCATACCTCAGCATCTTCCTGTTCATGTTTCCTGCTAAATACTTGCAAAAGAACCAACAACCTCCAAATTAGTCCTTAAGATATGAACCTTTCTGTCCCGATAGTGCAGTGCTTCTGTGTTACTCATCAGTCTGGCATTTTGCACATCACTTGATAATAGGCTAGGTGGAAGAAGGGCCAAAAGCACCACCTGTATCTAAAAGGGAGTTATAATTTCAAACAGCCTCAGTCTGAAGCATTTCCCAAAGGGAAAGCATCTGCAGGTTTAGGACTATCACCTAATGCAACATACTTCCCACGTGCCCAAGAGCACGGTCCTCTTGAAGTACAGTTAGAAAGTTGTAAATACAGCACTTATTCATCAGTCGTATGCTCAAAAAACCAAGGAGAGCAAAAAAACTACATCTCTGTATTGAATTGTACAAATCCAGCCTAAAAAAACCAACAGTATAATCATCTTTTGCAGGAACAATTTTTGATGTATCAAACAAAATGCTCTCCAACTGCATCATTGCCTCTCAGCGTTTACCACAAATGTCAGCTGCTATAGAAATGAAAAGAAAATTTCTTCTAGAAGAAATTAGGAAGCATTATAAAAGTTATACTGGTATCTCAATGAGAGTTGTTTCAAACAAGAAAGAGACAAAAAACCAAAATCTGAGTTATTTCACCTGAAAACTAAACACAGAGTCCCCTAATCAACAGGTATAGAATAGTAAATACATTACCTGACATTTTACTCAAAAGAACGAGAAAAGGAAATAAGAGCATGTTAAGTGTCCCTTCACACTTGCTGCTAGACTTTAGATACAGGAATTGAATGGTGGTTACAAAGTTAAAGTTAACAGTAGGGTCACAATGAAGAGTTTCAGTAGTTTACCAAACCTGCATAGATGCTGATTCTTTCCAAGGCGTTTTACCGGACAGAGCTTTTATTTCAGATGAGCAAACCATCTGTTTTTCTTCTGACCCACTGGTAAGCAAACTGGGAACACACCACTTTCTCAGAGTCATGATCCTTAAACAGATCCACAGGAGATAAGTCACAGAAAATGGGGCTAGGAGTGTTGGTAAGATGTCTTGATGTCTTTTGTCCTCCTCTGTGCCTCCAGACAGGACCATCTATGCCTGTTTCTGAAAAATTTCCAACGAAAGAAATGCCACAACATCCCTAGTTGCCTTTTTCTGGTGTTTTGTTTTATCTGCCTTAGAAGGTCATTCCCAATACCTAATCTGAATTTTGTTTGGTTCTGTTTAACAAATTACTTTCCATACCCTCCCATTTTTCACCATAGAGATGGAGAATAAATGACTGACTTCCTTTTCCACCAGTCCTTTGTATTCTTACAGCCTGTAGCCATGTTCTCCCTCAGATATCTCTTTTTCACGCTGAGCACCCCTAATTCTGTCAACATTTCCTGCCAGGTCACGTTTCCTCGTCCTCTTACCACTTTCTTTGCTTTTCCTTTGGACTTTCTCCAAACTCTCTTTATCATATTTGGGGAGTGCTGCCCAAATCTGCACATAGAGGTATAGCTGAGCTCCTACCAAAGCCGTGAGGAGTAGAAGTCACTCCATACTCCTCTCAGGCTATATTTTATATTACGTCTTAGCACTTCCTATCAAGAAAAGATCTTCATTTCGACATGAACAACATTTTTTCTGCCAGCTTCACAACTATTCTTAATTAACTGGAACCTTTAACGTTGTAAGCAGCACTAAATTAGAAGAAGTCATACTTAATTGGTTATCTGCGCTTAGCCTACACCCCAAAATGACAGAACGTTTCAGGGTTACTACCGGAAATATGTAAACACAGGCATGCACACACAGCCCAAGTACAATTAACAGAGACTTCATCTAATCTGTATTCAGATGTGGATGTACAGAGATAAATAATCTACAGATATAATATAAACACCCACACATTGAGTAGGTCTGTAACTGAGAGGTTTATCTAAGCGATTAAGAATACCACAACTTTTCCAGTGCCAAAAAGAGGGGGAAAAATAAATTAGATAGCTAAATATAACCACAGCTAAAATCCAATTCTGTTCTTTTATAGACCCGAGTTTAGATAAATGTGTATGTGGAAGAGATCATATCTACTTTAGCGTGTCACACTGCCTGTTCCTCCTCCACGTAAACAGGTTCAACTTCTCTGAAGTCAGTCAAAACACATACATAATGCAAATATGTGTGTGTGCATGTGTGTGTAAACCCAGGGCAAATGGGAATAGAATAAGGCCCCTTGTTGGCTCAGGTCTCTCAGGAAGTTGTTATAATAGAAAAATCAAGAAAACTAATATACTGTAGTTACCTACTATGCAATAATTATAATGTAATTATACTGTAATTACAGTACCTGGTTATTGATGTACTGTAAAATAAACTGTTATCAAGTTTTTTTACTGTTCACTTCTATTTACAGTCATGTCTGATAAAGACTAAGCCTCCCCAAAAATGCATGATAAAGCTTCTTATCACAGGTTTTAATGCCTCTAATAACTACTGTAATTCTGTGTGATTTAGTGCTTTGAATAATCCACCAGGATTTTTCTCTAGATCTTTAAAAGGATTGTAATGTGTACAGAGGTGTCGTAGTGATTAAATTTACAGGACACTTACCAAAACAGTGATAAGAAGGCATGTTTAATTAACACATGTACACGTTGTTCAACTGTACTATCATGCAAAAATGGAAAGACCTGAACAAGACCCCTATTTTCCTTTCAAAATGTTAAAAAAAATTAAACAAAGGATTATCCTTACTATACAAGGTAGGAGCAGACATTTTGAGGGCAACAGCAAATCCAGGTAGCACCTGAGAGCAGTACCAGCCTAGAGTTGTGTACCAGGTAGAGCCAAGGTCCTGGTACCAGTTGGACACCCCAGAGAGAAAGAAAAAAGTAAGTCATATATGACAGTACACAGGAATTCACCAGCTGAGTTTGGAGATGTCGTTTCTTTGGCTAGTGGTTAGTTCAAGGACATTGCAGTTCTCTTCAGCTGTAATGCCTGAAAATATCAATGCTTTTAGGGCTCATTGATAAAAGTCATTGCAGAAAACCAGCTGAAGGTTACCATATCACATGTTTTTGAACTCCATGTCTCAGAAAGGCACACAGGCGCTCTGGAAAATCCCTTTTCCCTCCATCAGTTGATTTACTTAATGGCCAAGGCTATCCCTTATTTATATAACAGATAAGTAAATTTAAGTTAAGCAATGAAGCGCCCCAGCAGACTAAACCCCAACAGAAAAGAGCAGCAGAGTCAACCATATAGCGGTCAGTGGAAAAGAACCTTTATCTCCCTAAGGACGCTTTCCACTTTAACTTCTCCTGACATTTTGTCCACTGTGATGCTGACAAAAAGAAGTGATAGAGACGTCTAAAGGTGTTATCAAATACGATCAAAAGACAAAAAAGAAAAGTCAAGAAGCTCATGCAACCCATATTCCCACTGGGGAAATAGCCTTTTTAATATTAGAATTGTTTGTACTTTGAAATGGAAATCCCAACATCTGCAAGTGCATGCAGCTGAAGCGGAGTTCACTCCTGGATGGGCAAGTGCCAGGTAGCAACAGGGCACAAGAACAGGCTTTGGCTTCATGAACAGAAACATAAACCTCTCCTCTGCAAAAATGATTCTTAATGATCTCAAAGGTCTCCTGGTTTAGTATGGAAGAGGAGTGCCACAGTTTTCTTCAGAATGAATCCCACGTATTTTGTTTCACAGTCCTGGCACAGGGCTGCAAAGATGAAATCACTCCTTGACCATCACTGTGGGCACGCCTGCTCTGATCCGCATTGCTATGCGGGGGCACACAAATACTGGAAATGGTGTAACTGCGTATTACTGTGCTCTGCACAGGCTTTTATACCCTGGTTCTCAGCAAGACTAATTATCCTAAAAGAAGCCTCATGCTACTGCAATTATCCTGCTCCCAAAACCTGAGTTACATCATTTAGGACACTGTGCTTCGCTATTCAGGCACATCCATGCAGCTTTATTTTTTGCAACAAAGACTTTTACGGGGGTAGGGGGGGAGTTAACAGGAACAAGCTCAGAGATCACCAACAAGGCAGATGACAAATATAACAGGAATGGGGAGCAGACGCCGAGGGTGTCAAAAATCACATGCTCACGAGTCTGACTGTTTATTTACCTGGCACACAGGACTGCTTACCGGCTTAGTCCTTTCTATGCAGCAGGTGAAGGTGTGTGAACTTCCTTCTTCCTTTGCTGGCAGTATTAACGGGGCAGTGTGGAGAGGGAGACTATGGGAGGAATTTATTTGTCCTCTCCGTCATCAATAAATTACTAAGGCAGCTTTCAGGACTCCCGGAGTGTGTTCGAAACTTATACCCCTTTGGCTGGCTACTCTCTGGGTGGGCTAGCATACATGCTGCCCTCCTGCATAAGGCTGCAGTCTTCCTATAGGAGAAGGACTGACTTTTTAAATAAAATACAAAAGTTTCTCCTTGTCATGGTTTGGGCTGGACTGGGCACTGAATTAATGACAGGTGCTCTCTTTAACTTCTCTCCCAAGGGAGAGAAGAATGAGAGAGAGAGACACTTACGGATTGAAAAAAAACCACCCTAAACTCCTTTAATGAAATATTAATGACACAGCCATATTAATATTAACATATTAATAACAGAACTATTAGTAACACAGCCTCCTGTTCTGAGCTCCAAAGAAAGGTAGCACACCATTTTACAGTCCAAAAGGAAAACTGTGGGCATAAAAATCAGAGGTTACTTTTCAAGAATATATTTCTAGTATAGAAATTAGAAGTATAGAGCTTGTAGAGAGATGCAAAAACTCCCAGTTCATCCCCATTACAGTTTGTGCCAAACATCTGAAGTAAACCAGTAATGCATACTAAACCTGCCTGACTATAGGACTGGCAATAAATCTGGAAATCAGTGCAAGTGCATCAAATGTTTGGTACATCATCCAGACCAACTTGTGGGTGAACCTGAAATGGATTTAAATTCAACTCTTCCCTTCCTGGGAAAGAATTTACAGTAGTAAACATTATATATTGTCCCTACTAAAGAAGACATTGACAAATAAGAAAAAAATAGCATCTACTCAGTGACTCAGAAATTAGCAGAGCAGCCTTAGTCGTTTTCACTATCTGTCATGAGTTAAACAGACATTTTCCCAGCATTTCCGTATATGCCTGTTCTTTTCTTCTGTGTCCAGCAAAACTACAAGCTACTCCTGAACATGATGGTTAATCACATTTTTGTTACCTTTCAGCATTATATGGAGAACGATTAGATTTGCAGCTGAGAAAAAGGGGGAGGGGGAGGAAAAAATAAGAAAGAAAGAGAGAAGGAGAGAAGGAGAGAAGGAAGGAAAGAAGGAAAGAAGGAAAGAACGAAGGAAAGAACGAAGGAAAGAAGGAAAGAAGGAAAGAAGGAAAGAAAGAAGGAAAGAAGGAAGGAAAGAAGGAAAGAAGGAAGGAAAGAAGGAAAGAAGGAAAGAAGGAAAGAAGGAAAGAAGGAAAGAAGGAAAGAAAGAAAGAAAGAAAGAAAGAAAAGCTGCCGCCTCTTCAGCCAAATGACTCAGAGATGGTATATCATCATCTTCAGACCTCAGAAACAAAATGATTTGTGAAATCTTCAGAAACGTTGATGATGTAGCTAACTGCATGGAGGGAGTTTTTAATCATGGGTAAACCGATCTGTTTTAACTATCCCTGAGTACTAAGCTATCCACCATCTTGAAGTTTATCATTAAAAAAGTCCAATATTTATGTAAGCATCTCCAGCTTGCTTTCCCTTAAAGAAACTTGCCTTACCTTTCTAATTCTCTCTGGTCTTTGCCTTGGTACAGAGACAGATGTCGTAGAAGGCAACTGAATGTATTTCACAGGGATATGTAGGCCATATCCTTCGTTATTTCAGAAACAAAAATACACTTGTTTTGATCTAACTACCTGTATTTAAAGAATTACCAACATAACATAAAACGAAGCAGAGAGGTCTATTTAAGGTCTGGGTGTTCCAGCTATTTTTACCGAAGCTACCTCGGATTTCAATGGGAGCGTTGCACACTGAATGGCGAAAGGAAACGGCTCCCAGACTGGAGTTAACCTGGATTTGTGTACAAAGGAAAAGATGCTCACCCTATGGAAGGCATATGCAAGCAGAATTGCATATGTTAAATTAAAGACATCTGCACTTTGGCAGAATTTGGACAATGACTCACTTATATTTAATTATGTAAAAATTTCAAACGGGGCAAACTTCACTGTAGTGACTCACATTAGTGCTACCACATGATGTTCTGGTAACTACATCAGTATATAACTCATGTCTCTGCTGCACAGAGTTTCTACAGAGAGAATGACATATTACCTGACTAGCATTAAAAGGACTCCATGTTCCCAGCAATGACTGGTACATTAAGTAATGCTTCAGAAAGTAGCACATAGTATACCACGGGTTTTTTTTCCTTTGACACAAAACTACAGATCCTCTAATGACAATAATTCACTGTCATTCAAAAATCAATTTTCTGTTTGTGTTTTATTTCTTTAAATTTATAGAGTTGTAGGGAAAGATTCCAGAAGTAGAAACTTACATCATTTCCTTTTCCCAAGAAGAATTATGGTGCTGCAGACCTCCTTAGGCTTCCAATCCAAGACGCTCCCACTTTGTCCTTTCATGAGGGGCAAACACACCCTCAATACCTTCAAGCACAAAACCTTCTGTCTAGGTCTGGCAGTAAGGGTTCCAGGCAGTTTCTCATGTTTTGCTTCACAGACGTTCTTGGACTTTTCCCTGCTACCTCCTGCACTTTTCAGCATAGGTCTGGTTTGCTTAATTTTGGTGCAGACAATCAGAATGAACTGATTATGGGTCTTATGTTAGGCTAACAGGACTGATGACCTTGAAATGTCCACTGTGAAGAAAAGCTATCCTACATTATTTGCCTCAGATTTTAAAAAGTATTAAAACACTGTATTACTTACTTCAACATTGTTATGAAAAGGGGGGGTCCTTTGCTGATCTGTACCAGGTCCCTTTTCTGATCTCTGAGATGCTGCGTTTGTATTGTGGAGTACCACTGCATTACACTCCCATTAAACATTTGAAAAAGGGATGTCCACTACAAGGCTTTCTAAACACCATTTTCAGGCTTACTAAACACGCTGATAGGGCCCTTAAGTAACAAAGGGATATACAAAAGGCGTTTTCACTACAAAAGGAATGTATTAATGCAACAAATATAGCCTTTGTTAATGCCAGATGCTGAATATAGGTGTGGATGGGGACTATGATGAATGGCATGATGAGGAGAAAGCAATCTTAATTGTGCAATTAGTTATGTTATGTTTGTGCAATGTTTTGGATAACAATTATCGGCCACTGGTGGACTAGTGAACCAAAATGACAACCTTCCAAAGGAGTTCAAACAGCTAGGAAAGCCACTGTACTTTTTGAGCAACTACTTTAGAAGGCTAATGAAAAATGTAAATGATCTCAAGTGGCCTCTGTATGGCTTAAGTGTGATGGGCTTGGATGCACAAGTGCAGTGTGCTTTCTCCAGCTGAGAGGGGTAAGAAGTAACAAGTGCAGAGGATGCCCTGAGGGAATGCTCCGAGTCAGTGCGGTGCTAAAAGGTATGGGAGTGAAGTCTGGCCTCTGAGCGACAGAGCTGATAGGAAATGATTGAAGGTGTGGGGACCACTGTGTGTAATGGGCTGGATCAAAAAACAATGAGCAAGAGGAGAGGATCCATAGTATGTTCCTTTCCTTTTCATTCCTGGCATCTACCAAAGATAAAAAACCATCCTGATTATTCTATACCCTCTCATTCCACCTTTCACTTATTTTCTTTTTCAAAGTACAATTTAACTTTTTTTTCTAAGGGTTCACATGAAAGTTAGATTTAAAATTGGAATCCCGATTAAAGCTCACTGTTACAGCTGTTCCTAGGGGTAGAGGTAAACTGCCCAGAATGTGATAACATGGGTGTTGACTGATGTTCTGCTCATAATCGACACATCGGAGCACAAGAGAGTTCATTTCATCCTCAGTATCACCCCAGGGATCCACACCAGTCATAGCTGGTGCAGAGAGGTATAAGACATACAGCCCTGTTGGCTCCATGATTATTCGATTTACGGGTTAGCATCGCTGGGAAGCAGGAGAGATACCCTCACATGCCACTCAAAGGTGTTTAATTGGCACATAGTTGCCCTGGTCCTCTTCCTAGAGAATAACTTGGGTCCTTTGGAACATGCTATCTACCAAGATAAAACCTGCCACTGACATTTGAATAGTAGGCTAGCAAACATGAAGGGAAAGAAAAAAAATAATAAAAAAAAAAAGAGTGGAGGGACAAGGTAAGACCTGCGCCTAACCCTTTCTTTACACAGGATGCCTTTAGGTTAGACTCTCCTTTGCCTTTTAAATGTGACACAAGAACGCACTGGGAATTCTGTTTTCAAATAGTCCACTCAGCCCTTAGTCCAATAAATAGTTACACTCTGCAAGCATATAGTGCTGCTAAGTCAAGCTGTTTAGCAAAGACATTCACTTCTGCAAAGAAACTCAGCCCCTGTGGTGCAGGGGAGCACAGCAGTGTGCTGTGACCCAGCTCTGAGCCAAGGGGATGAAGAACTAAAGAACAGGGCAGAGACCATTTTTGCTATACCCCAGCAAAAGCATCCAGCCAGTTCATTGGCTTTAACGTTTTGACTGGAAGTGGGAATATTTTTTTTAAAGGTTATTTTATCCAGTGAGAGAAGAAAAAGGGTATCACATGACTTTGCGCCCTAGATGCTGTTTGTAGAGAAGCCTTAAATCACAGCTGGACTCCTACAAATTATTTACTATTGCAGACTGATATTGAATACACAACTTGAGGCAGAATCACAGAGAGCAGGACTGTATGTACACAGAACTAAGCTTCACATTCAGTCACATCTCTTCCAACTGACTGCAAGCATCTCTACAGTAAATATCCAGGCTCAAACACCCCTTGGAAATTCATTAGCAAGCATAGCAAACAGCAGTCCTGAAAATTGCATAATTCCATTCAGTGCAATGAGACATACCGCACTATATTGTATGTTCAAAGAGAAAGGGCAATCCTCTTCTAAACCTAGCTTCTCATGAACCTGAATCCAATCACGCATTCCCTTTATAACAGCCATTGCTCTCAGTGCTGCTCTACAAAACCTACATCATATCACCACCATCTTAAAGGTCGGCTGTGGTATTTCAATAGAGAAACTGTGGTTTCCTTAAACCACTTGTATTCCTCTTGCTGCAGTCATTTTGGCTCTCGTCTATTGGTCTTGCTTAGCTCACTTCCATATGAATGTCAGATTTTGCATTTGCTGTGTGCTGTCATCTAGACTCCTGCTGTAAAACAGTTTGTTTTTCCCCCAGTTGGTGCACCAGATTAGCATCCCCCCTCTCCCCACTCCAGAACAGAATGTAATTAAAGATCATGGGGAAATAACTAACACACACACATACACACACACTAGTCATAAAGTTAGAGAATTTCAGGTTTGGTTCTGCTTTCCAATTTTACATGCTCCACTTCGCTACTGTATATAAAGAGAAATATAAATGGCTTTGGTCATTGGATATCTATTAATTCCTTGTGCATCAGATGCCGTGAGGCAGTGATGACAGCAAGATCCACAGCAGTTTATAAGCAAGAGCCCATACCTTGCAGAATCGCGCTCAATTCACCAAAAATGAAGGCTTTTGCCCAAATGGTTCTCTCTCTGTGTACTGCCCAATGGTACTGAAACATAAGCCAGAACCGTCTCTGTGTTCATAGTATGCAGGAAAATGTTTCATGACCTAGGTGGAAATTTTCAGCTGAGAAGCCTGCCAGGAAGATGGCTTTGATAGCCTCGAAGCAGAAGAACCACCTGGGCCTGCAAAGGCCAGTACTGGAGGTGCAGTGGCACAGCTGATTTAAAGCAGAGGCTATTTTGTACATTCTTACCTCAGCAGCAGCACCTCCACCTCAGGTTTTCTGGTGGTAGGGTGGAAACAACTGAGACCTTTTTGTCTTTGGCCGTGGTACCAAATGTCACCAGAAGAGAAATTAACTGCTTCTTAATTAAAAAAATATAAATGCTTAAACTGCTTCTACAATTGATAAAAATACCAACAAATTGGCATTTCTCATCACAAGAGTAAGCAAGAGGCAACTGTTGATCTTCAGTGTCTCCTGACAGGTTCTGGGAAGGAAAAAACCCACCAGGTAATCTTCCATAGTGAAGGCAAGTGGCGGGGGGGAGGCAACTCAGGATCCACATACCATGACTAAATCATATTCCAGTTTGTCTCCTTTTTTAAAAGGAGAGAGAAGATAACAGAGGCCACCGAGAAAGAGGATGTCCATGCCACATCATTTGACACACAGTATCTCTCAGACAGAACTTATGACTTGCCCACCCTGTACAACATTGTCTGTGGCGGATTTCAAGGAAATAAAGGCAGATATTGTGATGCTTACTTAACTATAAAATTCCTCCCTCTCCCTCAGATAGGGAAGAAAGTAGACGTCCACCTTTACTGATGTTCTACTGTAATTATTTTTTATGGCAATTCTCCTCCATTAGTTAGAGGATCATAATGGAATAGAAAAATGAGCTCAAGCCTGAGTATTCTGCATTGTAATCTAAATTAAACTAGTATTACAAATTTGTTTACATATCTCAGTTGAGCTATGCAGTTTCAAAAGTTACTTGCTGAACATAAACATGTCTCCTGATGCTACATTACCAACTACATGCAGTAAAATATATTCTAATGCAATACAATAAAACTGAAAAACCAATAAATGTTCCTATTTATTGAGAAATTGGACAAAAAATAGCTTATTGTCAGTTTTCAAAGACTGAAAATCAATAGATGATGAAAGGTTGTATTTTTTGTTACTATTAGACTGTTGACTCTAGCAATAAGTGAGATATGGATTACAACTGGGGGGGTAAAGAACTTGTGAGATATACAATTTGGAGCTTCTTGGGTTTTTTTAGAAACTTAATTCCCAGTATTTGTGCAGCCGCGGCCATCTTGGCACCACTGTAAATGGGCCCCGAGAGCATAGCTCCGCCATTTTGTTGACAAAGCCAGCTTCAAGTATTTTCCTGTCTTTAAGAGCATTTCTAAATTAAGGGGGCTCTTAATCTGACTTGCGTCTGCTAAGAGTCATGAATAAAGGAGATCCAACTTTCACATACTTTTGCATCCTGCCAATTAAAAAAAAAATAAAATCCTTAAACAAGGTAATTAAACACCAGCTATTGCAGTCCAGCCTCTCATGTGCCTGGATTGAGTCCACCCAGCTAAGCTGCAGAGTGGGTTCCCCGGGTCTGCGTAGTCCTTACAAAACAACACACGCAGCCCAACACCAGACAGATATTAGATTAAATCAGATGTTCAGTTTGCAAAGACCTTTAGCTCTCACCCATTTCTAAGCCTGCTGCCCTTCCTCACATCTGGAAGCTTTTCAACATCTGGGCCCTGAGTGCAGAGATCCCATTCGAGTCTGCCATCTACACGGGGCTGAGTTTTACCCTAAAGATATGGGTGGAGAGAGGTCAGGAAAACACAGATTTTAGCCACCTGTTTTCCCAGTAGAATGTATGCATGGGAGACAGTTTAAAACCTGAATTTCTATATTCATTAAACAAAAAACCACACAATTGTGCAGAGGCATTCTTGTCTCAGGGTGCAAACACGTTAAAATGGAATACTAAAAAAAATATGCAGTGATAAAAACACTAAGCTAAACATAAACACTGCATCCAGAGTCCTTAAATAGTGATCTATGCCAACGTCTTTCCAAGTGAACCAGTAGGTATGACCATTACATATAAACCCAAATGTAGGTGTTCTACCCTGACTATATTTCTAAACTCTGGAACAGAATTTGAAAGGATGCCAATTACAATAGGGAGTTAGGGCTGCTTTTAGGATTTATATTCTCATTGAACATTTCATAATCATACAGCAGTTCAAATCTTGCTAGGTGGGGGTAATGCAGTAGAAGCCTATACTGCCTTCAGATACGCAGATGTACTTTCCTGTAAAAGCGGACAGTGATCACTGGGCCTGGATGTGACAGAGAACTAGTAAAGCCAGCTGACCTGCTTACGCAGTACCTGACTTCACAAGTCTACAGAAAAAAAAAAGTTCCAAGACCTGGAATGAGCTGACAGTGTGCAGAAATGGCCATTCCACTGCTGGCCCTAGTCCTGCACTTCTGTAATGTAAAACTTTTGCTTCAAACTAAGGACAGCACACAGATCACTAATTTTCGTATCACAGTTTCCTTCTGTTTTTCCAGGTAGAAAGATAGCTATTTCTAAA